>CM070873.1:262014074-262489074 GCA_036365515.1 Torymus aiolomorphi
CTTGCACATTTAGATCTGAAATAACAATTTATCAGTATTTATTCATGCAATCGAATCGTTACTTACATTTCAATATTTATTTTAGCCATAAATTTCTACATGTAAAATAAATTTTTTATAATTGCATACATTTCTACACAAACACGTGCGTCAAACTTACTTCTTTTCCCCGTATATACGAAAATACAGCCATAATTTATAAAGAACCCGAACACGTTGCACAATGTAAACATACGATGTTTACGAAACGTAAACAAATGAAACAAAAAGCCCCTTCCCCTTTTCAAGCCAGCATACGTGCATAACTAATGAGCGTTTTTTCTTTGTGTTTTTAGGTGGCGTGAAAAGCGTATCGCGCGAAAGCGGGGGTAACGCAGCCGGGGTGAACGTCGGCGGTGCCGCGGGCGCGCACAAGTCAGTCGTGCCTCGCGAACTGTCACAGGACTACTCGAGGCCGGCGCGTCTCGATGTCCTCCTCGACATGCCGCCCGCTTCGCGGGAGACACAAATCAGCCAGAGCTGGAACGCCGACGACAGGAGTCTCAACATTTTCGTCAAGGTAAAAATCCCTACATTCAATAATTGAAAACCAACATATTTTCTTCAATCAAAATAATTATAAATCCTAATGTTTGATATGAAAAATTGCAGGAAGACGACAAACTGACGTTTCACCGACACCCCGTGGCGCAGAGCACGGATTGCATAAGGGGGAAGATCGGCTACACAAAGGGCATGCACGTGTGGGAGCTGCGCTGGAGTACGAAGCAGCGGGGCACCCACGCCGTCGTCGGCGTCGCGACGGCGGACGCACCACTTCACAGCGTCGGCTACCAGAGCCTCGTCGGCAACAATGAGCAGAGTTGGGGCTGGGACCTCGGTAGGAATAAACTCTATCACGACTCGAAAAACAACGCCGGCACCACGTATCCCTCCCTACTCAAACCAGAAGAGACATTTATCGTTCCTGACAAATTTTTGGGTGAGTTTTTGACTTCTTTCTATCAAGTAAATTCAGATTTTAAATAAAGTATTGTTGAGTATTGTGTGTGGTTCGAAAATTAATGTGAATATTTCTGTTTTACAGTTGTACTCGACATGGACGAGGGTACGCTATCATTCGTTGTGGAAGGCCAGTACCTGGGTGTAGCGTTCAGAGGTCTCAAAGGTCGAAAGTTGTATCCTATCGTTTCGGCCGTTTGGGGCCATTGTGAAATCACCATGAAATACATCGGTGGCCTTGACCGTGAGTATTGTTTTATCAGTGCAATTTTTGAATCTTTGTAATAAACAGACGTGAAAATTAAAATGTCCTTTTGCATCACAGCTGAGCCCCTACCTCTCATGGATCTTTGCCGGCGAGTCATTCGACAAAAGATTGGTAAAGATCGACTGGAAGACAAGATAAACGAGTTGAACCTGCCGGTTGCAATGAAGACTTACCTCCTGTACAGAGACAGGAGGTAACCACAAACTAGTGTGTTCTGAGACGCCACATCAACTACGATCAAGAGTACTATCACTACGATAACAATGCAACATCGTAACAAACTACAACGCACAGGGGACCCGCCACATCCCTCGCGTATGCCATCGGGCAGAGTCCACTGACAGCTGCGTGTCTCACTTATTAAATAAGAAAAGAAAATGGAAAAATGTGTATATTGAGTACAAAATCAGCGGAACGCTGAGAAGCGGGTTAGCCAATTCGAGTCTCTCGAAGTTTTGTTCGCGATCGACTCTAAACATTTTGATTTGAAATAAGTTTTTTTTTTAATTGAAAGGGGAATAGAAAATTATTAGACGATAATTGTTGTTTTATGTTTTCATATACGATTCTTTATTAATTGTTAAGACAAATGACGACTGTCGCTCATTCCTTAATTTTCTTTTCTTTGTTTTGATAAGTTTTGTTAAAGTTAATGAGTGAGTGGAGAGAAAATTATAGCGTGAATCTTGATTTAATATTTTTTGTGTTTGTAGAAATACTAATATGCAATTGTAAAATAATTTTATAGTAGAGACACGCGGCGCGGTGAGAATTCGTGTGATTCTGGCGGTACTTCAAGGTTGGCCAGTAAAATATTAGACTTAGTCGAGCCTGGAGACCAGACAGATCTGCGAACAACTTTCTCCGCTTACTAAGAATAAAGGACTTGTGCTCTAGTCCAGCATTGCGAGTGGGTGCGGATTTCGAAGAAAAATCTGAAGATAAGACAGAACAATTGTCAATAGTCGAGTAAGACTAGAAAAAAGACATTTACGTGGAATAAGATGATTGCTATTTACACAAAAACAGTGAAAAATGTGTACAGTAATGAAAGCCAACCCAATGAACGCCACCTTCCAATAAACTTGGTTTTCAAATAATTTTTTTAAGCATGCTAGTTCTAACGAAAAAATATAGTGGTGTGCGTGTATCGTAGGTAAACCGAATTTTTTCAGATTGGCGGGAGATATTTTGAATTTCATGAAAAAATGTCTGTGTGTCATGCTTTTATTTTGTTTTCTTTTGCGTGATACGTGTAACAAGTTGTGCGTTTGTAATGTAAATCTCGTCGTTTTCATATTCTTATTACTTATATATACATCTTTTTTTTAGTATAATTATAAAACAAGAATCGTCCATAGTCTGTAATTGACATGAAAACGTGATCAATAAGATATATTAATTAACAAATCAAATATGACATTGGCAGAGAGATTTTAGATATAAATTTAAACTGTTATAAATATTAACAAATAAGACATGAGAACGACGATGATGAAAAATACAGCGGCGATGGATACAATGATGATGCAGCGATAAGTAATGGTGGTGAATGTCGATAATAATTGTATCAGACGCGTAACTACTACTATATTATTAGCATGACAACTTATGACTGGTCTGTCTAGTTAATATCTTATTCTTACGTTTTCGTCGCTTGATTTGAATAAAAAAAAATTGTAATATGTAAGAATAGAGCCGTTTATCGGACTCGTATGATGTACATAGATATGTTATGACATTTGTCTTCTCGACGATGAAGCGATACTTTTCATAATAATTTGTCTTTCGCTGCTTCGCGATATAAAGCAGGCTCAGAAATATATATGTATTATTCGAGGTTACACTGTCGGTATATAGTCTCGCGAATTTCTGGACTTTAGGAGAATAAAAAACACAAAAAACTTAATTAACTTTTCGAAATGACTACTTTCGGCAATCGATTTTCTTTTGCATTGAAAGAGAAAATCGTCGAGATGAAAGGGTGAATATTCTTATTTCACGGATTACTTATTATTAAGTTTCTTCGTGTTTATGACATTCACAATTTCTCTCACGTGCTCGATTGTACAATTAATTACCAAACCTTCCGGAAGTTGATCCACGCACATGTTTATAAGTAGTCGTTGTTTGAGACCGAATGCTCGTTACGTGTGGCGTCTTCCAAATTGTTTCGCAACATTGTTTAGTTCATTTTCCTATTATTTATTTTTTATGATTTGATAAAAAAATAAATGTTTAAATGAAATTCTTGTCACATATGCGCTTGATTTTTGTTATTTCTACCACCATAATTTTCCAAACGCACTCCTTGAGCATCGCATATTTACGAAGAACAATCCTGAGAAAAGTTTAAAATCAGTAAATATAACGCGACCACTCATAATTTGTCGTATTTTATATTGATGAGAATAAAACACAATTGAACTTAAGTTCATGTGATGTATCGACAGCTGAAAATATTTCTCGATGATCTTAGTAAGATTTTGCAAAGCCTAACCAAGAAAACACACAAATAACGTAAATTTTAGAAAATCAGAGAGAAACAGACGTCTACACTAAGGTCATTATAAATTTATTATAAATATAAAGGACAAAACATATTATGTACGAAAAAGCCACCGACGACGCCGCGTCGTAGCGATAATATTTTACAATGGATCGGGCGCGCATCACGTTTCGAGCATGCTGGACAGAACAAATAGTGTTAGAATATTGTACATATTATTATTGATAATATTAATATTATTATATCAATTAATAGTTTAATTGATTAAGCGATTATCGTGTTAGTCGACATAATGTGGATTCATTTTATACGGTAGGCTCGACGATCGATTGACCCATTTAGGACTATATATATATATATATAAATATATATGATTTTCGAGCTCGGAAAAAACTTGTATAAGCGTCGCATAAAATTTGTTTAACGCATAAAATTGTACGCTTCCTTCTTGACGTGGGAAGAGAATATCGTATATATATATACATAAAAACGATAGTATGCAAAAAGAGAGAGGTGAAACTAGAGCAATGAGAAAGCTTACTCGAGAGAAAGATTAGAGAAAGAAGTATCTTTTTTATAATTTTTACCACGCTGATGATGACTACAGGTAGTTATGATAAAACTTATAAAAAGCTAATAAAATGACTAAGAAAGTAATCAAGTGTTTTTATACCAGAAAATACTCAAACTTTTGAATTCTTTATACTACAAAGGTAGTAAACTTTGTCTCTCTTCTTTCTCTCTTCTGCCTCCTCTAATACATCTTGTTTCGACGCGAGATCCTCTCTCGTCTCTTTGGCATACGTCTATTATTTCTTTTACGACGAGCCGAACGAACACCATCCACTTCGGCCTCCGAGCTCTTCGGTGCCTCGATCTTGGTCTTGCTTAGATAATTGTTTCACAATTGCCAGAGATACTCGTCTTACGCGAATAAAAAAGTAACGGCCACACGTCGACCAAGGGAAATGAGATGTTTACGAGAGAAAAAACCTTAACGAACACGAAAAGCAAATATAAAAAGAAAATAATATTATATTCGATCACTTAACGTAAAGTAAAAAAAATTGTTTGAGAGGTTCGATTCGTCGAAAGAAACAGTGCCATTCTCGCGAAGTGACCAACTCGCGCTTGGATCCGATGAGTTCAGGTCCACACGTACGTGGACGACCTCAGCAGCCGTGCACGCAAAATTAGTGATCGTTGTGTAGCTTTTCCTTTTCCAAATTGAAAGTATATGCGAATGAAAAAATAATTTAAAAAGAAGAAAAAAGATAAAAACCTGACTCAAGCGAGTCTAACGCGAGTGAGGCCAGTGTTTCTGGAGCTTGTACATAGTAATACTTTTGTAACGATATCTAATGACATAACTACCAGATGAAGAAGTGAATAACGCGATTGGTGTATCGCCACCGTGAGGAGATGGTGAAAATTTTGATGTGCGGAAAATTTGAATCGAAAGAGAGAGATTGAGCGGGTGTGTGATGCGAATGCGAGTGTCAGTCTTTTAAACGAGTAACAAAGACGATTTTGGCGCGTGTTGCTTCATGAAACTGTGAAAATTTTGAAATACTAACGCGCCAAAGATTCTTATTTTAGAAAGTGTAGCGTTGAAGTAAATGTTCCAGCTTTTTGGAAATTTTCAATAATTTTTTTTATTTTTTTTGTTGTTGTTATATTTAATGTTATTGACAATCGCATTCAGACATTTACATTTTGTTGTACTTGTGACAAATTTTTTTTTGCGGTTCTTAATAAAAAAAAGATAGGCGTTTTTTCAATTAAAATTTATTATGTTGACTTGTTTTATTTTTTCTTTTTGTATTTTACATATTCTATCCTTGTAGTTTCCTTTTTTTTATTCATTGATTCCCCACGCTCAAATGAAAGAAAATTGTACATGGTGATTGAAAATGAGAAACGACCGCGGTCTATACTCGTTCAGGAGGTTTCCGTGAAAATAATAGGACGCAATATACATCCAAGGACGACTAAATTGTAATTTAACGCGCAAGTAACTTTTGTGACTGATAAAAAAAGCGCCTTCACTTCGGAGAGATTTGGAAGCTTTTTTGCCCCCAGTTGATGATGTAATAAAAAAAATATACCTACACAATCGCAAAACAGTAGATTTTCTAATTCTCGCGCAAGCGCAAAGCGAGCTCTCGACGAACGAGAGAGATAAACTACTTAATGAAAAGAAAACGGGGCAATAAAAGGGGTCGGACGTATATAACTCGTACGCAAAGAAAATTGAAATGCAAGTCTCGTTGGGCAGAGAGGAAGATACACCTCTATACGGCTCGATTTTCCGACGTACGATTGTATCCTTTTGACTATTTCTTTGTGTTAAGTAAGCCTGGACTATTGCAACGAGCGATCTCACCGTCTATGATTTAAGTTATATAAAAAAAAAATACACTGCGACTTAGCGAGTTATAATTGCTGTATAGCGCGACGATACGGAGCGATGGAGAATTTATAAATACGTAATGCCTTAATGTTATGAACGATAATAACGATAGTGTTATGTAATTAGTTGAAGAAGATGATGAAGGATGAGAGAGGAGGTTGAAGTACCAGCGCAATTTTATCATTGTCTCCATTATCCTCTGTTTTCGTTCGTGATTTGATATTTTTTATATAATGTAATATGATTCCAAATGAGAGAAAGAGTATGTATGTGCGAGGGAAGAAAGAGACATGTGCGTATGAGAGCAAAAGTAAAAAATTGTACGAAAGAGCGAGCGAGAAAGAAAGAGAGAGCGTCGAAGTGCGTAGAGAGCAGACTGTGCTGTCTAAAATAGTTCAGGCTGGATGTCGATGTTTGTAGCGATAAAAAACGAGCAAAACAACGTATTGTAATTAAAAATTGAGAAACCATTAACCAGTTTGTCTTTTTTTCTAAAAATACTAAAAACTATTGCTACCACATTATCATTAAGGTGATGTGAAATACCGACATAATTTTCAAACATGGATATCTCATGAAAATACCAATAGAATTGTCCAAAAGAAAATCTGAGTATAGTATTAACATATACGGAGCGCTTGACGTTCGTGTTTTTCCAAAAAAATGATGAGAATTTATTTAATTAAATAAAAACCGTACTGTCGGTAAGTAGGAATCTGCAATTAAGCTACTTTTCAAACATGGATATCTCATGAAAATACCAATAGAATCACCCAAAAAAAAATCTGAATATAGTGTTTACGTGTACGGAGCGCTTGACGTTCGTCTTTTTCCAAATAAACGTTTAAATGTTGATTTAAAAATATTGAAATTCACGGCTTCACATGGCCTTAATATTACACTCTTATATTATCTTTCTGTTTTATAAAATTATGTAGATCATTTAAAAACACAAAGTTTTTATTTAATTATATAGTAACAAGATATTATTTAATAGATCTCAACAATTTTATAATTTATCGATTATCTGTAATAAATTAAATTTTTTAATTCATACAACAATTATCGATTAAAATCATTGAATTTTATAATAATGCAGATTTACAGTTTACTCACTAAATATAAATGTATAAAAAATAAGTAGGTTCCCTTGAAAAAACTCAAATAAAACAAAACAGCCTGCTGAAATAAAGCACGTAACGGCTAGGTGCCCGCAATGTTCTACTTATTGCTCCTTTCGCTGCGATTTGCATCGCAGTTAATATAGATTTCATTAATTTGTACAATTTATTCCTCGTCTTCGTCGTTTTCGTCCGAATCGCTTGAATTCTCGACGCTGCAATCTCTGTACACGACGTCGCAGTCCTCGCCTCTCAGTCCGGCGTTCGCTGCATCTTCAACGAGGCGGTCCCAGCCTGGCGATATTTCCTTTAGTGAGCCTTGTACACTTCGGCTGAAAACGATAATAATATGTTGAAGAAAATATTAATTTTACGTATAATTTATTTTGTTTTGATACAGAAAATAATCTTAGTTGCTATTAAGTAAGACATTATCATTTGATATGATTTATTTATATTCTGAATTAAAATTAATTTACTTTTTTGATAGATAAAATAGTATTCTGCTCTATAAAAAGATACGTGTTTATACCGCATTATGAAAAGTATTATTTTTTTTATACCATGAAGTAAATGAAGTAAATGAACCTTTCCAAGACAGATAAAATCATTACACAACCGCGAGACCAGAGTGATTCTGTTTTAACAAGAATTGTTTCATCGAGTTTGAAAACAATTTTTCTCCCGGCATCCGTACATATACGTCTTGGCATAAAACTTGTTTTCGGGCATTCGTTTCTCCCTATATATACATCAGAATGATTTTCTAGACAATACTACAAAGGATTCAATAAAAAAGTTATGTAAAAGTTGAAATTGCAGTTCCATATTCTCTCCGTCATGCTATACGTCTCCTAGTCCCCCGCGTCTGGAGAGTCTCTCATTTCCGATGCACAAAAACTACGCGGGAGCGAGCGCGCGCTCGAAAACAAGCTCTCGGGGAAGGCGAAGTTGGCCGCTGCGAACTTTCTCAAAGTCCTCTCCCGCTGAGCAGTAGGAGCAGTAGCATAGCACGAAATATTCCTATACCTGGATAGCATTAGTCGAGCCGAACGAACGCCTTTGTCACTGCCAAACTGCAGTGTATAAAGTCACGCGGGAGAAAATCGTCCGCGACGGTTGAGAATTTTGAAGTGTCGCGCGATTGCGCGAGGACTATATACTTGCCTTCTTTTTTCTTTGCGCCAAGCCCGCGCGGGGAATTATCGCGGCAAGAGAGATAGAGAAAGAAGGTGGAAGAGAGAGAGAGAGAGAGAGAGAGAGAGGGTGAGAGAGACTAACGTTAAATACTTGGCGAGGACTTTGCCGAAGACGCCGAGGTCCTCGAGGAGCTTGTGATTCTCGTAGCAGAGGGTCCTTTGTATGCAGCGCACCCGTGCGTCCTCCTTTAATGCCGATTCCACCTCGGGCGTCTGGAAAGAAAAGGGACGGCGGTGAAGTAGGGGTTGGATTATTTTTCTTCCGCCCCGGGGTTTCTTTTAATTTCGCCTGCCTGAATGCTGAAAGGACGCTAACGAATTCAGAAAAGTTTCTTGCTCTTTCTATTTAATTTTATCAATTAAGGTAATGTTCATCCCGATGAATATGCATTTGAATAAGGGTTTAAAAATTCAAGCACCAGAATAATTTGTACATATAAAGTTATTTAAAGAAATGGAATAATGTAAGTAAATATGTGTGTAGCAGGCAGGTTGAGTAACCAATATTTGGTGAAACATTCATTTTTATACTCTCAAAAGTTTTTTTATTGCACAAAATTGTCGTTACTTCCTTATAAATTAAATAACGAAGAATTAAATAAAAAATGGAATTTGATATTTTTTTTTCATTTTCTTATTGAATTATTGTATGAAATTTAGTCATAGATATATCTGAAAAATGAAATAATTCACAAGCACAGTTCTATAATGTTAACTTAACTTTTTACCATTTAATCTGCTAAGCTCACCATCGAATCATAATCCACCGACGACGCCATCAATTCGCGCTTCCGTCTGTTCGACAGCACCTCCACAAGCGCGTCCTTCCTCCTCGCCGCGGCAATGGAATTCTGTATAATCGCAAACAGCAGCAGCAGCCCGATGAAGCTCACGATGACAAAGTGCCTGGCAGTCGGTACGAGCGACGAGTCCACCTGGGGCTGGGACACCGGATAAGTATAGCTAGGCGGTTCGAACGGGTAGGCGTAGTGATCGCTGCGGAACTCCGTCGTCGGCGGCGGCCCCGGCGGTGGCCCCGGCGGCGCCGAGTATTGGTTCCCTATAGACATGGGTGTGTATTATAATACGTCAGAGGGAAATTTTACATCGAGAGATTTACGTACAGGCACACAATGTTCAGCTGATTATCGTAGTCGCGCGCGGGGCTTAATTTAGCGCGGGCGGCATATTTTATGCGCGGTGCTTTACATTCATGAAATTCTGATCAACGGAAAATGTTTCTCGCGCGCGGCGGCTGCGGCAGTAGTCGATCGCAGCCAATTTGCATGCGTGCGATTTCACGATATTTGATAAAATATTTGAACGGGGTGTAAAGTATTATTTGGTTTGCCTTGCACGGGTAAAATTAAAATTGTACCAGGTGTTCACTAGTATAGTATAGACGAATGAAAATGATAATATAACAATTACGTATATATTTATTAATTTAGAAAAATTACATTAGAATTATAAATTACAAAACATAATTTGCCCAGTTGATAACTGACGGTACCAACACGCACTGGCAGTACCAATAAATCGGGCATAACAGATATACTTCGGAGGTGAGGCACAGTTTGCGCGCTCACCCCTGCCGTTGAGGAGACCCGTCACACTCTACAGGGCTGACATATTAGTCGGCTCCCGTACATCATACGATCTTTTTCGCTCGTAGAGCGGTCTCTCAGGCTGGATTTAGTGAGTCTGGATGGATTCCAAGGTAATATATATATTGATGCCAAGGTAGGCATGTTCGTTTCAAATCGCTTGGCCGGATAGTTTGGCGGATTCCTGCCGGAGGAGGTGGTCTACTGGGTATCCCAAGTAGTCCAGTTTTGAATCCACATATCTCCGGGGCACCTTCGTCGACGGGTCTTTAATGTCAGGGGGTAGTTCATCTGCAAAAGAAAAAAGAATAGGACATTTAAGATTTTCTTCCCTCTTTAGAACAAAAATGACAATTAAAGCTAAACAATATAAGCGATTTGATTTCTCACCAAGTGTACTGTCACGCAGCTGGTGTATTTTGCGAGAAAGTTAGTTGCGCGGATATCACATCTTCCCTACGGTCCCCAGGTACTAAGATGACGGTTGACCACACTCTACGTAAGTTTTCGATAGTAATTTTCCCTTTTTCAGACTATTATTTTCTAGTGCCGTCTCCAGACTCACGAGATCCATTATACACGGAGAGAAATTTTGGTAAGTGGATCGCCGAAATCGAAGGAGATTAGATTAGATTAGATTAGATAATGTTTATTGCTGTTCATTGTGTTGAACAATAGAGACAAGATTTACAATTAGCGTTATTACAAAGAGTGTTGTTACAAAGAGTTATTACAAATAGCGAAATATTACGAATATTACGAATAGTGAGTGGTTACGCAAAGTATACTGAAACTGCAAAAAATTAAAAATAAAAAAAAAATAAAACTAAAAAATAGAGCGCAAAAAATAAAAATAGAGCGCAAAATAAAAAGCAAAAGCATGACGATGGATGGAATGATCATGACATAGATGGGCCATAGTTTTTGTGCGTTTTACGCATCGGAATTGAAGAGATGTTGATGAAGACATGATTTGAAATGGGGAACAGAAATGATATTGCGGATGTTTGATGGTAATGAATTCCAGAGATATGCAGAACTGATATGAAATGAGTTTTTCAGTGTCACGGTACTAAAGCTACGAATATCTAAGGGCTTCATTTCACCCCTGACTGGTCGAGTAGCAACTGCAAAATCAAAAAAGGCCAGTAGATAGGACGGCGTAGCTGTATTGAAGATTTTGCGTAGTAAATTCGGAGCAAAATACTTCGCACGTGCAGTCGTAGTCAACCAGCCAAGCTCACGCCTGTAGCGAGGTATATGCTCCCTCCGTTTCAAGCCATAGATGTAACGGATACCTGAGTTGACAAGTGTCTGAAGTCTGTCGTTGACATCCTTCGAGAGATTGTTGTATACAACGCAGCAGTAGTCAATCACCGGAAAAAGAAGCATTTGGATTAGGTGCTTACGCAGACATAGGTTGGTGCTTTTTCTAAAATAATAGAGACGGTACATAAGAGCACGAACTCGGCGGCAAATATGCGCAATATGCTCATTCCAGTTGAGCTTAGAATCAAGCACCACACCCAAATTGCGCAATGAAGATTCATAGAGGACAGGGGTGCAACCAATATCGATGAAGTTTCTGGTTACAGAGGGGAGAGAATTGATATAGCGAGGAGAACCTATTACCATGGCTTTCGTCTTACCGACATTGAGCCGAAGTGCATTGCGAGTGGCCCAGCTCATGATGCGGTCTGCATTTGAGCTCATCTTAGCAGAAAAATTGTCGAGCTCCTCAAGAGGACAGCTGATATAGAGCTGAAGGTCATCAGCATACATGATGTGGGAAACATCATGATCAAGACATAGGGTCAGATCGTTAACATAAATGGCAAAGAGCAATGGCCCCAACACAGAGCCCTGAGGTACTCCGGTATTCAGCTCCAGAAACGATGAAAAGTTGCCTTTGTTGTCAACGACCGCTTGCTGACGACCAACCAAATACGACGCTATCCAATTGATTACTGATTTAGAGAAACCATGCTCGAGCAATTTCTGTAGGAGCTTGACGTGACAGACAGAGTCAAAAGCCTTACGAAAGTCAAATAGAAGAAGCAGAGTGACTCGTTTCCTATTTATTCCAAGCCTAATATCGTCAGTGAGCTTCAGTAGGGCTGTTTGAGTGCTGTGTCCAGATCGAAAACCAGTTTGAAGAGGATTGAGAAGAAGCCTAGATTCTAAGTAACAAGACATTTGCTGGTATACCAACCACTCAAGTGCTTTAGAGAGAAAACAAAGGAGAGATATTGGGCGAAAATCACTCAAGCTATTCGGGGTATTCACCTTGTTCAGGGCAATTACGGAAGATTTCTTCCATAGTTGCGGAAAGCATGCTTCGCGTAGAGTTTGGTTAAAAACTTTACAGATGATAGGCGCAAGAAAAGGTAATGCAAGTAATATTATACGCTGCGGAATACCATCAGGTCCTCTAGCTTGTGTACTAAAGTGATTTACTGCATCACATATATCAGAGATTTGGAACTCCCTAAATGAGAAACACTCAGCGTTGTTTGATGGGGTCAGGGTACTGAGAAAGTCAGAAACAGAAGGAGTAGCCGGATCATAAGAAACGCTTCTAAAATGTGCATTGAGCTGGTTGATGGAGAACAACGATGAAGTTGATTTTTTCGGTCCTGTGATGCCTAAATGCTGAAGCTCACGCCAGATATCCTTCGGATTAGTCAGCGTTGATAATCGATGATGGTAATAGTTATTTCTGGCTTCCTCAATTGAAGAATGTGCTGAATCTCGAGCTTCTCGGTATAAATACAGATCATGTTCTGTACGAGACCTACGAAAACGCTTATACAAGCGATCTCTCTTTGATTAAGACACGATGTTCTGGCATAAACCATGGATGCCTGTTTTTTCCAGGAGTAACAGTTTTGACCGGGGCGAGATTATTGATAGCTGTAGCCACGTGGGATTGCAGGACAGAGACACATTCATGAAGGGGAGCCGACTCAGCGACAGACCAATCCAAACCTCTCAGAAAGTCAATAAGAGACTCAGCGCTAATGGCATTATAGTCACGATAGGTGAATGATGTTAATGAGGGTTTGGGGGTTTGAAGCGCAAGTGTAGCAGCGATAAGATCATGACCGTTGATGAATGGTGACTCAGTCTTCGAGAAGTCTAATATGCGGTCTTGTTCATCTATTAAGCAGAGATCAAGCCAGGTGTCGGAGGTAAGTTTGTGGTGAGTCGCACCGTACGGAACGCTCATGTTTTTGGTAAGCCAAGTTTCAACGTTGGTCATCGAATGACCTTCTGAGAGACATCCGTGGACCTATGGCGCTGTTTACCGACCGTTAGGTCAATGGATGTCTCTCAGAAGGTCATCCGATCACCAAAAGTTGGAACTCGGCTTACCAAAAGCGTGAGCTATCCGTCTGTTTCGATTTCGGCGATCCGCATACCAAAATTTCTCTCCGTGTAGTCTAGAATGAACTAACTTCCTTACAAAATCAGCTGAGAGAAATACTTGATGAGAAATCAAATTGCTTATATTGTTTAGCTTTAATCGTCATTTTTGTTCGAAAGACTTTTACTATTTTATGTCACAGTGCCTTTGAAGAGGGTTCAACAAGAGAACCCGAAACGTCGGCGTTTTGTTTTAGAATTTTTACTCAATAAACGGTAATTTTTAAAAAAGAATAACTTATTGAGAATTTTAACTTCTCCTTGAAAAGAATATCATAAATTTACACGAGTTTTAAATTCATTCCAAATGACATTTAAGATAATTTTACATTGAATTTAATGCATTTACATAAATTTTCATATATATTTATATTAAACTTCAATTAAACCTTACATTTCACCAAAAAAATATTCAATTATTTTAAGATGTTTTTAATTTTCTTAATATTAAATTAAAGGTTTTTATTTGTAAACTATATTTATTTGTATGAAATTCATTTGTTTCTATTCGTTTTGCAATATGAAACCATTCTAGAATACGTAAACACAAAATAACTTATTTTCAGATGAAACACTCTGAACCAACTTTGAGAGTAAAAATGTAATAATAATTATTTTGTGATAAAAATATGATTCAAAATTACATACAATGAAAATGATACCGTGTGTGGTCCCGCAGAGCTTTTTTTGTCCAAAAGTTCAGAAGTTTCCACTCCAAAATCTCGAATCTGGCCCTTGACTGCGAGATAAAACAGACGCACGCGCGTGTGTGTGAGTGTGTGTGTGTGTGTGTAATATCACATCTCAGTAACAATCAGTAAGGTAGTATCCAAAATGATCAGTATGCGTAAAGTGAGTAAGTTTTGCGTACGCCTGCAAAACGTGCACCTTTTTCGCTACTACCCATTTACTTTGACGAGAAAAACGTTTTGAAGACATTTCGGTCTTTTAAAAGTAAAAAAATACAGAAACTTTTAATGCCAGTAAAAAATTTTTTTTATAATATAAATGACGAACTTATTCAGCTTAATCGTATGAAAATTGTATTAAATGTTAAATATATCACTTTAACAACTTTAGTATATCTTTCTGAAATATTAAATTAGTGATTACAATGGTTTTTGGACATCAAAATTCAATATTCAGCGTGCGCTTATAAAAAATCTAGTTGTTTTTAATGAGTTACGCTTGAGATGTAATTTTTGAAGTCATATAACTATGCGTGTCACACATACGTGTAACAAATCAAATAATTGTATTTTTAATAAAGAATGAAATTTGATAGCAAGATTAAGAAAAAAAAAACCTCACGTTAAAGGGTATGGAACAGAATTACAACGAAAATTTTTATTTTTGAAAAATGCGTCACACAACTTTCTAGAGTTTTCTTTTAAATTATATTGCAGGCACATCTCTGAGTTAAAGTTTGTCTGCTTACATATGATACCAATAATGTACTGTACTAGTCTTAATGGATAAAAACCTTCGTTACAGTTTTTATAGAGCAAATACTGTACAAAATGTTGCCAATTACGGCAAAGAAATGAGTTAATTTAGCACATTTCCCTGCTCTTATTGCTTTGTATATATTTGGAACGATTGTTTCAAACATGGAACATTTAAAAAACATTTACTTTGACCTGTTTATATTGCTCAAAGTATATATTTTTTATTTAAAAAAATCTATAGGAAGTTGCAATAAAATAAATAGTAAAAGTTCTAGTGATATCTCCAGATACCAGCGCTTCGAGACGGAGACAGAGCTTAAGGACATTCCCCGAAAAATCACATTTCTTGGGATTTTTCTGAAACTTGTTGAGAAAGCTTAATTCAGTGTCCTTAGTACATGCTTCAACGCCTGGTATCCAAAGCGGTATTCAAAATAGAAATATTTGACTTCAAAGTTTAACATAGGATCCCTATCTACCTCATGTATCGGTAAGGTGTTGAATTGCGTTCTGACAAATTGAACGGGAGGTGTGGATAAATACAGTTTCGGGCCTAAGCCTATGGAATGTGACCTAGACAGCCAAACCGAAGTATTTCAATACACCGACCATCCCGGGGCGGGTTTTCGTGGTTTGCCTATAGGATTTCTCCGCCTCGCAGGCATAACCCTGGGTTAATGCGGGATGGATGATAGGTAGGGGAAACAAATAATATCAGACTATAAGGTAATTATTCATAGTGATTAATAATTAATTCATTATTATTCTTAGAATTTGTTATTCATAACTTTTTCATTAAGGTGATATGAAATACCGACATAATTTTTGATCGTGTACATCTTATGCAAATACTAATAGAATTACTCAAAAAAATTTTAGAATATAGTATTTACATATACGGAGCGCCTGACAATCCTGTTTAAAAAAAAAAAAAAAAAAAATGCTTAGAAATTATTTAATTAAATAAAACCCGCAATGCCGGTAAGTAGGAATCTGCATTTGTATAATTTTGATCTAGTTTTTAAACGAGCATATTTGATGGAAATGCTAATAAAATCACTTTAAAAAATTTCTGAGCATAGTATTTACATATATACGGAGCGCCCGACAAAATTGTTTTTCCAAATAAACGTTCGAATATTAATTTATTAAATAATGAAATTGGGTTGATTTTGGACTTCACATCACCAATATTAATTAATTTTTGTGTTTATGATTTTTTAATTATATGTTCAGTCTTTCATGGATAAATAATAAAACAAAAACTTTAAGAATATTAATGAATAATTGATTAATAAATATGAAAAAGGATGAATAAATATTATTTCCCATGTTTATTAATGATTTTTAACGGAAAAAATTACTCATTTGGAATACTTTATTACCTCTTTATAAAACAATTTTCACCAGGGATCTTTTTTCTTTTAAATAAATAAAATAGAAGTACATGTGCATACATCGTGCACAATTATAGCTGTATAGTAACAACATGTGGAGAAATTTTCCCATAGTTCATGATGATTTATTTCATTGCAGAAAATTACCATTTATGGTCTTAGTTTTCGACGAATAAGGGTATTTCGATAAGTACGGTATTTCCCAAGCTTTGTCTAAGCATCTAATTCATGATCGTAAATTTCACCTGCTTACAAGT
The DNA here is from genome assembly GCA_036365515.1 of Torymus aiolomorphi. Taxonomy (NCBI): domain Eukaryota; kingdom Metazoa; phylum Arthropoda; class Insecta; order Hymenoptera; family Torymidae; genus Torymus; species Torymus aiolomorphi. Next base: position 262,030,722 of record CM070873.1, read on the forward strand.
ATACGGCGCTACTAATTGCGGTACCGTTTTCTTCGAACCAGGTCAAAATTCTCTCCCCCCTTTCGAGTTCAGGTCAGTTTAACATAGTATTGTGTTCCAACATTTTGTTTTTGATCTGCAGATTTCACGTATACGGGAAAATCTATGGGCACCTTTAGAGTATTAAGAGTAGCACCCCGGGTGAGGGATGGGTTTGGGCGTTCGTAAATATTTGCTCGGTTTGGGACCTCTAGGCGGTGAGTACCTATAGCGCAGCACGAGAGTACGGTACTCTCGCAAGTATGGCCAGCCGAGGCTTCGGTTAACATATAAGACGTCCCACTGACGAATCTTGATGGTCACCTCCGTGACAGAACGCCTGGCTCTTTTTCCTACCGCCACAAAAGATAGTATTACTATTGAATTGGAACTTAGAGCTAACATGAAAGCGACACAAAAAAACGTATATAAATGTATAAATATACCTTCTAAATTCGAATAAGTGAAATTCACTTTAAATAAGTGAATATTCACTTATTATAAGTATATAGTCGTGCACTTATTGAATAAATAATAATAAATAATAAAAAATAATAATTATAGTTATTGACTAATGAATTCCTGAGCGTCATCTGAGCGTACGGCGCGCTTACGTGGCAGGTTATACTGTTCACCTTTTCGAAATTTCAAAATATTTGCGATTGTCAAGTGAATTTTGACTCGATTTCGCGTGTTAAAAATTTTTCTTAATATTATAAACCAACATGTTACACATATAAAAAATCATTCCATTTTAACCATCACTACCATACTTTCAAATATGAGGGGGTATCTAAAAATAGAAAAATTTTCATTAGAAAGCTTTAGATGCCAAAAATTTGTATACAGACTCATAATTTTACAAAAGTTTAGAATGTAGAAAAGGCACATATTAGAAGTAGATTTATTTTAGAAAATTCATTTCATGGAAAAAATTGAATATCGAATTAAATTTATAGAAGATATTACTATCGAAAAAAATGATATAATTTCGTACGCTAAAAATGAAGAATTCCCCTATTATAGAAAGTTCACAGTTCCGAAAATGCTGAATTTAGTGGAAATTCAAAGGATCAATTATTCGAATTCTACTCTATAGAATGAAATATAATAATATGAATTTTAGAAAACCAAAATATAGAATGATACTTTTGGAATTTCTAGCTATTCGAATATAATGATTCGAAAGATATGAATGTAGAAAGGCAATACGTCAAAAGTTCAATGTTTCGAAAAACAAATGTCGAAGGTTCAAACTTTCGAAAAATTAATTGAAAAGGTTTGAACTTTCGAAAAAAAATAATTGAAGTTAAACATTTAGAAGGTCCAAACTTTCGAAAAACAAATTCAGAATGTTCAGACTTTCGAAAACATATGTACTATTCAGCTAGGGTAAAGAAAAAGTAATTAACGCTAGATTGTAAACTTTCGACATTTTGAGCTTTCGACATTTTGAACATTCGATATTTTTAACTTTCGACATTTTTAACTTTCGATATTATGAACTTTCGACATTTATCTTTCGATATTTTGATCTTTCGATATTTGGACCTTTCGATATTTAGACTTTTCAATATTCTGAACATTCGATATTTGAACATTTGATATTTGATATTTACGAGATTTTCAGCATTCTAGATTTTCAATTTTCGATCTTTTGAACTATCTAAAGATGCTATTAAATTCTATATTTTGATCTTTTGATATTATGATTTTCTAATTTATGTACAGATATTTTCTGTAGATTTCGTTTCTGTAATTTAATTTCTAAAATTTGGGTTTTCGAAATTATAGTATTCTAAAATTATAAATAAATATTTTTTCTACAAATTTACTATTCCTTAAAATTATAATTCGTAAAATCGAATTCGAACTTATAAATTTTCAACTTTATGAATTTCGAATTTCTTTTTATTGAAATTACAAGTTGGGGGGAGATGTTTTATCAGAATGGTAAAATGTTAGATGGATATTTTCTCAGAAAGGTAAAAAAACAAATTAGAATATCTTATGATAGAAGGGTAAATTTTCCGAATGTTTAAAAATGTATAATATATAAAAATTCGAAAAAATTTGGCAAGAAGGCCATAATATCTTCATTAAATTATTTTTATATGATATGTCATGTCAATTTTTCGAATGCCATTTCTACGTAACGATTAAATTGTAGAAAATGCAGTGATTCAGAAAAGCTAAAATGTCGACAAATGAGCTGAAAATCGTATAGGAATGAACGTTTGAGATTTTTCGGAATTTTATTTTTCTAGTAAAAAGTATTTTTATAATTTCATGCAATCTGTTTTCAATTTTTATAGACACAAATTTTTCTGATATTTTCTTTTCGAAAATAATTTCTTGTGTGTTCTGAATAACTCCTGTTCGGAATCAACAGTATCGGATTCGAAAAATAATTTAAACGATAGTATATTTTCTGAAAAAATACCCATCTAACATTTTACCATTCTGATAAAATACCTCCCCCCTTACAAGTTTTCCATTAAAACAAGTTCTGATAAATTACCTTTCTTTAAAAAAGTTTTCTATTTTTCGATACCCCCTCTCAAATATCTTATACAATCACTTCAACGACATCTTTTGTACCGCAAAATTCATTGTCCTGTCCACATATATATTCATCCACGTACCTAGCCGTCCGAAAACCAAATACTGCTTCAGCTCAATTTTAAACGCTTCTATTTTTACCCCTAGCTCTTTCTCTCATGCACACAATGCCCGCAGGAAATCGCGACGAGAGGTGAAACACAGACAAACAGAGCTTTCATCAGCCGCGAACAAAAAGCATTCATCACGTATATTACCAGGGAGATAATAGTTGGCGGGCATGAAGGGCTGGGGATTTGGCATGCTCGGCGGATACGCCGGCATCATCCCCGACGACGACTGCTGCATTTGCGTCAAATCCGGCTCCCGGGGCGACCACGATTCAATTTTCTTGCCTTCCTGCAGCATCGTCGTCGGCTGCTGCGACGAATGGTTAGCTGTAGCCACTACGACCTCCTCGTGTGATGGTTCTGAATCCATCGAGAAGACGACGGAGGGTGGATTAACGACTGCCTCCGTCGCAATTAACGCCGGTAGGAGGCTGAGAAACAGCGCCAGCGCCACCTCTTGCATCTCTCTCTCTCTCTTTGTCTCGATATTTCTTCGGGTCGTCCTTGCCTCGTGCCTGCACCCCTGAAGCTCCTCCTCTTCCTATGTATATATCTCACGACCCGATATTGCTCTATTGCGCACACGGTACAGTTATCGCTCTTTAATTAAATCCACAAATCACGAGCGCCCGTTTTCTTTCTCACTCGGTGCACGGCTCCGTATATATGTATAGGCTCGCTTCGATTTCCCGTCGGCGGAAAACCGAACACTATATATACGCGGGTGCGCGTGCAGCGAAGATTAGAGCGCGGGATCGGGAGCGAGGCATAAATCAGGACTGACGTCGAACGATGCGACGCCGCGTTTCCCCGTCGATTTGTCATTGTTTCGGTGAGAGAGAGAGAGAGAGAGAGAGAGAGAGAGAGAGAGAGAGAGAGAGAGAGAGAGAGAGAGAGAGAGAGAGAGAGAGAGAGAGAGAGAGAGAGAGAGAGAGAGAGAGAGACAATCGCGAGCGGCCAGTCGCGAGGTCGAACAAGCGCGCGTTTATTGTATGTAGCCGATTTGGGGTGGAAGGAGAGAGCATTACGAATAATTTGGAGGATGCCGTTGATCATTCGCTTCGCTGGCTCGACGCGCGAGTCGACAACTGGATCGCCCGTTACACCCAGAGAGAGAGGTCTTCTTCTCTCAAGAAATTCTTTCTTTCCTTTTACGCTATTTGGCAAAATGGCCGGTAAATGGAAATGTATGTGGGTTTGAGAGGCGAGTCTGCTGCTACCACTGTGCAGTAAGGAGTATCGCAGGTGGTAGAAGTAGGGCATTGTTAGCGGTGTGGCTTTTGTTTTAGATCGTAAATGGAATTAAGCGCACGCTTTTATTTTTCTTAATCGACTTTACCCTGTTGTTTATCGATTGTGTACGAACGTTTGGCTTTATTAACGAATATATATACTTTCAGCCAACAGATACGATCTTTCTGATTTTTAACTAATTTTTTCATGTATAAACCGACATTAGAAACGTTTTACGGCAACTGGCTATCAAAATCTCTGTTCGAAAATACGTATTATAATACTTTCCCCTCTCTCACACGCCACCCGTCCGCGATAAATAATCTCGAAACAATAACTCTCGTACTCCACCACGCGCTTTTAAAATTTATTAGCATTCGGCGGACGCTCGCGCTCGCCACCACTCCATTATGCACGGCAGCGCCGGCTGAATTTTATCCTCTAAAATTATACTGCGCGACGATAATGCGAAACGATCACGCAGCTAATTTTCCTCGCTCTGGCGCAAAATTGAAAATAAAAGCAGGAAAAGGAGAAACCACGCGGGAAGGGAATTACGAGATAAACGACGATGTACCTATATAACAACCCGACGACGGCTCTTGATGTCGTCGTTGTCGCTTCAAGTGGTCCTTCGAGAGCTGCAATCGCAGTATCTCCCGACGCCAAGTTGAATTTCGCGCTGTGCACCATCTTGGCAGGGGAATTTAGCCCTAAAGAGACAGAGAGAATGGAGGCGCGCCGCAAAAAGAAAATAATAATTATGTAAATCGCGCGCGATCGCCGCCGCCGCGACGGGAAGGAAGAAAGTCGGCGGATGGAAGGCGACAGGTGAGGGAGGCTCTCTCTCGCGTGATGTGTGTGTGTTTATATATATATACACGCAGAGCGGCAGAAGCATGGTGTGGGCGCGTTGATTTTCCGCGACGCCGGTGACGGGGTTGCTATGGCGATGAGCACGCGTTGCCCGGGGGTTCGTCTGTCTGGAGCGCGCAAAGGGGATGACTATACGTGGCACCCACCTCTCTCTCTCTCTCTCTCTCCCTCGTTTTCATTTTTTCCAGCGCCCCTCGACGCCGGATTATACCCTCTTTCTCCATCATCAGCTGTGTTGCGTACGCACGTAGGTACGAACGTGCACAGCACCGGGTATATATACGCAAGGTTATGCCGGGTACGGCAGAGAGCCTTTACCTACATCCACTACGTTCATTCCTACGCGCGCGTTGTTCTCCCCCTTCGATTCACCGGCGCTCGCGCGTGCTTTTAAAGGGCCGTCGCCGCGTCTGGGGGCGTAATTATCTTACACGAGCGCGCGCGCGTGAGCCAGCAGGAGAACTAAATCGAAAGATAAGGAGGGAGCCGCCGCCGACGCGCGTACAGCGTGGAATTCGATTGATCAAGAGCAGATATACGTGAGCGTAGATACGATGAAGTGGAGATGGGGAGGAGAGGTCTTAATAGAATACATTTAGGTGGGAAGACGAGAATGGGTCTTATCGCGAGAGATTCTCGTGTAGGTGATAATTCGACGATGCTAGATTGCATTGAACGGGAGAAAATTGTAGTTTCTATTTTTAATGCGATTCTGGGATAATAGGTGATCTGGAGCGAAGTTTCACTTAGTGAGTATGTCATTCTGCTTTTTTGTAATAGACGATACATTATTGTTAGTTATAGATTCGGTGTAAAAAATGCTTGTTTTAGAGACCGGTACATGTGAGACTATGTTACTACGGCAAATGTATCGTTACTACACATTCGTAAAGATTCAACACGCGGTAACGACCCAAGAAGCGTAACGTTTTTGTGGGTCGCATGACCCACGAAAACGTCACCATAAATTAATTAATAGTTTTCCTACCGGGGACACTTTAATAAATCACCATTACCTTTATGGGTCAGTAAACACAGCGCCGCTCTACTGCACAACATACCCGCGTTTTCCAAAGAGCTTTTCTCGACATATATACTCCGCACGCGAAAAGTCGCGTACGAACCGTGAAAAATCACATTTTGGACACTCCATATCCCCGAGACGCGATCCATCTGTGCGCACAGTTTTCCTCCTCGTCATCATCGTTTGCCCTGCTTTCGTCATCGACACATACTTACTTGCGAGGAATTTTCCTTTGAGCTTCTTATAAATATATACGAGTATATACCTATACTCACACGCGCAAAAACATCGTAATTTAGTATAGAAATTCCGCGCATGTGACGCCGCGCATCGTTAGCTAAACTTTTTCGAGAGAAAAATTCCCTCTGCAAAATTTCGACGTGATATACAAGGTACACTTTGCTACACACACAGCTTTTCTACAGAAAGAGCAAGAGAGAGAGAGAGAGAGAAGGAGAGAGAAAAAGCTACACCATGCATCTACAACGGGCAGAACCGGAGCTTAACGTCCGTTACCGTAACTCAGCCCGGCATCTCGCTATACATATTTAACCAGGGACGACATTAGCCCAATTTGCAATTCCACGCGGTAAAAATAAGACCCACGCTGCCTCAGTACACACAACACACACATACTCTCTGGCTCCAGCTGAATTAACCAACATCCGATGCCTTTTTAATAATCTTTTTATCGACGTTCGCCGGACCAGCCCTCTCTCCCTCTCTCTCTCCCTCTCTCTCTCGCCATTCTCTGTCGCTCCCAGCGCAGTAGCGCAGTGAAGGTATAATTTATATAGGCTACACTGTTCTCTCTCTCTCCCTCTCTCGCCCCGCGGGAACCGTCGATATAGCTACCAACCGCGGAGGTAAATTAATTTCCTCTGGTGCAAGCTCTCGATTTGCACGTCGCGCGTGCGCGCGACCCTTAAGCGAAAACGACTATATACGCTATGTAGACCGCGCGCACGTGTTCTATATAGGTGCATATAAAAAAAATGTAAAATAGGCCCTTGCACGGCGTTTTGTGTCGATGAACATCAACGAGCTGCCGCCGCCGCCGCCGCCACCGCCGCTGCTCTCGTATCGAGGTCGGGCCGATATTGCTCTCGCTCGTATAATACGCGCGCGCGCGCGCGCGCGCGAGAGAGAGAGAGAGAGAGAGAGAGAGAAGTCGATTTTACGCCAACGCGCTTGCGAGCGCCACTGTATTTTTAGCGCTCTTTATTCTTACCTTATATGTTGGAGCTCCCGCACATTATAGGATGTATACGTATATATATCACCCTCGCCTTTTTTTTTACGAACTTTAATCATCCCGATTTCGCCGCACAGTGATTTTTATTAATATTCGTGAATATGCATACCCACGCGCTCGCCCGCCCGCGTCGCATAGCGCAGAATTTTTATATAAAAATGTTTTAATTACCGCGAAAGTTGTGAGGGCAAATTGCTTTTTTGCGGGGTATAACACCAGTGTTCATACACATCACGTACACGGCGTATACACGTACGGCGGCCTTCGCTTCTCTTTTATTTACATTTTATTTTTATCAGGTAACTTTTATTAATAACGTTGAACTAGTTTTTCCCTTGTTCATCGCGCATCCATCGCGCACATGCCTCGACGCTCACGTGTACGTATTCTATTTAAAAAAAATAATAATTCGTGAGAGGCACATGTGATGTGAAAATAAAACTCGCTGAATTCGAAAAACTTTCATCAAGAAAAATCAATTCTCTCGTCTGCGAAAAACAAAACCCGTGTGTGCACATGTCGAGTGAAAAGCGAGTAGAGTACAGCGTATAATCGCGTCACGCCCAATTTATCCCGCGCGAAGTAGGAAAGGAGCGCGCGCGCGCGGGCGACAGGCACTCGACGCAAATCGACCCCGGCATTGACATATTCTCGAGGCCCGTCAGGGAAAACGCGAGAGTGCGAGAGAGGACCAATTAATTAGTGCTTGATGCGAGCAGTAGCACGCACGCGAGTGTCTGATCAACTCGGTCCGTTACTACTGTGGCCAATCACGCGCACGTCGAACTTTGTGTGTGTATAGACGGGCGGCCGGTAGGGAGAGAGAGATACGATCGATAATTACGCATGCGTGCGTGCATCTTGATTCGCGCTTTGACATGTATGTATATGCGATGCTTTGTTGCTTTATCGCTCGCTTGTCAATTTCAAAATTGTTAAGCGAGAAAAAAAAATTGAAAAGGTTTGCTCTAGTGGTTGCGGAGAGGGAGGGAGCCTTGAATTCGCGCATATTTTACGCTGCGCTTTTATCGACAGAATGTTCTACATTTTATGAATTTTGCCGGGAGAGCAATAAAAATAGTTCAAAAGATCTATCGACGCGGTATATTTATAAAAAAGGATGATATCCGGGGTATTAAAATTTCGAAAAATAAAAAGTCGCCGAGTGCTTTCGACGAGCAGTGAAAAAGTTTTGGAAAGTTATTAGTTTTTAGATTCCGCGCTGAGTAAATTTAAATTTAAATCTGATGAAAATTCGAACACTCGAAGGGCACGTAGATAACCTTTTATTAAAAATAAAAAAAAAATGGGGAATTTGTGGTGCGCTGGAATTTGCAACGAGTATCGAAGAATTCGGGGTGAAAAATGTTGTTATTATAGATTATTTAACACTTGTCTAATAATACTACGAGCTGCTCTATCCCGAGAACGCGATAAAATGGATAATCATCTTGAAAAATATGCTTTGATAAACGTCGGTGCCGGTCGATTTTTATTTTTTTTATTTTTTGTTTAGCCGAAAAAAGTTATCGCATTTGCATTTTTGTATTCTTGAGGTGTATAAGAACCATCATTTATTTATTTTTCTGTCTCGACCCGAAGTATTGATTTTGCTCGACGGCACAATATATTTGCATATCATCGTTCAAAAGTATAGTCTATTTGTTGTGCCGAGGCTCGTTGACGGGGCAATATTTACGAAAAGTAAATGTTATGCTTGAAATTACGAATTTATTTTTACTACAAGCGTCTTGATCCGGTAAATATTTTGGAATTATGAGTTTGTAAATGAAGCATCATTTATCATAGCTCAATTTCTACATTATTTACCTATGTATAATCTTTATGGAATTAGGATAAAGATATAATGATTTATTAAAAAGAACTTACACATGGTTCAGAATCTAAATAAAGAATTACCTACCAAAACAATCAAAGAATTAAGTACCACGCAAATCTATTTTCCATTTCATTTATATGTATAAAAGGTTGTGTTCCCTTGCCCATAATTTGCCGTGATTTACCTTCCCACCGACTTTTATTTAATGCACATCCAAAAGCGGCGCTAAATCCCTTATAATCAACAAACTAAAGCCTTAAACCGCGTGAATAAAAATGCGCCTTTAATTGATGCCATTCCTAGTGATTCAAATCGCGCAAAAGCACCTTGCTCTGAACTAACGAAATAAGTAATAGCCGCGTCGCTCCGGAACTTTAAACTCGCAGCGGCGCCGTTATCTCGAAAAGTATTCCGGTAAATTTTTAATCGTCCCGTGCAGCGCGAGCCCGCATTGTGAACTCCGTCGTCGTCGCTCGCAAGCACTAGCAGCAGCAGCAGCAAGATGGCAATCGGCGCCCGATCGATGCCTTCGGAAATACAAAGAGGTAGGGTCGAGAGAATTCTATAACGAGAGCGAGCCAGCCAGCGAGAAGAAAAAGAAGAAGAGGTCCGCAATCCCTCGTAAAAAATGGACGAGGTGGCAAGTGTCGAGGCGCATTAATTAATCAACGGCTCGCAGTCCTGAGGCTCGTGGCCGAGGAATATAGGAGAGAGAGAGAGGGAGAGAGGGGATGGGATATATGGAGGCGCGACGGCCCATCGACCCTGGCCTTAACCAGCGAGCCAGGCGGGAAGGGGAGAAGGCAAACGAGCGAGCCATCGCCACCGGCATAGCGAGAGTAGAGCCCTTTTATCTTGGGCTGCGCTTTCGTCGCCGTCGCTGCTCGGCAATTGAAAAAGCTCCTACAGAGAGAGAGAGCGAGAGAGAGAGAGAGAGAGAGAGAGAGAGAGAGCAGGATCGACGAGTCAAAAGCGCGCGCGCGGGTGTCGGAGAGACACGACTCACCTCTCAAGGTCCCCCGCCGTAGAGAGGGAAAAGGATTTCACGCTGCTGCTGCTACCACTGTGTAGGTATATAATGCATATAGAGAGCTGCTCTGTGGCTGTGCATGCATACGTTAAGGGAGAGGGTATCGAGCTAGCAAGAGACTCTACGACCCAGATTCACCTCCATTGACGTGAGACAGAGGGAGAGAGTGAGTGAGGGACTAAATCGCGCTCCCGCCTTTGTTCACGTGCTTGCGCGCGCCGACGATGAAACATCTCGAAGTCTTCAATTTTGTCGTTCCCTTGAAACCGACGGGAGCTGCTGGCTGTCCCTGCTGTCTTTTTTTCCCGTTTCTTTTCACTTTTTACGGTGGGTGGATAGAAGGGTACATGTGTGTATGTCTGGAAGGTTTTTCCTGGTTCAACTTCTTCGGGTAAATCTTTCGGGACCGTGAGAGGCGGAAGTCTAAATTTTATTAAAGTTAAAGTGGCACGTGCAGTTTGAAGGTAGTTTGGTCGAATCAAAGTTCTTCTCAGATATTTTTACGCTTGGAAAAGCTGGTAACAGTTTCTTTAAATTAATACAGCAATGAAAAATTTCATTTTGTATTGTACATAGGTGTGAAATTAAATTTTTTGCATTTTAAATCAGACGGAAACTTTTCATATCTACGTACGCCAAATATGCTGAAAAATTCGAATTTTTCTTTCGTTCTTATTGCTGTACAAATGCCTCACCAAATAAAGCAAAAACGTCAGAGTCTGAAATTGCAACTTTTACGAACTAACTCAGCTGCATATTCTCTTACAAGCTGCAACAAGTGATGCGGAAAGCTTACGAATGTTTGCAAAATAATTTGCACCGCTTTTACCGTAAATACGACTCCTGCTACATAGCGATACCCGTGTATATACATTCGCTTTGTATTCTCTTCAAAGCAACATTTACTTTCACCATTCGCAAATATTGTGGAACATTGCAAAAAACAGCACGCAAACGCCGACCATTTACCGGGAAGTTAACTCGAAATGGAAATTCAACGCAAAGCAGATTGATGCGTTCCGGGGTGGTCGGGCGCGCCTATAAGCGAGAGCGATATACAAAAAACGAGAGGGGAAGCGAGAAGCATGCACACAAGCGAGTCAAAAACAGAAAGATATAACTAGGTCAAAGTGTGAGTGTGTTCTTTCATTGCTCTTCCTGCACCGCCGACGGAAAACAGCGTTTTCTACTCGTCCAACCCCCACAGACATACGAATCATTAGGGACGATGAAAAATGGATGAGCCATGTCGATGTTGAGCGAGAAAAATTGTCCGCTGTACACGTGGAGGCTGGGAACAATCGCGTTGTGAATCGTACTTCGACGGCCGTATACGGCAGGAGATGATAGTGATGTCTCGTGTTTGATGTGTCGCGAGGGACACAATCGGCACTCAAGACGATCCAAGATAGATAAAGCCGCTACGTGGCTGCAAATCCCCGTTACAAACAGCTGATGTGTCCACGGGGAGATGCAGGGAAAAGTCATGCGTGTATCTATACAGCCGAAGCATCGATCAAAAAATTCTTTGGTATATATGGGGAGTTTATTTAAAATGCGTTTCCGAGGGCGAGGCGCGGAATTCGAGCTAGAATCGATGTTATCCCTGCTGTAAATTGCATAGCAGGAGAAGGGGCTTTCTTTTCGCGAATGTAAATGCAAAAACTTTACAGAGGATGATGCAAGTTCGGAGAACATTATCATTCATTTCCCGGATGGCGCCGATGGTTATCGCTTCTTAGAAATTTCGAAATTCCCGAAAAAATACCTCGGAGCACCAAAAAGTGAAATATCGGTCTATTTCACTTTGTTATTGACGCAATCGAATTGCCTGATTATTATGCGATCTGCATTTGATGTATTTCCTCACTTCGCGAGAGAGAGAGAGAGAGAGGGAGAGAGAGGAAAACAAATGAATCGAGCGCTCGAGTCGACGATATACATTATACCTACACACAGCGGCCGGCATAAATCAAATAAAATACCGACCATATTTTCGCATTTCTTTCAGTTATTACTTGCTTTATCGGTGATTCGATTTGTTGCCCGCACGCGCGAGCGAAGTCGAAATGAATTATAGTCATTCTATTATTTTACAGAAAAAAGTCAGGTACCTAGCTGCAGCATTGATTAACGACCTTGTTTTTCGTACGCTCTCCTACCTCGACGCGCAAAAAGACTTGCTCGCACCTTTTCCCATTGTCTTCCTCCGATTTTCCACTATTAATTACCTCCCTCGCTAACCTCGTTTTGTATCTGCGCTGCGAGCTCCCGCTCTCGCTCTCGAGAGCTAAAATTAATACTGCGCGATGCTGATAATTTTTTCTTCCGCTCGTTCCGTTCATTGGTTGGATGGCGGAAGGGGACAAAAAAAATTCCCCGTAATATTATGGTGGTGGCGAGATGTTCTTTCCTTTTTTTTGTAATTAAATCTTGAGTGGCGCGGTAAATAAACTGATAATATTGCCGCGGTGGTTAAAGTACCGGCACGCTGGCTCCCTCTCTCTCTCTCTCTCTCTCTCTCTCTCTCTCTCTCTCTCTCTCTCTCTCTCTCTCTCTCTCTCTCTCTCTCTCTCTCTCTCTCTCTCTCTCTCTCGCGGTGTGGCGAAACTCAAGGCCAGCTTTGAACTCGTTAGCATGCATTGCCTAAACTTAATTACGTTTTATTAGTTAAAGCGCTTAATTTGCCAGAAGTTCCAGAATGAAATTCAGCGTAATATGTACAGATGGCTCAATAATAGTAGTGAGCGAATTATAATTTAATTAGGAGTGACGAACGTAGATTTCCAATTAAGCGGTAATTGGATGTTAATTAAAAATGGATTAAGAAAAGAATAATACGCTGATGCATGTTTTTATCCGAATAATTTAATTAAGCTTTTATCGTAACTCTTGTACTTATACCAATGTTTTTCCTCTTTTATTTTACTCCCTTACACGTTCTTCATTTTTATTTAATAAATATCAGTATCAGTTTTAAACTTTTTCATTAAATATACAAAACAAGCATTGCTTGTAAATAAAAAAAAAAATATTTATACATTTTTATATAAAAAAAGAAACTTCCAACCCCTTTTAATAACACATATCACTTACGAAAAAAACACACACACACAACTTTTACGTTAACAACGCCCCAGAAAAAGCCCTCCTCTCCCCACATTAATAATTTTAACGAAACACTTTATGTTTTACGAAAACGGAAAACAGGTCAGTATTTCGTATCCCCTCAGGCTTGGTAATTAATTACGGGGAGCGGTGCGGTAGACTACAACTACAACGACGACGACGACGACGACGTATATACTACAAGAAGAAGAGCACTAAAAATTACTTGGCCACAAAAGCTCGGAGGGTCGCGGCCGAAAGTGCCACTGCTGCCGCCGTCGCCGACACCAGCGTGAAATCAGAAAGCAGATAAGAGAGGAGAATCCCGGCGTGCGCGCAAAAACCGCTGAATAAGTACGCCCTCGCGCAGGGGGTGTTTATTCTATTTGGGGAAAATTACACGGATCGCAGAATCCCGCCGGCGGTAGTGGCGGCGGCGGCTCTTTTCGCGGCGCGTGAATCATCGCGACACGCGATACTCTCGTTACGTGTGTACATACATACATACATACACACATGTGGATATACGTGTACATGCGACCTCAGTGGCGTAAATTCAGGCGAAAATTGTGCTATTGATTTCGCAAATTGCCGTGGGCCGTCGAGCGCGCGCGCAAAAAATAGAAGTCCGCGTGGCGCTCGTGTAGTAGCCAACGCTTCGGTATGTATTAGTAATACGCACGCGCCGAATATAAACGAGAGATGAAGAATGTAGCTTGTTTTACTCGCGTATAGTTGCAGCTGCACACGCGCCGGGGAGAAAAATATTCCGACACCCGATGTTTATACACACAATCGCGAGCGCCAGTAGCTGGAATTGACGAGGCCGACAAAATCCAATATGCCAGTTGTTGTGCCGATTTCAATTAGAAATACTTTTATGAACGTGCTTAGAAATGTATTCGGGGTGGGAACAGTTGCCAATCTGTTTGTTTCATATTTGCTAAGAAGAAAAACTGTACAAGTGCAAGGCAGTTTAATGACGTTGGCCAGAAAATAAAATGTGACGATAGCGGAGAAAATAGACCAATTGTACATACTCAGAAAAAACGTGTTTGTGGTATAGTTACTATATATTGCATAGTATTTATAGTAAAATGAAATATAGTTGTTCTTATGATATTGTTTGGTGGAATGAGCTACAATATTGTTCATGATAAAAATATTACTGTAGTTCAAATCACTATAAATTGTAGAAAACACAATATGATTAGGCAAACTATATATAATTTCATATTTCTATATAGTTACTTTAACAATACTATAAATTTTTTTAGTAAAAATTAACAATTATGGCAAAAAAATAACATTATGACAAACTTAGCGAAATTTATAATAAAAGATAACAAACGTTTTTGTCGTTATAACGAAATTTTATAGTCGTAGTCATATAAAACTATATTTTTTTATATGACTAATTAATATATTGTTCATGCCCCCAATATTTGTAACACTGATAATATTAATAGTATTTGATTTAAGAAAATTATGTAAAGGGCTTAAGCCCGTTTAATGTTGTTAAATGTTGTTAAACTCTCTAAATGTAAAATAGTGGAAAAGTAACTATTTCATAGTGGAAATTGCTCCACTGTCGAAATGGTATCTAATATACACTCCAAAATAGTGACTTTTCCACTATTTTACATTTATAGAGAATATGATGGCATTTTATGATCAACAGCGGATATATTATAAGTATAGTTTTTATCAAGATAGAAAACTAACAAGGAGAGTACGTAACCTTTGGATCACGGATTTGTACCAAATTGAAATATCTCCTTTTAGAGTAAAAAAATATTAAACCCGTGTTCCAGGATTTATTCTCATAGGCCTTTTTTCTCTTAAAATGCAGAGTTTACATACAATAAAAGAGATATTATTTTTTAGCAAAATAACGCATTTTTAAGATAACATAGCACATATTTCGAGAAAAAAGGCTTATAAGAATAAATCCTGGAACAGGGGTTCAACATTTTTTTACTCTAAAACAAGATATTTCAATTTGGTACAAATCCGTGACCCAAAGGTTAAGCACGCTCCTTGTAAGTACGGACATACTTTTATTTATTGAACTGCAACCTTGCCCAATATATTGGGCAAAATAAAAATAGTTTATTACTTTATGACGTCTTTTTTAATTTAGTAATATATTTACATTTTTTGACACTGCAATCACTTATCATACAGTATATGTTTAAGCAAACAATTATAATATATACCTTATTAAGCTAACTAAGCATGAGATAAATATCTAAAACTTATTTTTATATTAAAGGAAAGTTCAATCAATGCAGGGACTTTTAATGTCGAATCACTTGTAAAAAATATGGATATAACAAAAAAAGTGTGAACAGAATCGTCTATAAGACGAATTATATAATCTATAAGTCGAATCTAAAGAATCTTTAATTTAAAATGTCACTATTCTTCTTTAAACATTCATAATAAGTAAATTAACAAAAGAATTAGTCGAGTTTTTATTCATTTGTTTGAACCAAAGTATATTCATTTTCTATGATTGTATACTTCAGTAAAAGTCGCTATTTTCTTACCATATTTGGTACCACAAATCTTTACCATAATATTATTTGTAAACAGTACTATGAAATACGGTCGTAGTCAAATAATACTATATCTTATAGTACTTTAATGGGTGTAGATACAATATTTTTTTCTCAGTGTACGACCGCCCGGTGTTTTGCTCCGATTGTCAACACTCATACATTTCGGAGCATCACACTTGGTACATCCCCTAAACAACGCAAATTCTCATTCTCCTCTCAGCCCGCTCCATAACATAGCTCGAAGCCATAAGCAATAACAACGCTGTTCCCCTCTTTACACATAGCTCATCGAATTATACAAGCGCGCACCGCGGTTATCAGTTATTTAGCGCTTTAATTAAGGCTTCCCCCTTCCTCCCTCTTACCTATACGTTCGCTCCATAAAGAATCACGCGCGGGCTGCGTTAAATAAACGAGCGCGCATTCCCGGGGGCCAATAAACACACAATGGCAGAAAGAGAAAGAGAGAGAAAAAGAAATCCGCGTCGCGAAGCTTTATTGCATCGCTAGACGTTAGTATCATAAAAACCCGGTAACGACGCCGGGACATCGCAATAAATGCGTCGAGCGCGCGTGCGTGAAAGAGAGCAATCCTCGCGGCCGCAGCAGCATCAGCATCATCATCGGAGGAGCGCGCCTTCTATATTCTCTCCCCCTGCATGCACATCACAATACTTGTATATGTATGTATGAGTACGCGCGCGTCTCGAGTCGCTGGCAGCGAGTGTATGCATGTACATACGAGCGTGCTCCCCCTCGCTCTTGCGCGCGAGGGTGCGAGCGCCGCTCCGTCTTCGTCGCTCTCTCTCTCGCGCTCTCGGCCGCCCCCGAGTCTCGTATATAGAATCGACGAGTCGGCGGCGTTTGCACGTTTATCGAACGATTGCGCGCGCAGGGTTGTGTTCTCTCTGCCGTGCTGGGGCGACTCTCTCTCTCTCTTTCTCCTACACTCACATATAGCACACGTATGCACGCACACGTTCGAGACGCTGCTGGCGCCTTCGCAGCAGCAGCAGCAGTGTACCAGCGGGCGGCGCAGCAGCAGCAGCAGCTCTGTCTCGCTCGCTCTTTAATATACGTACATACACTCATACAGGAGAGCACGGGGCGCATCTCGGCTGCACACACGCATACTACAGGGGTTGCGCTGCGCGACGGCGCGAGAGCAGACAGAGAGCGCGAGCGCGGGGAAAGCTCGCGGAGAGCAGCTCCAGCAGCAGCACTGTCAAAACAACTCTCGCGCAGCGAGCATCTCTCTCGCTCGCCCCCGAGCGCAGTCTCTCACACTCTCACTCTCGCTCTCCAGTCTGCCTGTCTGTCCGTGTCTCCCACTCACTCACTCACAGTAGAGGCTGTTGTGAGAGCGTTTCGCGCGGGTAATACGTTGGCGAGCTTGACCAGTCGAAAGCACAGCAGCAGCAGCAGCACGCTCGGAGTGTGTGCGCCGCAGTGAGTCAGAGAGAGAGAGAGAGAAGAAAAAAGCTCATCGGGCAGTGCGTGAGTTTTGTGTTAAAAAGCCCTGTATATATGCTACAGTATATACGACAGTGTCCCGCCGTCTACAACAAAAAAGCTCTCAGTGATAATAATCTGCCGCTCGAAAGCTCCAGTGGCGCGCTTTTCCGTACAGAACAAATAAACCGAAAGGTTATATTCGCAAGAAGAGCCGCCGCCGTCGTCGTCGTCGTTGCTTTCGGCACCTCGTGGATGCTAGAGAGAGAGCGCGTGCAAGGTGCATCAGCCGAGAGAGCGCGCGCGTTGGCTAACCGAGTATCCTACAGTGTCTGTGTGAGTGCGAGTGCGAGGGTGGCGCGCGAGTGAAACGGCGCGCGCGAGCGAGAGAGAGAGAGAGAGCATCGATCGCGCCACCATTTTGTGCGTCGGTCGACATCTCGCGGTGTACATACACCCTCCCGTGCCCAGCGCGCGCGAGGCGACGAGGCGAAAGCCCGGAGAGTCGAGGGGAGCCGCTCGCGAAGCTGCTCTCTCTCCCTCCCCGCGGGGGCTTCTTTCTCTACCCAGCCGATCGTCTCGTCTCCAGGAAAAAGGGGGATATCAAAAGCCAGCGTATCGCGAGAGCGTCCAGCCGGAAGGCGCGCGATAACGCGGCCGGAGTATTGATTGCGACGTGGCCTAGGCCGAGGCGAGAGAGCGAGCGTAGCAGCAGCGGCGGCAGTCGTCCGCCATATTCGAGGTATACGCGCGCGCGAGTGTAACAACCCCGACGCGAGGAGCCGCGGACAAGATTCGCGGCTAGGAGGCAGCTGGCAGGAGGAGGCGGCGGAGGAGGAGCTTTGGTGCACCCGGCCGACGCTATACGGCAGCAGGCTGGGAGGACGGCTGAGCGAGGTGGTGGGTCCCGTCGTGGAGGAGGCCATCGAGCCAGGGGATGCGACCCCGCTGACGGGACCCTCGAGGGAGGCCTCGATACCCCGAGTCCAGCCCCCACCCCCGCGAATCACCAGTCTCAGCCCGCCGCGGCCCCCCTCACAGCAGCAGCAGCAGCAGTCACAACAACAAACCACTAGTCAAAGCACACAAGCGCAGCCCCAGTCGCAGCAGGTGCACTCGTCCGAGCGCCTGCAGAGCCAGCGGGAGAACCTGCAGCCGGAGCCACAGCAGCAGCAGGCGCAGCACCCGCAGCTGCAGCGCCGGCCCAGCAAGGAGCCGCCGCGCGAACAGAACGAGAACATGGGCACGGTCCTGTCGTTCAGCCCTCGCGAGAGGCACGGCACCGTCCTCGCCTCCAGCCCCTCGACCCATCCGGGCGGCGGGGGTGGCGGAGGTGGCAACTTCACCCTCAACAACTTCAACTACGAGCAGCTTAACAACGTGAAGAACCGGGAGAACAAGAGCGTGGTGGCGTCGGTGACGACGCAGCAGTCCCAGCAGCAGCAGACGAACCACCCGCCCACGAACAACAACTCGCTGCAGAACAACAACATCAACCTGAACAACAATGACAACACGAGGATCATCTCCGAGAAGAACGCGCTGGAGAAGAACCTCAAGAAGAACTCGCTCATCATCGGCGCGCTGTCCTGGAAGCGGTTCAGCACCGTCAACAATAACAAGAAGAAGCTGGACAACAAGAACAAGAACATCAAGTTCAGACAGCCGCTGGACAACATACCCATCACCGACAAAAACAAGAACATTCAGACGCCCCAGGTGAGAGTTCATGGCTTCCCCTCGTACGTAATACGTAGTAATAGTAGCATATAGGTATAGTGCTCGTATGCATGCTCGTCTGCCAGCCCGCTTTGATTGCACACTTTGGCGACTCCTGAATAAAATAATGTGGAACCGCAGAAGGCGCGGTAGCTTTCGCGTCGAATTAAAAGTAGAGATATAGCCACACGCACACACGTATTACGTCTACACCCGTTAACGCGGTCCGATTTACGTAACCCGTCCTACACGTCGCGCACCCGACGAAGTTTCCTTATAGTATCTACCCACATTGGCCCTCTTCCTAATTAGTATGCAATCAACCGGCGTTTACGTATCCGTCATTACACGAATTAATTTCGCCAGGTAGCTTTAGCGGCTTTGCGTGCTAAAGGAGCTTTCGGGGGTAAACTTTGTAACCCAGCGGAGCGAGCGCCTGTCGCCGTCGTCGTCAGCGGCGACGACGACGACGACGGGCGCCGACCTCGTGATCGATAAGGCACGAGCAGCTCCCGCCAATGTCGCCCTTCTCCCCTTATTTACATGCACGTCTGTTATCCCATCGAATCGCCTTATAATAAGTGGCTCATTCCTTCCTTCCTAATTTTGTTAATGCTTTTGTTGGTGTGTGTAGATATAGTATCCTTAGAAGATCAATTAACCAATTACTGCTATATTATGCAAGCGATGTAGCAGCAAGGGTAGAATGAGTGTTGTATTTTAAAAATTGTCTGGCAGAAAGTAAAAGTATATACAAAGTATAAAAAGTCGAGTTGGTAATGAGATTTGCAAAAAAATAATTAGCACACGTATCGTGCCGCAAAAGTCGTGTACATTTGATCTTAGTGAAATGTGTGTAGCTCGAGCACACACACGCACACAGTGTGACACTGTATTGTATTGTCGTGAAAATTTGTCGGAGTACGTTAATTTGTCTCGTAACCACGTTGTTGAGAAGACGGCTAAACAAAATTGGCAAAAAACAAACACTCTTCTGGCTCTCTCCCTGAACAGGTGTCGATGATCGGTGTGCCCCTGAACACGTCCTTTTATTCGTATCAGACGAAGGCGCCGGTCTCGAACAACAATCACAACACAGCCGGCCACAATCCCCAGTGCGAGAAACTGGTGCAGAAGCCGCAGCCGCCTGCGTCGCGCAAGACCGTCATACAGGCGTCAACCTCGGAATTGCTCAAGTGCCTCGGTGTTTACCTGCACGCCAAGTGCGTCAAGCTAAGGGACTTCCAGGCGGGCGACGCCGTCATGTGGCTGAGGACGGTCGATCGAAGTCTGCTGCTCCAGGGCTGGCAGGTGAGCGACTCGATCTACTTATGTATATACGCGTGATTATTGTACGCCGGCGTCAGTCGGTTGCACTACTCGCGGCGTTATAACTTAATTGTTTTCTTCTACTTACTAATTTCGCTTTAGTTTATGTTTTCGCTTTTTATGATTTAGCAAAGCTTCATTTTTTTATTAACAATTATATATTCACAAATTTTTTTTTCCTATTTGATAGTTTTTTATTTTAGTTTTATTCTGTTGAATTTATGAACGTTGTTCGATACTGCGAGTTAAAGGAAAAGCTTCAAATGCTGAGCGACATAATCATCTTATTAATAGCATAAAATATTCAGTCGCCTATGACTGTAGATATAAACCGGAAATTCAATTACAGAAGAAAAACTATAACGAAAAGCCGATTTGCCCGGCCATTATAACGATTATAGGAGAACCACGTGATGCGCGGGAAAGAATATATATATATATGAGATCGAAAGTGGGAATTAGGACATAAACAATATAAATACACGTATACACAAGAGAGGGAGAAAGAAAAGTAACTCATAACAAGTTAGTTAAGAGAATCAAGGATTACACTTGACACACATTACGCGTGACATTGGTTGCTAAGCTAGGCCTTATGGATTATCAATTATATCATCGCTCTCGCGGGAAGTTTCACAAAAGCTCTCTCTTCTCACTCGCCCCATCATCATTTACAATGTACTCGTGTATATTTACAGCTACCGAGGGATGCTTGATAAATTCAGGACTTTCTGAATTACCCTGTATAAGAATAGAACTGTCTTATGTCACGCGCGCTGTGTATCCGCCGTTCGCGCAATTGTATAAGGTTCACTCTGCCATTAAATTATTTCATCATCGAGGATGTTACGAAGTTAGAAGCGAGCGTCTGTTATTGAGTCCTGAGACAGTTCGCGGGGAGATATACTTGGCGCGTTTCCTTGAATCGCGAGAGCTAAGTGTGTGTGTGTGTGTATATATATAAATGGGAAGAAAGTGAGATAAGGTAGAGATAAAGCGCAGATGGGCGCTAAATCCTCGAGGCCTTGCGTCATCTTTACGGCACGATTGTCATCCTGGCTATTATTTGATCGGGGATAGCATGGCGGTATTTCATAATGTGCTTTGTAATAACCGTGCTTTGATGTATGAAAACATGTTGTCACGTGACGTACAGAATTGTATTCATAACACAGCGGCCTGATAATAACATCGCTGTTTTATACTTTTAATTATTCTGTGTTCTATACACTTTTTTTCTTGAAAACAAAATATTATTGTCTATTTATTGATCTATCAAAGAAAAAAATTTCGTAATTCATTTAGATTGCCAAGATAATAAACAAACAGCGATAGTCAATTTTCATCCCTTTACATTCTTCTCATGTTAATGGAGCACAAAATTGCAGAATGAAAATTATGTTGACGCTTTATTTTCGCGTATACAGTATACTCAAATAACAGTTTTAATTGATATTTATCTTACGAAACTAATAGTCAGTGTTGACTTAGTAAATATGTCTTCACGAAACTTCTCAATTCCACTGGAACAACAGACTTCTACTTCACCAACACGTTTATTATAAACTACAATAAATTTTCCAAAAAACAAAAAAAAAATACTACGCGATACAAAAACTAATGTAAAACATTTATTCGAGCATTGAACGGCTCTCCAACGACAAAAAGCACTATAACCTTCATTGAAAAGCGAGGATCACGAGCTGAAAAGAGAAAGAGAGGAAAGAGAGGGTGGAACATGGGCGGATATTATTCCACGACAGGTTTCACGCGCAAAGCACATCGAAAAGCCCAAGAGTCCTCGAGCTCGCTCGTCCTCGAGTGCGAAAAAACCATAGATCCCCGCGTGCGCGCGCGCGCGCGCTTTGATCTCCGGACTCTCCCTACACATACACACATGCATACACACGCTAGAGACCGAACGTGTCCAGTGTGCAAAGTTTTGATATTTCAAAACTGAGGGGGTGAGAGAGCCAGCGGAAAAAGCGCGGGGACGCGGGAGCGCGTAAGAAAGCCGTCGTCGCGAGACGGGCTCTCGGTCCCTTCTATTCGATACGCCCGCTACACACATACGTACCACCCTCGGGAATACACGCGCTCTATCGCTGTGTGTATATATACGTCCGCGTAATGAGAATCATGCGCTCGGCACTCCAGTCACAATATGTCACGTGGAGCGTGTATTACGCGCGTGCGGGAGAGAGAGAGAGAGAGAGAGTAGCAGCTACTCCGCCGGTGCCAGCAACCGTGAAAGAGAGAAGCAGCGCGACGTCACGTCGCACTCTGGCTGTATGAGGTGTGTATGTACATGTATACACACGTACACACACGCGCGAGGTTTCATTTGGACGCGCTTCGCGTACTCCATTTGCCGGAGCGAGCGAGGATATAAAACGGATTTCACTCGGACAAACTGGATTAGCCCAGCCGTTCTACTTGTTTATCACGACAAAAAAACGACAGCGCTCGCTCGCGATTAAGAGCGTTAACGACTGCGCCGCTCTATACGAGCCTTCAACTTGTTTTCCCTCCAATTTTTCCGAGTCTACTGGCAAATCTTATTTGCCAAAGTGAGTCTCTTAACGCGCCTTCGCTGTTTGTTCTAGAATGTCCCTGCCGCTACCGCTGTTTCTGTGTATATAGGATGGTTAGAGGAGAAGTCAAAGACGAAAAGTCGTAAACCACAGAAACGAGGGATCGAAACTTCGCGGTCCCATTAAAAAAAGAAAAGTCGCAAATCCTGACGAATGAGTCAGTCAAGTCCCTAAGCCGTCTATTATATCCGCGTCCTTGAGTTCTGCAAGCCCGGCAGGAATATGTGTATGTATATATATGCACGCTATATATACTACTGCGCTGCGCGCGATCCGCATAATGAAGCCTGGCGAAGATTATCATTACCGTTATATCTTCGGCGCCCGCACGCGCATGGAATCGATAGCTGCAAAATGACATGCAAATGGGACGGAACTTGTAATTTGCCGATAATGTGCAACCCTTCTTGCCCCAAATTAATTCTGCCTCTCGACAAAACCAGCCTTACGTAAAGATATATATATAGATCATACACAAAAAATTCAAATATTTCAATTTAAAATCCAATACCTTTCCCGCCTCAAAAATTAGAGACATCTCCGTCAGCGCGTCGAGGCATAAACAAAGCACTCAGGGAATTCCAAGCGCAGAGAGCACATCTGTGTGTGCGCACGCGATTTTTCTAAATATTTCAGAGTTCAATCTCAATATTGCAATCCACCGAGAAAGAGAAACTCTTGCCTCTCTCTCGGCCCCGTTTATATCCATATATATCCATACCCATCCATAATTCAGCTCCCGCTGCATCTGCGCGCCTCCCCCCAGACCCCGAACCCTTGGGGCTCCCCAATTAAAGTCCGCAGCCAGAGCGCCGGCGCATATTTCTACAGGCTTAGAGGTCCCCCCTCGCACGTGACCGCCTTCCCCCCGTTAGGGCAATGCCTGATGGGTGTGCACAAGCTACCCTAACCAGAGCTGGCAGCCGCATTGCTATACGCATCATTCGGCTATTTCTACAAATGGATTCAGGAGCAGCTTTGTGAGGCTGGATCTAGGATTGTTTTTATAGCGTGAAAATTTTCGGCCGCCGGGAGAAAAGTTTTCATTTAATTTAGTCGGGTACCATGGGGAGACGTAGATGCGCAATTTCGGGATGGATTCGCTTCGTGCCGGCTACAGGAGATTAAAATTAAACGGTTCATTAAACAAACATTATGTGAGATCTGCACTTTTTCTCCGAGGTTTTATACTTCCAAATAAGATGCCCGCGGTCGATTTTCATTTGTCTTAATGAAAGAAACTAATTGCATCGTGGTACGTCTTTTTTCAGCTCTTGCAGAATGAAATAGCACTTACTGCTGTTCTGTGTGATATAAAATGGTTCTGACATGCTACTTTCCGAGATTTCTTCGGGAAACAGTTAAATCCCGTGTTTTCGACAAAAGAAATCATTTCCACTCTCCTGTTCGCCCGCTAAATTTTCGCCTTATTAAATTTACGCCTATAACGCACGAAAAGTTCCTCGAGGCGAGCGAGCAGATATAGGTAACTCGCACGAGAGCGCCAACTCGAAAGAAACTGATGGTCCCATTATATCAGCTCCGCTAGATTAAATTTTCATTCTAATAAATTTCGCGAAAGCTCTCTCTCTCTCTCTCTCTCTCTCTCTCTCTCTCTCTCTCTCTCTCTCTCTCTCTCTCTCTCTCTCTCTCTCTCTCTCTCTCTCTCTCTCTCTCTCTCTCTCTCTCTCTCTCTCTCTCTCTCTCTCTCTCTCTCTCTCTCTCTCTCTCTCTCTCTCTCTCTCTCTCTCTCTCTCTCTCTCTCTCTCTCTCTCTCTCTCTCTCTCTCTCTTCTCTCTCTCTCTCTCTCTCTCTCTCTCTCTCTCTCTCTCTCTCTTCATCTCGCGTGCGCAGGCGCGAAATTATACATTTTATTTAATTAAACGGTGATGTCGCCCGCCTGCCGCGACCGAACTTCACAGGCGTCCAAGTGCGAAAATACAGACCACCAGCAGCACCACGGCGTTATATTCATAGAGCGAAGAAAGTTTGCGTGATTTATACCCCTTTGAAAACTTCTCTCTCACTCTCTCGCTCGCCTCGCGGCTATATCAGATCTCACACGTGCACAACCCCGGGACGATAATTTTCTATATGTACAACGTATATCTTGCGGGAAAAAGTCTATCTCTCTCGCGCACGCGCACAAGCTAGGGGAGCACAAAAAGAGTGCACGCTGCGGTGGGTCATGGAAGAAGAGAGATAGCATCGAGCCGCCCCTCGACTTTTTCGATTTTCCGCGCGCGTCAAAACGTAATTCAGCCCTCGGTTCTCTTCCATTTGGCCGAAAAAATCCGAGAGCTGCATTACGGTGGATATAGTTGTGTGTATATAGGAGAGGGAGGGAATCCCCCATGCGAGGCAAGAAGTGGATATCGACGTGAGAAATCGGGCCTTCCCTCGACACACGTTCGACGCTTCATTAAATTCGCTTTAGCCTCGAGTAAATATAATAAATATATCGCCGGGAGATGTAATTTCGTTTCCTTTGCGGCTGACCGGGAACAAAAGTGTTTTCTTTCGATTTTTCTTCTGAATGATGGTGGTGTTAAGCGGATGCAATCTATTATAAGCGATGATGTTTACATTGCGTATGTAAACAAAAGTTCTGTTTTTATTATATTTTACAGTCTGTGTTGTTCCACGTGACGAATAACGTTTCATGAAAAATTAGTATATTCATAAAAATTTTATTTTATCTTCCATATTCATACGGTATAAACATTTTACGTAACCCTTTTTTACTAAATGAAAATAAGCCAATTTTCTGTAATCACTTTCGTATAACATACATGCAGTAAATTTACAATCTTTTTTACACTGTAGACAATCTAATATACCCATCCTACCCATCCTCTATTTTACAATATCAACAAAAAACATAATTCACTCAAACCACTAAACGTCTACTACAATGCACTCTCTCCCACGAGGCTCTTCCACTCTCCCCCGATAATTTTTTCACGAAGCATTAGTCCCGGCCATTTAGATAAACTACACATCTCCTGATTAGGGCTCTCCTCTGCTCAACCAACAGACGACCCCTCTCTAGCACTTTTTCTCGCTTATACGATTTCCGCGCCGTGTAATCTAAGCGGGGAGAGCTAAAATGACGCTCTCGCGATCCGAGAAACGGCAAATCGGAATATTATGCAGGCACATGTACGAATTCAGGGGCGCGGCGAGAAAGAGAGAAAAAGAAAGACAGTGTGTACAGAAGGACCGAAAGGGGAACATCGGTTTGCGGCGACGAGGGCTTCCTCGCAGTTAGCGCGAGCGTAGGCGCGCGAACACGTGAGCTTCGTTATCGCGTTACGCGAACCGAGCGCTGATTCTCTCTTTCTTTTTTTACACCGAGGGGTGCTGCAGATATAATACTATATGTATATACCTACGTACTTGTCGCGCACGTGCTTCGTTAGATACGCGTTGGTTTTTGCGCACACCGTGCCCGTATGACTTTCGCCACAGGCGTAATAGGAATCAATTCGAGTGATCGCTTTCTATGTGTAATATACGTGAACATAGGCAGGCAGGCAGGCAGGAAAATTGGACTAAGACCCTGTCGCTTTTCTGCTCTACTTTCGGCGGCGGTAGAACGATTCTCGCGAGCGGAGAGCATGTAATTGTTAATTAAAATTTTGAGAAAGTGGGTTCGGTAGGGCACATACATTCGTTCGCGGTCTTATTCGCCGTAATGTGCTCAATGCAGGTTCCGCGCGAGCGCGTACGCGCGTGGTGTAATTTTAGGCCGGTCGGTAAAGGGAGAGTAGCGAGGTAGCGCAGTGTCACGGTTTTGCGGGCACTGGTTTTCCGGCGTCAAGTTAGAGGTTGACATCTTGCTTCGCGGCTCGGATTATGCAAGCATCCAACGTTTTACAAGGCTAGCAGGGTTACGCTAGGGCCTAATTTATAACGGTAGACGCTCATAGTGAATATTTTATAATAATATTTTTAGAGAAATATTTAACTAACTTGAAGAGGGTCAGGCCTTCGGATCACGGATTCGGCTCAAACTTTGGGGTTTGTTTTTGGATATAGAAATATGGAGAAATCTACAATATTAAACCCTAATGCTTATAAAAAAACTCAAGTTCTGGGAATTTTCAGCTTTATTGTGAAAAAAACTCGAAAAAAGCTTCTTCTTGAAATGGTAACTATTCTATCTTGAAGATATCATTTCAAAAATAGAAAATAAAACTAGAAAAAAGATGCTTGCTGAACCTTAAACTTTCATAAAATTGGAAGTAATCAATATTTTTTAATTCTGAAAAAAGCAAACGAAAGCTCGTTTTCTCTAGTTTTATTTTCTCTTTTTGAAATGATATTTAAGACTTGCAAGATTAAATGGTTACCGTTTCAAGTTCTTTCTCAAAATAAATCTAAAATATCCAGAGCTTGAGTTTTTTTTAAATATAGGATCTAATATTGTGACTTTCCTTATTTTATTTCTACATCCAAAAACATATCCCAAAATTTGAGCCGAATCCGTGGTCCGAGGCCTGATCCTCTCCTATTAAGTCAGAGTGTAATAAATTATTTGAAACATCGTATAAATTTAGCAAATAGCTTTCATAAAATAAATATATTCATACTTACTCTTGAATGTATTAAATTAATTAACTCACTTTATGATGGAGTACAATAACATTAAGAAAATGACATTCAAAGTCAAGATATTAAACATACACTATAATCATCATATTTGTTAAAAAAACATCCCACGTAAGGAAAATTTTAACAAAACGCCATCTCACCTCGTCCAATATTTATCCCATAACCCAGACATTACATTTTAACACTTCGGAAACTGAAAAATTCGCTTTATGGCGAATTTCCTCTCTCTATTCTCCCGAAAATAAAATAAAAGCGCACGCGCGCTCTCATTAGACTAAAAGCGGACGCGCTCTGGGCTTTGACGGAGCACGGGGAATCCTTTTAATATATATATATATATATATATATATATATATATATATATATATATATATATATATATATATATATATATATATATATATATATATATATATATATATATATATATATATATATATATATATATATATATATATATATATATATATATATATATATATATATATATATATATATATATATATATATATATATATATATATATATATATATATATATATATATATATATATATATATATATATATATATATATATATATATATATATATATATATATATATATATATATATATATATGCTGACGCGCACGCGCTCCCGTTCCTCTCGCTGCCCCGAAAAGCAACATCAAGTGCTTGCAATTCGTTAAAAGTAAAAATATATTCCAAGAAGCGCTCGGCGCGCTGCATATCCTCCAGCTTAACTCTCTTCGCGCATATGATATATATCTATGTAATTAAATTCAACCCCGCCCGAAATCTCATACACAGTCACGCGTACGTGAAAATCCATTACCCCCTGCAGAGCAGATAAGATAAATTTTCCCACGGCGCGTGCATGTATCATAACCTTATCGCGGGAAAAACACGCAGTGGCAAAGCGCTCAATTCGTGTTATCCCTCGTTCAAATAGAAAAGGAAACTGACACCGCCGACGGTGGGGTGCGAGAAAGAGAGAGTTACATCGAGAATGCGTGCAACCCCCCGATAACGAAACTATAACAGCCGATATACCGCGACGGGATGTCGATTGCCGATTTTATTTAATTCCCCACCCTCTCTCTCAACAGTGTGTGTGTGTGTGTGTGTGTGTGTGTGTGTGTGTGTGTGTGTGTGTGTGTGTGTGTGTGTGTGTGTGTCCTCTGTACATACCTAGCGAGCGTGAAAATAACGAGGCGCTAATGGGAAGTAGACAGGTCCGCGCACTCGCATATATACGCGCCTAGTACAATGGAATCGCGATTGCGTTTCGCACACTGCAACCCCTCCACTCTCAGCCGCTCTCTCGTTTCCGCGGCGCAGACCGCGCGCTGCGAGGAACGGATCGATGACACACGTGCTCAAATCTAATCAGTCAAGGGTGAATATATATACACGCGCGGGACGGCGAGTGTTCGCGCGTGTCTCGCGCGCGATATGACGAGAGAGAGAGAGAGAGAAAGAGTACATAAGCCTCTCCGAGCAAAGCTCTTTTTCAAAGTCGCCCGGATTATTAAGGGGGAACTGATGCGTGTACGCGCCAAAGCCTCGACCTTTTTCTTTTTTTATTTCCTTTCTTTTCTTTTCTCTCTCTCGAACTCGCGCTCCTTCGTGCCTATCGGAGACTCGAGGTATAAGGTGTATCGTATATATATAAATATATACGCGGGAGCAATTATCGTTTTGGACGCTGAAAAAGTAGGCTCTTATGTATAGGTACTGTGGATGTATATATTGTACGTGCGGGCTCGCGGCCGAGTTCGTTAGCCCCGTAGCTGCTGGCGTGTACGCGAGGTTTCGAATTCGTTTTTCAAGGCTCTGATTAAACGGCTCGCGCGCTACAGTTTAAATTGCCACTTCTTTGCGCGCGCAGAGATATATAATAATGGGGTATTTTGTTACCTCCTCCCTCTCTTTCTCTTCAGCTCTTTTTTTAATTTGATAAAATTCGTTAATTGAAGGGCACCTGTATTTTGAGTAGAGAAACGCTAATGGAATCGTGATAGGCTATAAAAATGTATTAAATGCTTACATTTCACTTTGATTATACGCTGTAATAAATAATAATTAATTTCCTTTATCGGGCATCTAAACGTGAGAAATTAAATAAAAAAAGTACAAGGACGAAACACAATTATTGTTATATTAATTAAAGTTTATTAAGGGGCGATACTTATAAAATACTTATAAAAAGTATTAATTATCTTTTTTTATAAAATTAGCCATTTAAATTAATTTAATTGACGGTGCTCGTGGATTTTAACTTCGTGACACAAATGAAACGTTTATCGAAATCATTAATTTGAAATGTGTCAGCACACATTAAAAAAAGGGATTCATTTATTTGATGATTTTAGCGTTGTTTCTGCGCATTGTAAGAGTCACCATCGATTTTTTTTGGTCTTTACATAACCATTATGTAGTAAAAGAAAAATTTATCTTTAAAGATAGTTCTCAATGGATGTACATACAGTTTTTAATATTGCAGTACTGTTACTTAAGAAATTTTAACGCTCGATTGAGCATCTCTTTCAGTTCCTTAATTATGCACTGTTTGAAATACAACTATTTGACATGTTTAAGGATAAAATGTGATATTGTAATAGTTACAATATTTATATTAACTAATAGACATATTCACATTTGAAGGTAGCTGATGGTATAGAAGTTCTTGTAAATTGTAGTTTTTGAATCTAATAGCCATTTTCTACCAGGATGATGTTATTATATAACAAAAAGGTTTAAAATAAAAACTCCATTTAGTTTTTTACACCAACGTTTCGGACATTTTTATTGTTTATGTCCCTTATCAGGATAAATAATAAAAATGTCCGAACCTTGGAGTAAAAAAATAAGTGATGTTTTTATTTCAAACGTTTTTGTTATAAAACATCATCCTGGTTAAAAATTGGTCATTAGATTAAAAAACTACACTGAAAAAAATAGTCTGTGAAAAATTATTAAATTATCTAGGAAAATTTACTACGTTGTATACTATCAAATTTTACAATACTGGAAAGTAAAGTGCGCCAATGTGTTCTTACGGGTATGATGTTTCGACTGATCGTCTATATTTGCTACAGCTTGAGATTATGTTGACTCGCCGACTACAGACATTAGCAGACGACAACTCAATTTTTACTATGTTGGCTTGTAACAATTCTTATACCTTCTGTCAATTATTAAAATGTCTGAAATTTACGATGTAGTATAGTAAAATTTGTGACAAATTCTTGGCAAAAATTATACAAAATATGTACTAAAAATGATTTCATATCATATTAATCTTTCACTCTCAAATTTTTTACTATGTTACTTAGTAAATTTTATAGCCATTTCTATTAATTTTTCATCAATGTTATATTGATAATTATTAAAAGTAGACTAAATAGGCTTAGAATACAAATATGTCGCCCCATTACTAGCGAACATAGTAATTTTTCAACAAACATTTTTCTCCGTGTACTATAACAAGCATATCGTAACTATTACAATAGCAATGTTCTAAGGTAACATATTGAAATTGTTTATGAGAATATGGTAACTTAACTGTTAACATGGCATTATAACTGTTACAATGCCTATATTTGGTCATATTTGAACATACGCATGTTAACAGTTACAATGCCATGTTAACAGTAAACAAATCCTTTCTTCAGTGTGTAAAATAATAAATGGTTAAAACTGAAAACATCAACTAGTTTTGTTCTAAAAAAACTGCGTATAGTAAAATTTTAACGAACCTCGTCATACTTTTTTTCTGAATGTCACTGGTTATAACTTGTTAAAAAGTCATACGTCTCAGTTAAAATAAAAATGCGGCGAAAGTATATATACCCTCTGATCGATTTCTACAAATGCTTTATTATTACCACTTTATGTCGGTTAAACTTTGAAGTAAATATTGACAGGCTTCGTCACCACCAGGCCCTTTGATCAGCGGGATCTACTCCCGCGCAATTTATTATGACTGGCGGATCATCAGCATTAAGATTTCTCTTTGAAATGTAATTAAATGTAGCCTCATCAATCGTGCCCGTCATGCGAAGGTCGTTCGTCAAGTTAATCATATCATTTAATAGAAATAGTTAATATCTTTATAAATACAAAAAATAATAATTTCATAAATCTTCTCATTATCCTAAATTATTCCTTTTTTTCATAACATCATCATACCATACAATTACGTAACAGAGTGATTCACGATAACCCGAGATAAGCAATAGTGATTAACCCCCTATTCCAGCACTCCTATATACACACCTGCAGCTTGACATTATGCTATACAAACGATTTCATCACTTTCTCGGGAAATAGCGCTAACAATACGCACACGGGCACACGCCGACTTTAATCATAACCAGGCGTTCATTAAAAAAATTCATTCCAGTTAACGTATAAACTCTCTCTTTTTCTCATTGAGGTCTCCGAACATACCCACAGGCATGCACTGCAGCACACGCTTACGCGCATCATCCAGCGCTATTTCCGTCGCGGTTGCGTTCTCGCATCACACGCGCTGCGCTCGCAGGTGGTACAAACTTTACAACTCTCGCATTAATCCACCTCTTTCTATGTACGCACATATATCCAGCGAGACATGCCGACGTACATGCAGACGTATGTCAGCCCATACGTCAGAGTGTAAACTCTGTGCCCGCGCTTCGCCGCGTATAAGTTGAAAACAATGACGCATTGTTCGGAGACGTGTCGCGCGCGCGCCGGGAGGGCCGTCGTTTTCCCGCGCATCTGGGGAAGGCCGAGCGATATGCTAGTTTCTTAAATGTGACTAGGACACACGTGCAACACGTGGTCGTTTAAATGATCGCGAGATAATCCATTTCGTCTAGACGAGCGAGCGAGCTCACAGCCACCGATGTGTATGCTACGTGTGTTTTACACACACACACACACACACGCACACACACACACACACACACACACACACACACACACACACACACACACACACACACATATGTACACGAGGAACGACCATAGCAGTGCGAAATCTAATTAGTCAGGCGAATATATCCATACACGGCCAAGGTTCGCTTCCGCGTGTCATCGTCGTTGTTTACCCTACTGTTGACTATACTTGACTAGTTCTCTCTCTCTCTCTCTCTCTCTCTCTCTCTCTCTCTCTCTCTCTCTCTCTCTCTCTCTCTCTCTCTCTCTCTCTCTCTCTCTCTCTCTCTCTCTCTCTCTTTCTCTCTCTCTGTCGGTGCGTAGAAACGAGGAGCGAGCATGAGAGAGACACGTGTTTCCGCTCGACATTTATAGCTATAAGGCATACACGGCCCAATGTACGGAAGCCAAAACAGCGTAATAATACGATCAGAGAGAAAGAGAGAGAGAGAACGAGCGATGCTCAAGTCCAATGTCAAGCCCGCGTTACAAGTTTCCCCGAGGTTCTTCGTGCGGTACGCGAATGTAGGTGTACGTATAGGTATAATCGCATTTTTCCTGTGCCTCGCCGAAAAAAAAACCGTTTCGAGGAGCTGGAGGGCTTTGAGGAGTGAGTGTATGTGGCTCACGTGAGCGAAAAAAAGCAGTCGACTCGTGCTCGACGACAAGTGACGGAAATTCCCGGGATTTGTGTATATGTACACCGCGCGCGAGGCTATTTTAAAATTTAATTTGCGCCGTACCTACTTACGTCGTTTTAGTTAAGCACGTAATATGTTAATTAATGCAGCTAATGAAAATTACGAGATTAGCGTTTTCGTTTCTTTTTTTTTTTTTTTTCATAAAGCTATTGCGTATATTAAGGTAATTTGAAACTTTTCACTTTTTAATCTTTTACGCTTATACGAACAATTTATCAACAAAAATGCGAAAAAGTGTTACGTCTGTTTAATCAGGACTTTACAAAACATACTGGAAATTCTCTTTTAAAGGACGCCAGGGAGAAACACGCGAAACCACTTTTTGCCGTTTGCGCAATCTGCCGGAATAGATAATAAAAAAGTTTTATTTAAAAAGCTTTTTAATTCATTTCGCGAACATACATATATACATACATACATGCTCTGATGCATTGTAACAAAAGTTCCAAAAGCATTCGCACAAAGCCCTACTAGTATACCCACCTTTCCGCCAAAGTATATAAAACGAATTACTCCGCAAAACGAGTCGGCGAGTGAGAAGACAAACGAACCACGAGAAACGAAATTTCGAAAATTTCATCAGCTCTGCCAGTAAAATATTTGATTATTTCCCTTGCCCAGCAGCAAAACCGTCGTGGATATACCCCGGGTACCCCCTTTTAATAAAACCCATCAAATTCTCAATCAAAGCGCCGTATAAAAAAAAAAGAAGAGAGAATCAAAGCCTCGCTGCGCTGCACATCACAGTCTAGCGCAAACGCAGCGCAACGCAGCGCGGGTTGGGCAGGGCAGGGCAGGCCGCTCACCCCTGTAAATATCGACCGGCGCCCCGAGGTCCACCGCCGCCGCCGCGGTGTAACTCGCTCGTCGAGCAGCGGCGGCGGCGGCAGCCCCTACTATCTTGGCGCGGCGCCCGCCCTCGCTTTTTCCCGTTCCCGGTTCCTCTCTCTCTTTCTCTCCGCGCGCTCGTGACGTATACGCAGTAGTACTAGTAGTAGTAGGAGTACGCGTAACTCTCTCTCTCTCTCTCTCTCTCTCTCTCTCTCTCTCTCTCTCTCTCTCTCTCTCTCTCTCTCTCTTCTCTTCCTGCTACGTAACAATTATCTCATCTCTGCCAGCCGGGCCGTTCGCTTACGTAAATACACAAATATAGGCGACAAACTCAATACCCGCGCGCTGGACCGGATTTCTCGGGATTGACCTACTTTGAACTCTACACGCGCGTGGGCTGTCGGCCGAACGGATATGACTTTTTCATTCGCGCTAGTCGGCCATTCCGTTTGATGCGAGTGAGTGCGATTGTAGGTAGAAAGGGAGAGAGGGGATGAGATTTTCGGTGATGCCCTGCTGCGTGCCGCCATCTAAATTTCATAAAGTTCGGTCAATGTCGGAGAGCCGAGGGGGGGAATGCAATTTCCTATTCGCTCTCGTGTATACGCGCTCGCGGAAATCCAAAATTGCAGCGGTGTACCGTCGTAAAATATCTCTGATAGCGCGCTGGCCACGCGCGCGTGCATTAATGATCGGGAGAAATGGCCGCGGTATTTTGCGTGAATTTTTTAATGCATAGAGAGAGAGAGAGAAAGAAAGAAAGAAAAAGAGAGAGAGAGAGGAAGAAAGAGAGAAAGAGAGGGAGAGAGAGTGGACGAAGCAAAAGTATATATATTGGGGATACTCTTTGCCTTTGCCATGTATATGACGTTGGAATAACGATTAGTTATTGAATTGCAAATGTCTTTAAATATTTAATCTTGGCCAAGGATAGAGAGATATAGAGAATAAGCGAGTGCATACATGCACCAAAGGCGCATTTTTGAAAAGACATTTTCGAGAAACGCCGCCTCCTCTAAAACTGGATTTTAAGGTCATACATATATTATCATAATTAAGCGGCTTTTATACTTTGCGCCCGCTTAACGTATGAGAGGCCAGAGGAGAGATGCGTTTAGAGGAACTTTGAGCCCCTCTTGCCTGAAAAGAAAAATCCTCTCTTTAGCGCGCGCGTGCGTCTAAGGTCGCTCGGAGAATCCTTTTCATGACAAAAAAAAAAAAAAAATTTCTCGTCGCTATTTCACGTTGCCGCGGCGATTAAGCCTCATAATCGAAACTTTGAAATTAAAAATTCATATCTCAGCTGCTCTTGCCCCCGCCCCGCCAACGCGAGAAAACACATAAACTTTTTAATACTCGTTATATACTCAACACGCCAGCAAAAAAGTTTCGCCCGACGTCGCTCGCAGTTTTCACCGTTCGACTTTTTATTATAACTCGGTCTCCGTAAAGGCGCCGCGCGCTACTCGCGTATATATAATAACTTTACAACCTGTAATTCTTCCAGCGTGAACGATTCTCGCGCACACCGAGCGCGCGCGTCTATTTTTATCCGGCGACCTCTATTTTTAATTCGCCAAGCATGGAGATAACGCGCTCGTCGTAAAAAGCTATCGTGTACACTCACTCTCTCTCACACACGGATCCTCTCGCTCTCTCGTGCCCTCGAAAGGGCTAATTTTACCCCAGATTGCCGTTGTATACACACATCGCATATCGGCCCTTTGCGTTTCCTCATGCAGATGCGCTCGAAGGAGAGGCAGCCAGCTAACAAGTTAGCTTGCCGTGCACTAATACACACACGCAAGCACTCACCTGTGCGTGATGGGGCACTTTGCGTGCGGAAAAACCGAAAAAGAGAGGGGGCAGAGTATCGAGCTGAACGATGCACGTGCAATAAAACTCGCGAAGGGATCGATCGTTAGTTTGGAAGCGTGCGCGCCCAGCCAAATAGCTGGAAATGGAAAATGGAAAAAAGTTCAAAGGGATGGAGAGCTTTGCGCTCGGTAGACGTGCGTCAATAATAACGGCGGCTGCTGCTCGTTGCTGTGTGTACAGGGACGTTAGCGGGGAATAACGCGTTATATAGCTCTCCGCGAGTCTAATTTTAAGTCTGGCAGTCACGGAAAATATATTGACATGTTGATTTCTGCTCGGGGAGATAAGAGGGAGCGACAGTTTATCTAATAAAAGTTTTATTAAATCTAGACGAATATATTGGACATGGTTTGTTTCGGAGAGAACAATGCTGTACAGTTCAGGATAAACAATTTTTTTTATATTTGATACGTACGAGATAAATTTAACTATAGACACGTAACAACGTGGATGTATTATTAGCACGTGTGTAATGAAAAAAGACGTTCCGTAAAAAAGCCTACTATAAAATTTTTATACCCTCTTATCACGAATACACAGTTTTTCGGAGCAACATCACGCATATTTTCAGTCGGATATATTTCTGTTAAATCAATTACACACAGGGAGAAGCCATTTGCCGGCATCCATCGTAAAATTAAATAATCCTCTTAGCAAACAAATTTTGCGCATATTCCCTGCCCACAGCCTCTATAGCGAAACATCCTCGCGCGATACCATCCATTCGCATCTTATATACCCCGAAACCCCGGAAACCGCATCTCCAAATGTTCCTCGTATAATCCCCTTTCCGCCCCCGCTTTCTGGCTCGAATCCTTCGAAACCCGCTGCACACTATATACATACACTCCCCAACTCACTCTCCCCTCTTGTACTATCGGCAAAAGTTGTCGCCGCGTCGGCCGCATACAACGACGAAGACTCAGCGTATTTGGCAAGCCTCTCCCTCGCGTCAGACTGCGCACACCTCTCTCTTTCTCTTATATATATACACACACACAAACAACGTCGCTGCGAAAAGGGCGCGCGGAAAGGGTTTGCCGGTCGAGCGGCTGCGCAGCCGGTGCATAATGGAAAGCCCACGCTAGCGCGTTGCCGCGCCTCTCTGCAACATACGCATCATATACATATACACAGAGAGCGAGAGAGTAGCGAACAAAAGAGAGGGCTGCGCAGCAACAGCAGCAGGTTGCTGCCTCGGCAGAAAAGAGCGCTATCGGGGTCATCGATCCTGCCGGGTCACTGCGGGGCCTCACACTTGCTGCACAACGCCCGATATAGTGCATAATAACGCGCGCATTCGCTGAAATAACTCTCACGCGAGCGCGCGAGCTGCAGCGGCTTTTATCGCCTGGAAGATAGAGAGGCGACAGAGAGAGATTCCTTTTTGCGTGAGAGAGTGAGAGAGAGAAAGAGAGCACGCCCTAGTAATTAGCGACGGGTGATAAACGGCCCGACGAGCGACGGCAGCGGCGCTTTGATGTTAATTTCAAAAGGATCGTCGTTCTCGTTCTCCACCTGCGGAAGGCTTCGAGAGGACGATAACGGGGCGTTGTACAGAGAAACTGGAAAGAATGACGCGTTTTCTTGTAGCGAGGGATGGCGGGAGAGAGGGGATGAAGGATCGACTTGATAACTTGCCAAGAATTTTTCTGCTTCTTTTCCTCAAGAGAGGGGGGCAGAAGGAGATTCGAGCGACTTATAATGAGCACCTCGAGGGATTATCTCTTGAGAAGTCGCGCGCAGGGCGGGTACTGCACAATGCCTCGGGAATCCTTAAATTTTTCGCTGGAAGAGCCGGCCCGTCGTGTTACTTAGTAATTAACGTCGAGTGAAGAGGAGTACTTATTGATGTTTTGTCTTGCCAGCGAGTTTCCGGAAGATTTACGGAGCAATTTCCCAGTTCGAGTGGTTTTTAGCTCCTTATACACTTAATGCCGTCATAATTCTGACGATCGAACGATGTTTCCGCTTATAATGTATCGCATAATGGCGTTCACGTGTGGGCCAAAAAATGGGTTAATAGAACGCTCGCATAACGAATGGAAAGCCGCAGTAGAGTATACACATATATCCGTCTATATATTCCGTAAACCTTGGGTGAAAAAGGAGCCCTCGCATGCCAGCAATTTATAAACGCACTACTCCACTCTCGCGCGCCCGCTATCCTCATTCGCATACGACATTTATTCATATTCTCCCGGTATCGCGTGTACTTTACATATCCTCCTCGTGCTTACTCCTTCGCCGCAAGGGTTGCGCGAGACAGCCCCGTCCGCCGTTCGACATCGACCGCCTCTTTCCCTCCACACACAATATTTGACGATCACGCGTAACCCCGCCTGCATGCTTGCATACACATACGGTATACATATTCGGCAGCCAGCGCAAATATACGCGGGGACAGTCGGCCATTGTCAAAGGTAATCGCTGAGTGCGATCACGCGCATCGATCCCCTCTATGTACCGCGCACGCGTGTGCTGTACCGCCGCCGCGGGACAGAGCCAAATTGCATATTGTAGGTATACACACACGCGCGCGGGTGCATCGTCTCGAAGCATGGGTAAACACGCGCATGGGAGGCCGGCTGGACGCCTTCCATCGATCCTCGCGCCCGCGTATATACGTATATTCGTATTATATATACAGCGGCGACGACGACGATGCTGATCTGCGCAAGAGTATCTATATATATAGACAGGAGGTACGTTGTTTCGAATCTGCGCCGCCGGTTTTGTGCAATACCAATGCTCTCTGCCTCTCTCTTTCACTTAGTCTCTCTCGAACGGATCCGCTAGTAGCGTTTCATCGAATATATTGTTATCCAGGTTAGCGAGCGCGCGCATGCCCCCCAACCCCCGCAGCGCGCATCGAGTGCTGACTCAAAGGACGGCTTTCTTTGTATGTGTCTGTGTGTGTGTGTGTGTGTATAATATACGCACGGTGCGACGTGATGGACTATAGACGATTGAGAGAGTAAGTTTGTACATGCGGTTTGCGTTACACGTGCGCTGTGGGTGAATCGACCTTGTTGGGTTATCAGTGCTCCTCGTCATCGCGAGTTTTTAATTAGAATAAATGCTTTATTAATAAGCTGCAAGGACTCGTGATACTACTTGCACCCTGATCCTATCCCCCAGTGCGTGGTGTGTATGTGTGACCCGATATCGGATAAACAAGAGCGAGCGGGTTAAAAATAGGCCTACTCCGATTGTGTGTGTGTGTGTGTGTGTGTGTGTGTTTGTGTGTGTGTAAGATCGCCATGAACTGGTTCGGATTTTCGTTATCGTTACTTTTTTCTCTTATCCCTAATCTTTCTCTTCTTTCTGGGGTGCCAGAATTTCAATGCCGCGCCTCTGTATTTTTATCTGCTTGATTGTACGAGTATCTATTATTTAAATTGGGTTGTATTGTTTTGGATGCGTGCGATAAAAACCGACGTAATAAAATCTTTATTGGAAATATTTGTATTCGATAAATTCCAATTCGATACACCAGGGGTGGAAAAAATGAAGAAAAAAAAACTTCATTTTATTTGTAGTGGCATAACAGCGTATTAAATAACTGGCATTATTTTTTCTAAAAGAACAACATTCATAAAAATATCGTCAGCTAATAATAGCACTTTTTTGCGGTCACCTTTATAGTTCAAGGTACTCTGTAGCTGTATAAAAAACGCTTCACATTTTTTTCTCTCTCTCCTCTCTAAAGTTGAATTAGTGAAAATTGCTCCACCATTTCAATTAGTAGAAAAAACTTCTAATTTATTAGTGAATATTCACTATTTCATTTAGAAGTTTATTAAAACTACTATTTTGATTAGTAGTTTTTACTAATTTAATTAGTAGTTTTTAAAAAACCACTAATGAAATAGTGAATATTCACTAATAAATTAGTAGTTTTTTCTACTAATTGAAATGGTGGAGCAATTTTCACTAATTCAACTTTAGAGAGTCCATACACATTTAAATATAATCATGAAACAAGGCAAATATACTGCTATATAAATTTTCCAACAAAACACGAACGTCTCTAAATAAACGTGAAATCTCTCGTTGCAGGACGTGCCGTTCATCAACCCAGCGAACGTGGTGTTTGTGTACATGCTCGTGCGCGAGCTCGTTGACGGCAAGGAGGCGTCGGAGCGCGAGCTCCAGGCGACGGTCCTCACCTGCCTCTACCTCTCCTACAGCTACATGGGCAACGAGATCAGCTACCCGCTGAAGCCCTTCCTCGTCGAGGACAGCAAGGACAAGTTCTGGGACCGCTGCCTCCTCATCGTCAACCGACTGAGCTCCAAGATGCTGCGCATCAACAGCGAACCTGGATACTTCACCGAGATTTTCTCCGAACTGAAGGCACGTTGCGCTCCATGCCATCTCAAGCGCTAATGTGCTATCGTTGTTGGTCTTGTTGTGTTATACACGATTATATTATATACATATATTATGTGTATTTTTTTTACTATTACTCAATAATTTTATTGTTGTTATTAAAATGCTTCCTTTTTCTGGGTGTCTTCTCTTTTGTTTGAGGATGATCTGCATGCACGTTCAACGTTTCTTTCTCGAGGGCTATATTTATATTAGCAAAACTGTGTAAATATATGTGTTTACAGCAGAAAATTATTCGCAAACTGTGTTTTCTGACTGAGTTATTATTATATAGTTCAATGGTAGTGTGTGTAGTGATAAACTTTTTCATACGTAGGTTTAAGTGTTAAACATAATACCATCGGGGAGAATGCTTATTTTATATAGTATTAGCATGAAGTAATAGTAATTACAATCAATACATACTTTATTAAAATAGCAATAGTAATTACAATCAATACATACTTTATTAAAATAGCAATAGAGGACTAGCTTTAATATTTCATTCTTTAAATACTAATAATACTATAGACAAGAGTAGCTAAAATAGCCTATCTTAAAACCGTCTGACTAAGTTCGATCATACTCTACTTAAATACTCGTACCATGAGCATTCTCCTTACATTTTGTTGTTCATTAAAAAAGCATCGTAACGAAATGATACCATTCTAAGTGTTGTATAGACGTATATCTTAAGGTTTTCGTTAATATTCGCCACTCACAGAATCTATAGCTTTATAAGGAATGCTTTGAGTTAAGAGTCGTAAAATGAGAAATATGGTGACACGGTGCTAACTGTTCTCGCAGGCCTACGGAGCGGCAGATCGAGGCAGTCTGACTGGCAACGGCCTCGACCGCAACCTTGTTGTCTCCGGAGTCGCGGTACCAACCAAGGCGGCTTGACGGAGCTACACCCACTTGCTGGTGCGGATCGCCAGGCACCGGTGCGACGTCACGACGCTCTGACGACGGGCAGTCGCATCGTCACGAGGAAAAACGGCCCACGCAGCTTGACCTCGCGAGCTGCCCAGTAGCGACGACAGCGGCGGCGGTAGCCTCGAGCTCTAAATCCCCGGTTGACGCGGCCGCGACCTCCGAGGATGACGAGGACCGCGAGGAGGCGGCGGCCGCCCCCTCGACCTCCGGCTCCATCGATCAGACCGACGACGAGTCGGAGGCCATGCGGTGCCTCGGCTGCGGCCACCGGCGGCCCCTCGAGATCTCCTACACGATCGAGGACCTCGACACCCTGGACCAGGCCCAGCAGCAGGCTCGCGCCCAGCAGATGCAGTCGCGTCCGGAGATGCGCAAGTACCGCAGCTTCCTCTCGCCCGACGACGCGCTGCGCGACCTGCGCAAGCACGCCAGCCAGGGCGCCGAGATCCGCTGGGAGCTGCACACCTCGCGCACCGACGTCGACCTGGCCAGCCGCACGCGCTGCAGTTGCCACAGCCTGACGCCGCGCGAGGAGAAGCCCCGGCACCCGGAGCGCGGCGACCTGCGTAAGCACCACAGCGCCGAGACGGACAAGTGGTCGCTGAAGCCCGACACGGAGCACGACCTGCGCAAGCACCTGAGCGATGACAGCCGCATGGACCGCGAGCACCGCTGGACGCTCCAGGTACCGGAGGTCCACGCCAACCCCAAGCAGCGCTGCACCTGCCCGAAGCCGCCGCGCGTCTTCCTGCCCTCGCCCGCGGCCAGCGACCACGGCTCGCGCCGGCCCAGCCCGCGGCCCAGCCCCTTCCTCGGCCGCGGCTCCCGCTCGCTCACGCCCGACCTGCCCATGCCGCAGTACCAGCACAAGCGCCTCAGCGGCGACTCGCGCTCCTCCCGCGAGCGCAGCTCCGTGTCGCCCGTGCCCTCCGAGCAGCCGCCCCAGCAGCAGCAGCCGGCGCCGGCCCAGCCGCCGGCGGAGCAGCCGCCCAGGGAGAGCGGCAAGTCGCTCAAGGAGAGCAAGCAGAGCAAGCGCGAGCGCGCGCAGCCGTCCGAGGCGCGCCGGGCCATCCGGACCAAGTGGGCGGTCAAGTCGCACTTCTCGCTGCCGGCCGAGCGCAAGGACTCCAAGTGGGTCAAGCCCCACGACGACTACAAGAGCAAGAGCCTGAAGGAGCGGCCCAAGTACAGCGTGCGCCGCAGCATGTCGCCGGACCCGGACCCGCGCCAGGTGCTGCGCGTCGACAACCGCGTCGTCCGGCGGCTCATCTCCCCGGAGATCAGCATCATGGACGCCAAGTGGGCGCCGTACGAGGGCTACTCGCCCCTGCCCAACGTCGGCATGAAGAAGCGCGAGACCAAGAAGATCAGCGACATCAAGTGGGTGCCCTACGACGAGTCGCCAATGCAGCCCAAGCCGCCCGAGCCCGAGGGCACGCCGCCCGAGGAGCTGGCGGACCCGCCCACGGACTGGTCGCCCTTCCACAACATCACGCCGCCCCCCCTGCCCCCGCCGGCCGCCTCGCCGGCGCGCGACGCCGAGGAGGAGTTCCGGCTGCGCTGCCTGAACCAGGTCACCGCCTTCCCCATCTACCAGGGCGCCTGGCGCGAGGAGTCGCCCCCGCCGACGCCGCCGCCCCCGGACCTCTCCACGCCCGTCTGGTCGCCCCTGGAGCCGGCGCAGCTGCGCAAGCAGTCCTTCCAGGCGCGGCCCTCGCCCTCGCCGCCGCCCTCGCCCCCGCCCGCGCCGCAGAAGCGCGCGACCCTCAAGGTTCGCTCCAGCCGCAAAAAGGCCTCGCGAGCCAAGTCCCAGGAGAGCACGCGCGCGGACGAGCGCCAGCGGCAGCCCTCACTCCTGGCCCCGCCGCCCGTGCGGGGCGTCCTGTCGCGCGCCTCCAGCGAGGAGCCGAAGCGCCAGCGGCCCCAGCTGCTGCGCTCCAAGGCGCTCTTCCTGGACGTGCCCCACATAGACGTGACGAAGCGCTCGCTGAGCGAGGAGGTGCGCAGCTACAACAAGCGCAGCGAGTCGACCAAGCGCGGCTTCATGTCGCGGGCGAAGAGCGAGGACGCGGCCCGTTACGGCGACCCCTGGCTCTCCAACGACGACGACGGCCAGGAACTCAGGGAGTACGTCACGACCGTCTGACCGACTGCGAGCGGCCGCGTGACGAGCAGACTATCGCGGCTGCGCTCCAGGATTTTTCGTCGACGCAGAACAACGAAGTCCGTGAGAAGGCTGAGCGACAGGAGGAGGAAGTCGCGATAAGGGGGGGAGGAGGATGGGGGGATGCCGTTCGGATGCCGATATCACGTCGCACACACACATATGCACGCGCTCGCGCGCGTGTGTTTGCTTCTCGCCGCTGTTATATCGTAATGACGCTTCTGATGCTAGAGAAGACGACGCTTCAATATGTCTCCCGGTCGACGGACGAACGAAGAGTGTAAACAATAGCAAACGCTTCCGCTGAAGGCCTGACTGATGAGATTGAAAGGATGAACCTGCCTCGTTTTTTCCACCACTATTGTACTACCACCACCACCACCAGCAAATACGTGCGCTCACGAACCACGACACACATCGCAGATACATACAGACGACAGCATCATCAGCTCACCGCGTCAATTGGCCTACAATACACCGGGCGAGATGGAGACAAAAGAAAAGAGTCGCGATCTATATCGACGTTTTTTTATTCTCAAAAAATACTCGAAATGAAAAACAGTGGTATCGGCTGGAGTACAGAGACACATATACACACTCACTCCCAAAAGTTTTGGCTAGACTGGAGCAGAGACTGTGGTGACGACGACGACGATGATCTGGAGCTAAAACGGCTTGTTTCTTACGCTTTATGCTTTTTCTCACACGCTTGACGAGGGAGGAACGAAAATTCGACGAAGCGATCATGCGAGAGAATCTCGGAGGACCGAAGAGAGGAGGATGTTCCGAAAGTGTCGAGATGCGCGAGGATATGGACAGGCGGATGCAGGGGACAAAAAGACCGACTCGTAAAGAAGGCGAAAGAGAGAGTTTTTGCTGATACTCCAAACCAGTACGTAAACGAGAAAGAGGGATAGAGGAAGATAAAAAATTGATGAAAATAACATTCATAGTGAGTTTTAACGGTACGTTTAGCGATATTATGATATTTAGTAAAATTAAGTACGCGAGATTAAGTCTTAAGTAGTCTGCATTTAAGGGATGTAAAACACGATGGAAATCAGACGAGTTGTGTTCTTACGCGATTATGCGGCGTTCAAT
The DNA here is from genome assembly GCA_036365515.1 of Torymus aiolomorphi. Lineage (NCBI taxonomy): Eukaryota > Metazoa > Arthropoda > Insecta > Hymenoptera > Torymidae > Torymus > Torymus aiolomorphi. The sequence goes on from CM070873.1 coordinate 262,074,965, forward strand.
GATTGGAGAGAGAGATAGAAAGAGAGAGAGAGAGAGAGAGAGAGAGAGAGAGAGAGAGAGAGAGAGAGAGAGAGAGAGAGAGAGAGAATAGAAAAAAGAAAAACTCGAATATGTATAAGCTTTGTATGAGCTTTCGTGCGTGCGCAGTAGCCGCACCCGCGGCAATGGTGTTTTTGAATGAAGCCGCGGGCCAAGCGCAGCTGCTGCACACGCGAGAAATACTTCACTTTTAGTGCATTGTACACACACTCTAATCGCGCGTTTCATTATGTCCGTCGAACGAAATTTGAGGGTCACTGGCGACGATTCGACGATGGCAACAAAACGCATACCTTGTATACACATATAAAAAAAATTATACTTACTGGAGCGTTGAAAGAAAAAAATCAATAAAAAATAAAAAAAATCCGGGTTATAAAAAGTCGCAAATTTCGATACATTAAGCTCGGAGGAGAATGTGGAAGGAAACCGACGCGTGCGTGTAATCGAGGAACAAAGGAGCAAAAGTTGCGCGAATCGTCGTAATCCGAGGATACACGAGTACAGGAGCGAGGTGAAGAGAGAGAGAGAGAGAGAGAGAGAGAGAGAGAGAGAGAGAGAGAGAGAGAGAGAGAGAGAGAGAGTGTGTGTGTGTGTGTGATGCGCACACGCGAGGAAGCGTATAGAATTGTTATACATGCAGCTGTGTAATCGAGGAAAGAAAATTGCGACTTTGTTGTTATTCGGATTGAAAACTGATGATCTTTGTGAGAATATATAGAACGAGATGAGAAGATGCGAGGGATATTATTCATACACTCCATACATTATACACACCTTAACACACGAACGATGCTGCGAAAATGACTCGACGCTTCAAGTTCGCGTTGATTTGGCAAAAGTCGTGTTTGCGTTGATTTAGCCGTGCGTTATGTATATATAGATTATATATACATATATGTATATGACGTGCGAAAACGAAAACCTAATTTATTTGAGCGGGCCGCCTCGAGTGAAATCGGCGGCCCTGTGCCGGCGCGTGCAATATTACACTTACGTACTTAAAAAGGAAGGAGGGATGGAAAGAAGGAAAGGACACAGAGAAAACGTAAAAGGTCTGACTATATAGGCGTTAACGCAAAGACTTTCTCCCGTAGAAACTTTTTGCACGTTTGCGCGCTTTAAGGGAAATAAAAAAAGTATAAAGAATAAATGAATTGAAAAAAAAATAAACAAATAAATATTAACAAAAAAATGAAGAAGTTGCATAAATTCCGAGATAAGCTTAGCGTTATCCGAGAGTTGCTTTTCTTTCATTAACGTATATAAGTAGTGAAAAACTAAATAAATGAAAAAAAAAAACAAACCAGTTGCGAAATAATGGAAGCCTCGGTATTTCATTTCCCTTGAACTTCTTTGTAGACTGAATAAATAATGAGTATAAAACCTCAAGTTTGTTGATTATGCGCGTTTATATGATATAACACATAAGTATTTAAGCAAGTGTCGTCGAACTTCTCTTGATTCCTGCCGAATTGATCGAACGAGATCGTTGATTGAAGGGAAATACGAAGAAACAAAACCATTTGAAGCTCTCTTTATGACTTTTACTCTTTAGTCGGCACATATATACACACGCGGCTCGAACCTCTATATTTATTTTATTCTTGTTCCGTTGCGCGCGGTTTTGTCTGCGGCGCTATCAGTTTACCTTCGTTCCCGCTCTCATTACGTGTACTGATGAAAAGTCTCGATTACGAGATCATTCACCAAAATTATTTTTTACTGACACGTAAAAAAACGGAGACATTGTAACGCGTTAAAGTTGTATATTTATTGAGAGAGGGAAAAAGAGTGTGAGCGAGAGAAGAAATAAATAACCAAGTGCTAAAAGAGTATTTGTTGTGACTATAAAAAACGGTGGAATCGATTAATCGTTACTAAAATTTGCCGAGAATTATGAGACTTTGATAAGCTAAAGCAAACAAGTATTAAACTATATGCTAAATGAGAGTAAATATTATAAAGACGTTTCATATGCGATAATAATATTTAAATATTTTTTTTATTGAAATCAATAAAAAAATAATAACGAATTTTATTAACGATTAATAAATGTGATTTCAATCAAAGACAATGATCTTTTCTGGCTGATTATATTTGAGACGCGAGCGTGCCACCCCTCCCCTCTAAATAATGACAATTAAAATGAAGCTAATAAAGTGTAAAAATAACGAAAGTCAGGTATAAATAAAAAAAAGTATTAAACGAAAAATAATAATAAACGCGGGGGTGCAGGACGCGCGCGTCGCACATACGTACACACGAGCGATCGAGGAGATGAGAAAAAAATAAATAGTGAAGACATCGTCACTCCTTTTCTTAAAAGCGCAATATTTCGTATTTTCTACATTCTATATACGCTACGCGTTAATTTTACCAATGAAAAAAGAATCTATAACGATTCCCCCTCCCCCCTCCCCCCGTAGACATTAAGTAAGGTTTAAGCAGCATTGCAAATCATAATAAACGATATTGTTCTTCTTATATCGCGACGATTGTACATAAGTTCGCATGCCATTGTAAGTTTTGGACATTCACGCATACACACACACACACACACACACACACATGTACGAGAAAAAGTACGCATGTATACACGTCAACACGCAAGTTTACACGAGGAGAGTAAAGAGAGAGAGAATCACTTGAGCGAAGGGATGTGTATAGTCTCGCTTCTTCGCAACGAGGTGTGTGTGTGTGTGTGTGTGTGTGTGTGTGAGGGTGTGAGTGTGTGTGCGTATGTGTGTGTGTATGGTTAAGCAAACGGAAGGGATATTTGTGAACGAAAACGCAAAAAAAATAAAAGAAATAATAAGTTGAGATAGCAGAGCGAAAGAGAGCGCGAAGCAACCTCGATCGATAATTCAACGTGATATTTTCTTTCGTGATATTCTCAATCATTCCGCGTATATAATAAAGTTTACTTCTAGGTGATATATTATAGATAAACGGTAAATAGGTCCACACACTGTGAAACGAAGGAAAAAAAGGAGCCCGCATTTCTTTTGCGCGACTGTTGTTACCGCTGAATTATTATATCCTCTCCCCCCATTGATCTACAATTATTATATAATACATGAAAATTTCCGCGCAGATTAGCCCTTTAAGTATATATGCTTACTAACACACGTGCGGGCGCAACTTATATCTTGCGTTCGCTCGAGAGCGAGAACGAATCGATGCCTCTTCTCCTCGCCTCTCACGAGGGACGAAATAACAATACGTCTCTCGACCGAATGGCTTTTTTCGCACCGCGTGTCGCGACACGGGAATTCGCACGGATTGACGAATGCTGCGGCCGCGCCGCCGCCGCTACCGCGGAAATAGGAGCCGTCAGTCAGGCGCGTGTATGCTGCAGCGCATTGAGTTTTCGCTCTCGCACAAATGAACCTGTTATAATACAGTCACGCAGCCCCGTCAAACCCACCGAGAGATTAAAAGCTCGACATCGGTACTCAATATTCATAAACGCGCGAGTGCAAAGTTGTTCGCGGGAACCCGCCACCGCCGTACGCGCGAGTCGCGGAGAGGTTCTGTATTAAAGCTAAAAATGGAATGATCCTTCGTTGCAGGGAGTTTCTTTAGCAATTGAATTTAATTTTTAAGCGAGAGATTGAAAAAGATTGAGAGAGAGAGAGGGGGGTGGGACGAGAACCATACGTAAATGTGCTACAGTACAGTGAATTCATTCTGCAATTACTTAGCATAAATATGAGAAAAGAGTGCGAGCGATGGTTGGTGAGGTGACAGAAAGAGACGGACAGAGAGAGAGAGAGAGAGAGAGAGAGAGGAGAGAGAGAGAGAGAGAGAAACTTGGTATGAAGACAAGAGAGAGGACACGCGCACGAGTCAGAATGAAAGCGAGAATACATAGAGAGGGAGAAAGTGTGCGAACGAGAAAGCGAGTGAAAATGAGCGCGCGAGTAAAGGACAGAAGCCAAAATAGTTAACAATGAAGAACTCTAATCATACCCGACGTATACTGTATAAGCATAAGCTCCCTATATGCGTATATGAATTCGTTTGCAGTCCAGCGGATCATTTAGAAGAAGAATTTCTCCCCTCCCTACCCCCATTCGTGTCGGATTAGCAGTTTCGTCCGTGTATTTATTAAAGACATTCGAATGGAATAAGAATAACGACAAAAAAAATGAAGCAAAAAATAAAAATAGAGCCATAGTATTTAAATAAATGCGAAAGAGACGCAGTAAAGTACGGAGAAAAATTCTTCGGATCGTAGGTCATTTTTAAAAAATGTGATTACTTGTTATGTTGATTATTATACAACTATTGATTACGTGATATTTTAACGTTTATTTATACTGTTTCGTTACGTTGCTTCTCGAACTAGGTTCTTCTTGGCTTGGCGAACCTCGATTTTGCCATTACGATACTTAGGATTATTGAAGCTCAACATTTTTTCTAGTCCAGCATTACCATTGATATTATTGTTAATTTAAGTAAGGAATAATAAAAAGACGATATCCGATGTATCCCCCCTCGAATGTTTCGTGATAATCTGAATTCAATACCATCAATGAAAAATACTGACAATTATAATAAAATAAAAAAAAAAAAAAAAAAAAAAAAAAACGAACGATACGGTGTGATGCAGGGAATATTTGTTCTGCGAGGTAGAGCAATGCATAATAATTTATGTAAACGATACGATATGCAACCCATAATATGAGGTCAATGTTGATTTGTTTAAATAAATGTAAGTTTGAAAATCCAAAAATGTTGTATTTATTTATTTCACGTTCAATAACATGTCAATTTTATCAACTGAATTTTATATTTTTATTTACTTGTCTTTGCTCCGTACTTTTATTTTTATTATTTGTGCACCTTTTATGGATAATCAATAATGCAATATTTAGTGCCTTTTATTTTTAGACAAAAGAAATATAAACTTATTTTGCTGAGACTATCACTATATAAATAATTGCTCACAAAAATGTTAGCTACTTATACACTATTGGAATTTCTGTCATTACATATGTCAAAGAATATTCTTTGACTGAAAATAAAGTTGCGACAACGATGCAACAATGACTACATGATTTCATGATTCTTAGTATGATGATCTCATAACTAGATATACATAAAGATACATCTAAAAATAAGCCTCCTTAAAAGAAATTTATTTATTCTAAACATTATATATTTCAATATGTTATTTTTGTCTTATTTTATATTTAAAAAAGATATATACATTCTTATACTTGCTAATTTAGTTATTACTTTTCTTAACATTATTATTAATCAACTTCCTATTTATAGTTGTTTTAGATATTAAAAAATGTTACCTATCATAATTATTTTAATTTTATTTCTATGATTGTCTTTGTTTAGAACAGTCATATTTTCAATAAAATTATTAATTTTATCACTCCTGACAGTCCTGACGTAAGTTTTCGTCGGTATTATGGGCTGTACACGAAAAAAGGAACAGTATATAAAGAACAAGAATAGCATGGGTTAGTATATCTATATATACTTGTTCCTTCTGTATTTCGTTGTTCCTCGTATATATAGATATAGAAACCCATGCATTTCTTGTTCTTTTTATCTGTTCCTTTTTTCGTGTACGGTCTATTAGAGCGAATCCACATTGCGTGCTGTGCGTCGTGTGCCGTACCAAAAAGTGTTGTTCAACATCTTCATACTTATTACCGCAGGATAAAGAGGAAGGACCTACTCTCTTATTGAACAGAACATAGATGTCAAACATAGATAACAGTTATATAGATGTCGAACAACACTTTCTTTTTGGTACGGCACAAATCGCACGGCACATGACGTACAGCACGCAATGTAGATTCGCTCTTAGGCGGAATCCACACTATACCCCTACTCCCTATCCGTACGTCGTCGAATTTTCTTGTAGAATTGGCTATCTCATAAAGTTTATGGTACTCTCATCGATCCGCTTCTCATTTTCATTATCGATGTCTTCGAGGACCATAGACTTTGTGAGATAGCCAACTCTACAAGAAAATTCGACGGGGTACAGATACGGTGTACGGATATGGGGTAGGGGTGCAGTGTGGATTCTGCCTTAGTATCATCAATTCATCATCCAATTCCAGTATTCCACAAAATCACGCTGTTTTTTGATCGAAATATAGGTGTGTCTATGGATGATAAAGAAAACATCTACTTTACCGACCAAATTTGTAAACAGAATTGACAAGTAGGTTTACGTGTCAAAATGGCCGATTTGAACAAGGAGTTAAGCGAATATCTCCTCAGTAGTAAAAATGAAAAACAATACAAAATTACATTGCCAACGGTAGGACTTCCTAAACCAAATATAGGAAAATGGCTTAGCAGAAGTACAGAAGAAGACGAAGAAGAGTCAGGATGGCTGAGGGAAACACAAAAAGACTGCTGTCCTAGTATGGTTAGAAAGCTGCACACAACTTTAATATGATTAGTCATAAAATGCTTAATCTCATTATCTCATGCTCCAAACGTTTAAATATATATTTTGTATTTTATCGTTATTTGTTAATAAACTGTTTTTTTATATTTTATTTTAGACCAGAATGCAAAGATTGACTGCATTCGGATTATGTTTTGTGATGGGAATACTATGTTTTTGTTTATCCGCTATTTATATTCCTGTATTACTGTTAAAAGCTAGGAAATTTGCACTTCTGTATTCACTGGGAAGTATGTTTTTCTTAATGAGGTACAGTATCACAATTTTTATATATTGTCATAATATGACATATAACTATAAAATAACATTATTTTATATCATTGCAGTTTTAGTTTTCTATGGGGTCCCATGAATTATATAAAATCATTATTCTCAGCAGAAAGAAGGTGTTTCTCTATTACTTATATAGCAACTTTAAGTGGGACTTTATACTTTGCTCTACATTTACAATCCACATCATTGACCGTACTGTGTGCAGTCCTACAATTAATTGCCATGTTAACCTTCTTAATAAGCCATATACCTGGTGGCACAACTGGACTCCTGTTTTTTACAAGGATGTTTAAATCTTCAGTTAGCTCTACATTGCCTGTTTGATATTATTTAAATACTCAAACTCCTTGACTTAATTTATTGAATTAAGAAAAAAATATGAATGTAAAATAATATTGTAAATACTGTAAAATTTTTGTACAAAACATACAATTTTCTTTATTTATAAAAATTAATTATTTACATCCTTTCTTTTTTACCTTCGGTGGTTTTGTGGCTTTTGATCGAGATTCGTTACCTTGTAGCCTTTTCACTTTTAATGGCTTATATTGCACAGCAGATTTACTTGACTTGTCTTTTACATGTTTAGTTTTATGGTTATCACTTTCACTATTTACACTTCCAAAGAATCTTGACGGCATTTTCCTTTTGCGAACAATAGATTCATTATTATCTAAAGCTATAAAATCTCCCCACGCTGATCCAGATTCTTGTTTACTCTTGTCTGTATTTGAAGGTTTGAAAATTCTTTCTTTTTTAGATGTTCTGTACAAATAAACATTGGTTGATACTTTAGATGGCTTAGGTACTTTCTCTATATTTCTTTCTTCACTTTGAACACTCATTTTATCATCATAAGCTTCATCATCCATTAAACTGTCGTTTCGAAACAATGAAACAGGAGTTCTTATGTTTGGCATTTCTGCAGCTAATTCAGATATTTTTTCAAATAATGTATAAAAATAATCTTCTGATGTATTTTGTACATGTTTCTGAAAGTATCCATACTTATTAATTATTAATGGAAACTTAAAAATGTTGTTATATTTATTTATAAATAAAGGTACCTTTAATGCAATAGCTGCAGAAGCAAATCCACCAGTTTCCAATGTAACTTTTTTTAAAAAAGAAATAAGGACAGTGGGCACTTCTTTACTTTTACCCATGTTAACTATGTGCTTTACTAACAGAGTAGGATCAACATTTGCATCCAACAAAATGCAGCTAGCTTCATTTTTTTCTATCAGTCTAGTAACTGCATTGACTCCAAATACTATAGATTTTCTATAATGATGTTTTTAATACTTATTATGAAATATAAATATAGGAAAAAAATAATTATATTAATAACTAAAATAAGTGAAATACAACTGTACATACGCAGCAGTCTCATCATAATCTACATTATTTTCAACCTGGGCAGCTCTTCTTGCTGCAGATCGCTCTTCTGTTTTCATTTTACGAAGCTGTGACCATGGTATTTTTGTTTCAGACCGTTTTAATACTGGCAATAATCTTAAAAATATTTAAAAAATTAAAAAATTTTTTTTCCATTTTACTAATTAAATTTAAGGTAAAATAGCCATTACTGGGGCAACGTAAAAAGTGCATCCTATACCGGGACAGTAATAAATACTATTAATAATCTAATACATATGAACTTAGATCATAAAAGTAAAAATTCTTAAATCATTTTTAAATTCTAATTTATTCAATTATGTAATTTATTTTGATTCCAAAAAGTTATGAATTTAAATAAAAAAATAATAAACTGTGCTCTTTCAATACAGTGTATCAATCATGTATGAACTTGACATTTTGCTTGCTTTTCACGAGTGCTAGTATAACTTTTGTGGTCTCTTGATTTATGAATTTTCGCTGAATAATGAATAAAATAACATTTATATATACTTTTAGTACGTTTTACATGAACTAAATATTCATTATAACGATTTTAATTATTATATATTTCAAAATTAGGTGTCCCACTTTAAGACAAGTTTTTCATGTAGTTGCCTATACTGGGACTGTATTTACATAGTATCTTTTATCTTGATTTTGACAAATATTTATAGCGCCGTATCAAACCCTTATTTTTTTACTCAAAAAACTTACTATAATCGATTATTATATATTCACTAATATAACCTTAAATTGTCCCACTATTGGCAGTTTGTCCCACTTTAGGATGAAGTTTGATTATCCCATAAGATTAACATTGTCCCAGTATTGGCTTAATTGTCCAACTTTCAGGTGTATCTCGAAAAATCGTGTCCCATTAAAGGGTGAATAGACTACGTATTAAATGTACTTTTTTTAATTTTATAACATTTTAACAATATTCTTTTATTCGCGAAGCCAATTAAACGAAGTATAAACTATCTGTTGCAATTTTTATATCACAAAAAAACAACAGTTCATTATTCTGAAATCGTATGTATATAAGCTGGGTGGTCGTAAGTGTCCCAGTAATGGCTATTTTACCTTATTACTATTAAATATTTGAAAAGTACCTTCTCAAGATATTCTCTAATGCTGCGCCGTTATCATTTTTTAGAAGAGGCCTAGACAGATAATAAAACGATGCAGTCAAAAAATTTCGTAATTGATTTAATTTTTTCTGCTCTAAAAGTTATGAAACTTACCAATAATTATCAGACGGTTGAGCTAAGACATTTTTCAAGCCTTTGACGGGTCCCTTTTTGGCCGAAAGAGACTTTCTCTGCTGGCCTTTCGATAAAATTGGAGTCGTCATTATCGAAAAACAGCAACAATTTTATCAAAATCTTATAGGTTATGTCCAAAGTGCAAATGCTTGCCGCATTATACACACGTGCTAAACAGTAGTGAGTAGCGTAGCAATCCACATAGGATTCATGATTTTCGAAAACGACGTAACTACATTTACTTTACTACCTATCTCTCGGTTCGGAAACACGTAATATTCATTATCTCCTAATGCCAAATATAGAAGAAACCCTTTAAATTCCACAATTTACAAGGGTAAGAGTAGATAAACAAACTATCCGAACACGCTACGGTACGGCTACGGCCCTGAGTGAAAGGAATGGTCTCATCAGATTGGCCGGATCTAGTCTTCACTCCAAAAGTAGGGATATGCGCGCTCGTCCGATAGGTCGGTCGGCTATTTGGCGCTGATATCCATCAAGACCCCTGAACCGACACAGAAAGAGAGAACGACTGCGTGTTTGTGATTGACAGTGCAAAGTGCACGTTACTTAACGGAAGTGTAACCTGATTTTCGTCTGCCCGAGTGGAGTGGAGCGAGGGGGCACCGGGTTGGGGGGGGGGGGGCACATACTCTCATCTCATATCGGCTACTACGATGACCGTCGACCACCACCACTGCTCGCTCGCCGACAGTCAAGGTCACTGACTTCCCATTCCAGGACACTCCAAGATATACGTAGGTACGTGCGGATAGAGAGAAAGAGAAAAGCCCGCGCGTAAGCGAGCGAGCGGCACGTATATACCTACCCACATACTTACCTGTGTCACCGTCTCACTCGCACCATCGGGATACCCATCTTCCCGTGTGGTATAGCGGGGGGCCCCCAGAAGACGGCACAAGGCGAGTGTCTTGACTCTTGCCTACGTACATGCGCGCCTCGACCGCCGAAGCGGCATTTTTGCTTTCTAAACGCGCGGTATTCACCGCGAGCCTGCAGCTGTGCAGCAGCGGACGACATTCCTCTGTGAGTCGTGGCCGCGGGAAAAAGTGAAACGATGTCGCCGCTCAGCGTGCAAGCCGAGAAGAACCTGGAGTTCATCGCCAAGAGCTTCGTCGCTGGCGGTGAGTTTTTTCTTTTCGTTTTATTCAGTATTGTTTTTGTTTTCAGCAAATCAATTTGAAGCGCACCTGCGCGCTTACGCGAGTTTTTTTTTCGCTAATGTTATCTCGACAATAATAATGAGACATTGGAATGCAGAATTTCTTTTCTTTAATGAGTTTGTGTAATTTGTTGTGTTGGAGTTTGTGTTTTAGGTGTTGCTGGTATGTGCTCCAAAACAACAGTTGCTCCACTGGATAGAATAAAAATTCTGTTACAAGCACACAGCCATCATTACAAACATTTGGGTAAAGTATTTACTGGAATTTCATTTGGTGAAACCTATTGCTTTTACTCAATTTTAATGACCTATTAATTTTTTGATGCTCAGGGGTCTTCTCTGGTCTGAAGGAAATCATCCACCGGGAGCATTTCTTTGCACTGTATAAAGGAAATTTTGCTCAAATGGTAAGGATATTTCCTTATGCAGCAACACAATTTACAGCCTTTGAAATTTATAAAAAGGTAATAAAGTAAATTTAATATTAGAAAGAATTATTTTCTAATACATATCAAACAAAATTTAATATTATATATTTTATCTAGTACTTAGGTAGAGTAATGGGCAATAGAACTCAAGCTGACAAGTTTGTCGCTGGTTCAATGGCAGGAGTTACAGCTGTTGCATTTACTTACCCTCTTGATACAATCAGAGCTCGACTTGCCTTTCAAGTGACTGGAGAACACATTTACACAGGAATAATTCACACAGCAGTTTCCATTTTTAAAAATGTTTGTATTGTATCTATTACGTCATCTTCTTCATTTAAAGTCATGAATCTAATGCTTATTACTTATTTCAGGAAGGTGGCTTTAGAGCATTGTACAGAGGATTCTTACCAACTATTTGTGGCATGATTCCATATGCAGGATTTTCTTTCTACTCTTTTGAAAAATTAAAATATCTGTGTATGAGATACTTTCCAACTGTTTTATGCAGTAAATGTGATAAGAATACTGGTGAGAAAAAATACAGTATCATTAAATAAAATTATTTTTGTTAAATTTTATCTTATATTACAAAGACTTTAATTTATTTTTAGGTGGCTTGGTTTTGACAATTCCTGGAAAACTGTTGTGTGGAGGCATTGCTGGAGCAGTAGCACAAAGCTTTTCATATCCATTAGATGTAACCAGAAGAAGAATGCAGTTGGCTATGATGAATCCAGCAACTTATAAATTTAGGTATACCTATATACAAACGCAGATGAATTGCATTTGATAAGTCTTAAAAAATAATTACCTTTATTATTTTTTTTTTTAGTACTGGAATGTTATCAACATTAAAGATGATATATCACGAAAACGGCGTTGTGAAAGGACTTTATCGAGGAATGAGCATAAATTACTTAAGGGCTATCCCAATGGTAGCTATGAGTTTTGCTACTTATGAAGTCATGAAACAGCTACTAGATTTAGATACAGGAATGAAAATATGAAAACATTTTTATTTATTTCAATTTCGTTATAGACAATTTAATTATTGACAATTATTGTTTATTGACAACGGGAATAGACAAATATTTCGACAATAAATTAATTTAAAAAACTGGTTTTTTCCAGTGACAGTTGTAGAATTAAAGTTTTAAAAAAAAATAATTCTAAGATCTTCAACTCAGGTAATTTTCTGCTAAATGCAAAACTAGCTCCTAAGATAAATTATGTAAGTATTTTTGTATATAAATGACAGACCTGTTTTATAAAACTGTACAAAAAATATTTTATCAAAAGCGTCGAGTCATGTTAAAGAAAGATGAATATTTTTATAATTTTACGCGTTAGCAACGTCATTTGTAGAAAATAAAAAAATCGTTACATATTGAATAATATAGTAAATAATTATTTATTTGATTGTTAATTCACCTTCCAACAATACATTGCAAAAAGCTGAACAATAATTGTTCAAAGTATAATACTATAAAATCGTAGAATATCTTATGTTACAAAATGAATTGAAAGAATAAAAGGAAAATCTGAGACAACTCATTACTTTTTAAATGTATTTTATTTTTTTTTCTGAATAATCTGATAATTGTTTAAAAATAAAAAGAATTAAAATTCGAAGATGAGGGACCAACACTCGCATCGAAATATAATAACTTGTTTTCAATTTATTTCGTCTTATTGTGATACAATGACACAATAACTCTGGATTAGCAGCATGATTTGCATCCTCTCTCTCTCTCTCTCTCCCTCTCTTTTTTTTCATTATATTATTTTTCAAGATGCCGACATGTACGGCCCAGCGTAAAACGACAAGCCGCGTAAAACGTGGTTATTGTGGAAAGAAAAAAATCTTGCGGTAAAGGCAGCACGTGCAAGTTGACTGCCACGAACACACATTAGACACGCTCGCTGAACACTTGCTTTTTCCTCGAACGCTCTCTTTCTCCTTTAATTTCTGAAAACCACGGCGTAACGTAAACATTTAAATTTATAATAACTCCTCTCTCCCCTACAGAAGCTATACGCTTTTCTTTCGCATAGAAAAACCTCTTTTAAAATCTAAACTCGTTTAATGAAGTTCTGATTTGATTATTTTTTTAGTTTGGAATATCTTAAAGCTTATGAATTTCAAATTTTTCGTTTTTATTGTCGGAGCTTGACGTCGTTCTAAATTTACCCAGTTTCTTTTGTTAATCATGAATTTTTCGACGCTTTTCCTTCGCAGCGAAATGAGTGCGTCGAAAAATCGTCTTTTCTCATTAAAATGCAGGATTAAAAAAAAAAAAAAAAAGAAAGGAATACGAAAGATGTATTTGTTATTATATTATCGTACGTGTGCTCAACGAGTCAACTTGCTCGCTCGTGATGTGAAAATCTCGCGCATTGGATCGCTCTCTTTTTCTTCTTTTATAAAAAGGGGTAGCGAAGCATATTTTATTTATTTGTTATTTTTTCCCTCTTAAATCTCGCTACAACGCGATTCATCGATATCAAAGCTTTCTGATTTACAATGGGCGTCCGCCAAACGGAAAAATTGAGTCGAAATCTTGAAATACAGAGTGTCCTATCGATAGTTTGCGTCATACACAATTCTCTCGCTCTCTCCCAGACTCTCGTTTAGCTAATTTGTTGCTTTACTATCTTGCTTCTTTTTCTGTCTGCTCGACGACCTCGTGAAACGCGTCTCTCTTTTTACGTGTGTTCTGTGTAATAAAGTATTCGTGAATATAATAAATACAGAGCAAATACAAAATTAGCTATACAATTTCTAAGTGTCTATTATTTCATTTATTATAATGTTGTACTGCTACTGAACTCATTCGATTGCTATCATTAATACTATATGATTTCAATCAGTTTCCATCTCCTAAAACGGGAAAATTACCTTTCCCTTTCATCGCATCATCGGGAGCTACGTAAAAAGTCAAACAGAAGTACACAGAAGTTTTCCAATTCTATTATGATTTTTTTTCCATAATTTCGGTGGTTTCTTGTATTTTGTAGATTTTTTTGTTTATAATTCGGCATTATATTCATATTTTTATTATATTTATTTATTTATTTTTTTTGCAAAAGCCCTCATCTAAAATGCCTCTATACAAAACAAATAAGTACGCAGAAAAGTTGAAAAAGTAAAAATTGAATGTCAAAGGACCTGATTCTTTTAATATGTTTCTGTATAAATCCATCCAACTTTTCCAAGAGCAAGTACACGCGTTATTGTGGTAAGAAAATGAAAAAAATGTGATGTTTGATAGTATACACGTCTAAAAGGGGGAAGGGAGAACACTTGAGTTAAAAAATTGTCTCGTAGGTAGTTTGAATTTCACCGATTCACAGTCTTGACAAATTGCTACCACGTGTGATTCTACACATTTTTTCTACACATTTTTTGTTTTTGTATCGTCTTGTCATTCGCGTTCGCCTCGACACTTCATTACGTTATGGATTTTAAGAAAGCCACCACTCTAGTTGCCCTATCAATATTGATTCATTATTTATAATATTTTATACCACTCTAACCTCAAAATCATAACTTTAATATGATTTTATACCACTCGTAACCTCAAAATCACAACTTTGGTATGATTTTTCGACGCTCGTGGTATAAAATACCGTTCGAAACTAGTGCGTAAGTCGATTATTTAGCTGGTGTGACACACCAGCTAAATAATCGACTTCCCCACCCGTGTCGAAATGTACTAATTCGGCTCTCGTGGTATAAAATACTGTATGACACTGGTGCGTAAGGTAATTTTTACCGCATTCGACTTTTCTCACTCGCTTCGCTCGTGCGAAAAACGTCTCATGCGGTAAATAATCACCTTACACACTCGTATTGTAATGTACTATAATTTGCATGCTTAACTCTAAGAATACATCTGCAGGTCTTTTCATCATTTTTTTTTTAATTCTGTAAATGATTTTTTTATTCATTTTGGTTTTACTTTTTATCGCACAAAAAAACAGATCATCGCATTAATGTACAATTACTCAAATGATTTGACACAAAAAATTTAGTTCATTTTGGCTTGAATTACATATGATTATTTTTATTCATCAAAAGCATTTATTTTTATATCTATTTTTTTAATTAGTAAAAAGTTCATCAGTATCATCATGAACAATTAACTTTCAATATAATTAGTGATTTCATGAATCAGGTGCTTATTTTTTTTTTTAAGTAATTTTACTAGGGATTGATGCAAAAGTGCCACGACGTGTCTTTGTCTCTTTCATTTCGGCGATTCATATATTCGGTCTTAAAATAGATAAAAAGGTACAAATTTCAGACAGAAGCATCTCTTCACTTATAACTTTAAACACAATAAAAATCCGATGCAACACAACAAAAGACAGATAAAGTAAATGCCAAGGATGCGTATTGGTACGTTAAAAAAAAAGTTTTTTCTTAAGTAAGTAGAAAAAGAATGTTATTTCATTGGACTCTTCCTTTATTTCTCTTTTTGTAGAAGAAAGAGAGAAAGAGAGACAATAAAGTATAAAATTCGATGATTCTTCGAATAAATTCGATCGGAAATTTTTTTTCACATAGGTAAATGTATCGAAATTAAACATGAATAGAGAAAACGCATGGTCCACTGAGGCTCCGATTTATGTCACAAATCTTTCATATACAGCAGCTATAACCACCTTTATAAGCTCTAAGAACACTGTGTTTGACAATCGTGATAAACAAGCAGTAATGAATAATGAGGTTCATTGATTTTAAATGCCGCATCAAGCACTGGCAATATACGGGATGAAAGTCACTATTGCATCAACCCTCACTTGTATGCTTCGTATGCCCTTGCTTGGAGAAACATTTCACGTTTCTTTCACACCAGTTAGAACGCGAGATATTCTAATATTATTTTCATTTTGGTACTTATTCTGTAACCTTCAACGACAATAGTCATCTTCGCAGTACAATTAGGAAAAAGACGCGTATCCCTCCAGCAAACTTTACTTTATCGCTCAATAAGTTAACATTCATTCAGGATTTAGAACATTGCCGCTTTCATTTTTTTTAGCCGTTTACAATAACGGTTACATTTTAATATTGTGTCCATGATCGTTTTCTTCAATAAAAATACAAGCCATACAATGAAAATCGTCAAACTCAATGCTTTTAGGTAAATTTTTTCGGTACATGTGTACATTATTGGTTTTTCTTCTTAATGTGTACAAGTGTTGTTGAATCTACGTGTATGGTGTACTTACGCGCAAATACGCGAGCGCGCAATTAGTCTCTCTGGGAGACACCATAACGCGAGCCATTATATAATACTTGAGACTATATATGGCGTGTAAGGGTAGCTCGGGGCCTTACACTCATACCGATGTTCTATTATAGGTTATGTTCTGTGGCATCTCTATAAAGCCAGCATCATTCCATTCCCCTACCTTAACATCTTCCCTCTGATTTGACATCTTACAGGAAGTAATCTGGCGTTCGCCTAGTGACATGTGGCTCTCCGCGTCTTGGTGCTGGATCGAACTGAAGGCTGTAATTAATATGTTTATTAGTAAAAATTTAGATAATAGTAAATTTTGAATGTTCTTTGTGATTTTAAGTGAATACAAAACTTACAATGAATATTTCAACGCATCATCTAATTCCATAATTGCAGCTTGATTACCACAGCGATAACAATAGTTAGGTGCCGAAAAAATAGTCACAACATTGCGGTCGTGACACCTATAAAAATTATTTAATAGTATATTGTGTACCTAGAGCGTAAAGTAGGCTTTTTTAGACGAAGTGTCGAGTTTGCAGTACGAGTAGAAAGTGAGCTAGCACGAGCCGAAGGCGAATGCGTTTTGCGAACCGAAGACGAGTACTGCAAACACACGAGGTCAAAAGACCCACTAGCCCTAGGTGCACACCATATTTTTTGTGACTCATGTATTGATTTTCGGGGTTTTTGAGCCTAAAAAGCCAGGCTAAATTGATTTTTGTTTTATACGACAACAAAATCGTTGTAGGAATAGAGATTTGAACTTTTTGTTTTCTTTTCTTTTATTTTATTATAATTATTTCGAAATCCAAATAAAAAATCAAAATAATAAATAATAAAAAAATTGTTATAAATAATAATAAATCCACCACAAATTTGTGCGAATGTAAAGATGTTCATCTTCAAATAAAAAAAGCTATGAAAAACATGCATGTACAAATTTTATGCAGTTTCAGAGCAGCAGGCGCAAAAGTATCTACAGAAAGATGCTTTTGCGCCCGCCGGGCTTAAAAGTATCTAAAAAAAGATAAGTTTGCGCCTGCCGGGCAAAGAAGTATTTTTTTTCGTCAGTCAAAAAAAAACTTACTTTAGGACCTTTTTTTAGGCCGAAAAACGACGAAAATCGTGCATGTGTTACAAAAAAATTAAATTTGATTCATAATTGATATATTTAAATCTTAATTGCAAAATTGGTTCAGAATATTACCAATTATAGCCTTCCATGACAAGTTGATGAGCTCTTGATACAAGTGTTAAACCATTAGAGTGATTGAATGTTTCTGAAATATCCTGACCAAATGTATACCCTGCACCTCTAGGTGAAATACCCCATCCTCCTCTATCATCAGGATCTGACCATAGAAGGTCACACATTGGGCCCTAGATACAAAAAAATAACATTGTTGCGTAAATGAATTCATATATTTCTGTAAGTAATAAAAGAATGAAAAACAAAAACTTACTTCATGTGGTACTTCTTGAAGACGATCTAGTGCACGAATATGATCTAATGTGTCAATGGAGGGAGACAGACCACCATGCAAACAAAAGATTTGACCATCTACAAGAGCTGTTAATGGCAGGTAATCAAACAAATCCGTAAAGAACTTCCAAACATTGGCATTTCCATATTTACGAAGACATTCATCATAAAATCCATAAACTTGTGTAATTTGTCTGGATTCATGATTACCTCTCAAGATGGTTATTCTCTCCCTATATCTTACCTATCAAAAACACAAGTTTGTATATAAGTAACTTTTATTTATAATTTATGGATGATAAACTGGTATTTAAATGAGTGCTTACTTTTAATGCTACAAGGAGAGTCACAGTCTCAACAGAATAATAACCACGATCAACATAGTCACCCATAAACAGGTAGTTTGTATCTGGAGACTTTCCACCTATTCTGAACAGTTCCATTAAATCATGAAACTGCCCATGAACATCTCCACATACTGTTACAGGACATTTCACCTCTTGTACATTGGACTCCTTTGCTAAAATCTCTTTTGCCTAGAAAAGTAAATAAAATTGATTTTAGATAAATTCTTATCTTGAATAATTAAAAGTACTTAGTTAAAATTATAATTAATTTATAAAGAAAAATTGAAAAAAATAAACAAAAATTAATATTGAAATTAAAACAGGCATAATGAGCAAATGATTTTGGGATATGGTTAAATAAATAAATAAATAAAAAAAATAAATAGATATTGCAAATTTATCATGGCAACAGCAAAACACAAATATACAATCTACATAATGCATAGGAGTGAGTCATTTTTTAATCTGGAAATCACATTGTATCAATACAACATCACGTCTATACATCAGTGTAGATATACACACCATGTTTCCTGACTCACTAGAAATGGAACAAGAAACTATTTCTACACATATGTCAAATCAATGTTTCCTTTTCAGCAATCACCAATAATTGTCATGTACTTTACAAGCAGCGTAGAGCTGAGAATCAGGGATTGAATTGCATCTGTGCTATACGCAGCAGCGACTGATGCAATCCACAGATTCACCTGTTGCAGTTAACAATTAATTGACTGCCTAGCACCGGAGAAGCATCTTTGATTATCTCTCCTGGCACTTGACAGAATTGCCATTCCAAATTGCAGTATCATTTCTTTCGTCATATGCAGGCAAGAGAGGTGAAAAAGAGCGAGAGAGTTGAGAAGAGAGAGAAAGCAAAGTATCGCACACGTTCTGCCTGGACAGGTCTGTCTCTTTTGCGCAGTCGACCTTCGGCCGATCGGCGCGCGAGAGAACGAAGTACGTATAAGTAAGAGGAAGGGAAAGAAAAAATCTCTCGAGTCACACGCATGACGACTCCGGTGACTCCGGATTAAATTGTTGCGCGATTATCGATCGCGCAGCGAGGAAAAATAAAGCTGAGGCGGTAGCGCGAGAAAGGAGTCGAGGACGTTCCTCTCCCTCTCTCTCCCTTCATCACTCTCTCTTCTCATGGGGTCGCGGAACATCCCTCAGCCAGGTGAACGAATAGCACAGTCCACCCATTTTTGTCTCTTGGTCGCGAGCGAGCGAGCACACGCGAGAGAGAGAGGGAGAGAACGAGCGAGTCGTTGAGAGCGCGACCGCGAAGGAGAGAGACGGAGCGAGCGGATGCGCGAGCAGAGGGAGCGAGAGGGAAAATCGACCGGCGGCGAGCAGCAGCCTGGAGCAACGAGCAAGGCGGGTACCCGGGTCGTGACAAGGAGCGTAAATCGGAGCACAACATCGACGATTATCACCATTATCATCGTCATCATCATCGCCACACATACTGCACTTACCTTATCGCATAGGGTTTTCACTTGGCTCTCTGTCAGTTGTTTGCAGTCGTTCAACTGTTCTATCCATTGGTCGAGCTCCTTGAGGGACGCCTTCTCCTCCATCGTCGGGTTTTGCGCAACGATTTTGAATGCGTTGTGGTCTCCTCACTCGCTCTCTCTGTGGTCTCTCACTCACTACTGGCGATCGCCTCTTCCAGCTCAGCAGCGCATGTAAGAGAACGGGAGACAACGAGACGACGAGGCTGCTGCTGCTGCTGCTGCTGCGGAGTGCCGGGCGCGCTCTCGACGATCACAGCACACACACGGCCGCCGCGCTCTGGTGTGTAAAGCGTCCTGTGTGCCGCTGCCGCCGTCGACTCTACTCGATCATCCGCTCGTTGGGCTGCTGCAGCGCTTCCTTGGCATTTGCCAGGCGTTGTGGATGTTACAGCGCAATGCTCTGCAGCGCAGCTTTCTCTCTTTTACACTTACACTGTTTATCTGTCTCACTCGTGCTTTGCTCTACCTATGCTACGCTGCTGCTGCGTGCGCTGCGCTGCTCCCAACGCACAAATATCCTGGATATTGTGCACACACTCACAAAATGGCCGACAGAACCGCGAGTAGTGATATCTCGCGGTGACGTCACGCTCAATAGGCTGGCGCGCGCGCACACACACTAGCGAATACGTATGAATACTTTATACGGTACACACGCGCACAGGGGCGCTTCCAGACTCGAGCCGCCGACGTCGCCGCTATATTACCGCCGCTGCCTGCTGCTTGCTGCTAATATACACCACCGTCCACCACTATAAACTCCCTGCGCGTGTGCCAAACGGAACGTGTACGCGCGCGCGTGCACCGAGAGGATAGAGAGAACAGCAGCGCCGCCTACGGTCCAGTCCGGGCGTAACCGCGAGTTGTCGCCGCGATGATGCCTGTATGCTGTATGGTTGATGTGTAAAATATGTGTGTGTGTGTGTGTGTGTGTGTGTGTGTGTGTGTGTGTGTGTGTGTGTGTGTGTGTGTGTGTGTGTGTGTGTGTGTGTGTGTGTGTGTGTGTGTGTGTGTGTGTGTGTGTGTGTGTGTGTGTGTGTGTGTGTGTGTGTGTGTGTGTGTGTGTGTACGGTGTTCGGTGTGCGCGGGAGGAATGTGTGTTGGTGCACCGACCCAGCCTATTCTGGCACTTCTCCCGCGCGCTGTGATCTGATGTGCGATGTGCCTCAGCGTCTCTTGCCCGCTTGCGTGTCGCGCAGCTTCGCGAGAGGAACGGAGAGAGATAGATACAGATAGATGTAAGAGCTATACATACAGACAACGTATAATGTATACGACAGCGGCGACGCAGCCTCTCGCTCAGGACGACGCGAGAGTTAATTTTGCACGTTGTAAATAGTACGGGCTTTTTAAATAGCCCACATGCGCTGGATCGGGAACGATTTTTCCTCGATACGTATCGCCTCTACGGAAATTTGCGAGGGCATACCTAGATGATCATGAGGATTATCTGAAGTGGAATAGAGAGGATGGACCGTGCGCATAAGTACGTAGTATAGTAACGTATGCTTAAACATTGACGAAAAAAGGCGGCCTAAATTAAATGAACCCTAACAGTGTCAGTGGTACCGAAGCGAATTTAAACGCCTTTTTTTAAGTAACCTCTTTATTTCTAATTCATAGCTGTGTTTATCTTAAATATATGCGAATTTCAATTTTTGAAAATTTTGTATAGAACACGTATAATATTAAATTTATGCGCAGTCAGGCTTAAAGAGTAAGTGCATTGTGCTTTTATTATAATATAAAAAATAAAAATTCTATATACGTCTAATAAAAGAGTTAATAGTTCTAAAAAAAACGTTAAAATAGTCGAGACGCAGGGGTGTCAGATAAATCATGCTCATCCTAGAATAACAAAACGCTTTTAAGCTAGGGAAACCGTGTGTGATATTATACGGTTAAAAATAAATTTATTACAATTATAGCCGCAATACGGTGTAAATTTAGAAAGTGAATTGATAACAATATGTGACGTAGCGCGTGCGTTATACAATCATCATAATTTATTTTTAAAACAATGAAGTAAAATTATACCTAGTAGGTAAAGTAGTTTTCACTGCGGACAATTAACTAGTATTTCAGGTCAAATCCTCGCTCACAATGGAGAAAATTTCTCTATTGTTCTTAGACGCGGTATCGATGACCATTTACAACTTACCGCGCATTCCTACGACCTCACTTTTCACTTAAGGTACATTATACCTACGGGATCTGGCTTACTTTGGAGTTTAGATGTATACCTTTCGACCTTCTTCTCGCACCTACTTAGTATACCTGTCATAAACATGGCAGTGTAAGATGGACGAAAATTGTTTGACTACCTGCGACCGCCGCGCACCGTGCCTACTTAGACACCTGTTTTTCCCGTAAGGAAATTATCTGCGGATCGAGTATAATGTTACCTTTGTGCTGGTCGTATTCTTCTTCAATGTATTACGTGATATGTTGTAAAATTAAAAAACATAATAACACGTACAATAAACATGTAGGATGTAATAAATTACAAACAATTGAAGGGCCGGATGCAATAAGGGGGTTAGCGCTCGAAAACCCGTAAAAGTATTGTCCAAGTGACTAAAATTTCAATGTAGCCAAATTAATTTTTAAAAAATATCACCTTGTAGGGAATGAAAAGAAGTATTTTTACCTAGAAGGAATTTTTTTATTCGACTTTCTTTTTAATATAAAAATTAAAAACTGAAAATTTTGTTCATCTATTTTTAATAGCTTTCAAAAACATTAATTGTCCAAACTTGGTCAAATATCATCGAAATATTTTGAAATTTGACAGGGACGTGCAGAATACTACAGCGTTGCCTATGGGATTGATAAAAGGATGTAAATTGATAATTGTTAATAATTATTTAATTGCAAATATATTGCGATCGGTAATTACGTTTTCTTAACTTTAACGGAAAAAAGTATCGAGGGAAGTTGAAGCTAGGAAAAACTTCCAGCGAGACATTTGTTCCTTAATAGTCTAATAAGTTTCTGTCAAAGTTTCAAATTGATTTAATAATAAATGACTTAAATAGAGCGTTATTAATAAAGACGCGCGCTAGCAACATCGGCGGCACGGCGTGAGCTAAGCCTGTGTTTACATGTTTTTGCACTGATGTATCACGTTTATAAAAATTAACGAATTATTATGTAACGATATTATGTTTTATATAACGTAAAAACACAGTTTATAAGTCAACGCACTGTACATATAATTACATTTTGTTAGTATGTTAATAAATAAATTTGTACTTTAAAATTTAATATGTTCATTAATACTATCATAAGGATACACACACACACACTCATACACACACACACACACACACACACACATACACACACACACACAATAACGTAATAATTCTTTAATTTTTATAAACGTGATACGCCACTGCGAAAACGTGTGCGACGCAGTCTGAGCTCACGCCGCACCGCGCCGCCGATGTTGCTAGCGCGCGTCTTTATTAATAACGCTCTATTTAAGTCATTTATTATTAAATCAATTTGAAACTTTGACAGAAACTTATTAGACTATTAAGGAACAAATGTTTCGCTGGAAGTTTTTCCTAGCTTCAACTTCCCTCGATACTTTTTTCCGTTAAAGTTAAGAAAACGTAATTACCGATCGCAATATATTTGCAATTAAATAATTATTAACAATTATCGATTTACATCCTTTTATCAATCCCATAGACAACGCTGGAGTATTCTGCACGTCCCTGTCGAATTTCAAAATATTTCGATCATATTTGACCAAGTTTGGACGATTAATGTTTTTGAAAGCTATTAAAAATAGATGAACAAAATTTTCAGTTTTTAATTTTTATATTAAAAAGAAAGTCGAATAAAAAAAATTCCTTCTAGGTAAAAATACTTCTTTTCATTACCTACAAGGTGATATTTTTTAAAAATTAATTTGGCTACATTGAAATTTTAGTCACTTGGACAATACTTTTACGGGTTTTCGAGCGCTAACCCCCTTATTGCATCCGGCCCTTCAATTATATATACGTACATATTTATTTATCTTGTATATAAATATGCGCTTAGTCATTGAAAACAAGTACATTACTGATTTAATTTTAATGGGCATTCAATAAAGTTACATAATTATTCGCGCAAACATTGTACAAAAAAAATATTGTAAATTAATATTGCAATAGTTGTAAAACATTGTCTCATTCACATAAGTATAAAAATTCCATTTAATCTAATGAATCAGTGTAAGCGTGATACGCAAGATAATAAACCTTGTCACAACAAAAATAAATAATTTCCTTGATCGCAACAAAGCAGCATCTATTCAGCCTCGTAGATAACGATAAGCGTGATCGAACTATTATTTCCTCGCGATTTGTTTTTAATTTTTTTGACAGTAACTATCCTCTCATTAGAAATACTAAGTGGAAGTTGTTGTTGTACCGTAAAATAGGATTAAGTGAGTAAAAAGTTAGTTTTTCATGTTAAAACTGTGATAAATAATTATGTAAAGCAATTGATCAAGTTTTAGTTCTCGTGATCGATGTATGAATTAATGCAATTGGAATATTATAAGCTTTAAAAATAAAAAAAGCAAAATTGTAAACTCGGCACTATTAAAAATCGTCATTACGTTGAAATTATTGCATTTTGACGATTTAAAAAAAATAGTGCACCGACGATTGCAGGGACCCGCTTTTCTCGTTAAATTTTGAATTTTAAGGAAAAATATCTTTGAGACGTTGTAGATTCGGCAATGAACTACAAAGTAACAGAGATATTTTCTTAAAATTCAAAACTAAATGAAAAAAAAAAAAAAAAAAATAGGTCCCTGCAATCGTCAGTAACGGGTGGCACTCACATCGCCTTTGATCACGAGAACTAAAAATTGATCAATTGCTTTACATAATTACTTATCGCAGTTTTAACGTGAAAAACTAACTTTTGGCAGGGACCTTACGGCCAATACAACCTTAATAAATAAGTAGGAACCCTAGTGGAAATATTAATTATTTGTTCAAAACTATTTAAAACTGTTAAAAACTATTCATAACTGTTCAAGTCTGCTTAAAACTGTTCAAAAGTACGTATTTTTGGACATTTAAAACAGTTTTGAACAGTTTTGAACAGTTTTAAACAAATGATATTTCCACTAGGGAAACTAAAACTATATCTTTTGTAACATGTTAAGTGCATGTTACAAAACATGTAAATAAAAATCTGCTCGGTTTACCCCATAGGTGTTTGCTTTACCCCATTTTACGGTATATGATGAAATACAATAAGAGATTATTTATTTTTATTTAAGAATAGCCGTGAAAAACACGAGTACGTGCTGTTATGACCTCCAGTACACCTACACTATATACACTCTAAAAAGCGAGAAGGCCATCGAATTCGAAGAAAAATCAATTTCCTCAATTGATGACGAAGTTAAGGAAAAGCAAAGTAAGTTCGGAAAGCACCTTATAGCGTCGATTGTACGTCTATAGAGGTGTCAGGAAGTATCGAACAATCTATATTGATAAATACGTTTATAAGTATATGCCTATTGCTATTAATATCTTAAACCAATTCAATGAATGTGGAAAAAAATTATACTTACAACAAAATTTTATAATAATAAATTCTGACCATAATAAAAAACTATATTTAAACTTAGTTAGATAAAATTAATATCACACAATTCAGTTTTAAAAAGTTTTTACGAAGTTTCAAAGACAACAAAATTTAGTATAACGGTTAAAAAATATTTTGTTTTTACATTTTGTTTAAATTCTTTTTTCTTAAATAGTAAAGTTTTTTTTTAAAGTACTTAAATATGGCGCAAAATTGATGCCGTACTGATCCATACGCGTCGTTTAATACTTAATACGTAGATTAATCGCTAGTATAATTTCGCGTTTATTCCAACTTTCATTCGACTCCGACGAACTACGTTTACGTTTCCGTAATTTTCTCTCTTTCTCCCTCCATTTTTATTCAGACGCCTACCTTCGTTACTGCGCTTGAAGGTTTCTTGCTATCTTTATTAAGAGAAAAAGGCGATACTTGGAAGGACGACCTGTATAGCTATAAAAAAAGAAAATCAAAGATTCGTCAGTTAAGTAAATGAATGCTTTTTGTTGCGTTATTAAATTCAACGAATCTTATGTCACGTTGATTTCTTCGTTTATTTATTCAAAGAACTATACAATCGAGTATGATTTCGTAATTGGAAATACATGTACACATGTATGTAAGTAAAGCTTATCACTGAGGGGACTTTCATCATCTGACAGTACATAAAATACTTATTAGTATATGATTTTACATTAACACTTTCAGGACGGCATGACCCATGTATGGGTCATGAATTATTGTTAATTTTTTTCTTTTTTATGCTTTTTAGTATTCTTACGCTTGAGTGTTGTA
Organism: Torymus aiolomorphi; assembly: GCA_036365515.1. NCBI lineage: Eukaryota > Metazoa > Arthropoda > Insecta > Hymenoptera > Torymidae > Torymus > Torymus aiolomorphi. The sequence continues at coordinate 262,101,015 of CM070873.1, forward strand.
TTTCTTAAAATCTTAGAAAATAGAAGTAACATTCAAAATTTTATTTTTTATTCAAATTTTAATTTAAAGTTTGAAATATTATAAACACTGTCTTATGCATTAGTCACCCTAAAAGTGTTAACTTTTACTTATAAAGTGAGATTAAACAAAAATTTATACACAGCAATATTTTTTGACGATAATATCAATATCTTGATTAACAGCATTAAATGCACATTTATAATTATTGTGTAATATCGAGAGTAATATTAATATAATAAAATAGAACTGAACAATCGTTTGGAAGAATAGAGAACATATGTTTAGTCTTTCTTTCTCAATAACTACGTTATTGTGACATTCATAGTTGCAGTTTAGGATCTGTTCATGGACGACAGTTACAAAAATACTAAAAATTGGAATATAAATTTAAGTGTTCATTCATTTGATGATAAGACCTTTAAAGGTCATTCGTTTCTACATTAATAGTGAGTATCTTCATCAAAAGGTGAAGAAGTATCTCATCTGCATAATGTAGCATCTAGTTGATTCAGCCAAGGCAAGACAAGTTTGATTTTCCTTCGATAATTTGGATCTTTCGCAATAGGATTGTGTTCAAAGTACACAGTTTGCAATTTTTTATTTGATGTTAAAGCTTCAACAGTACTCCAGTCTTCAATCTCATTATTATTTATCTAAAATGAAAATAGATTCAAAATAAAAATATAGATTTTAATTTTTACTATAAAAAGTTAAGAACTTACCCAAAATTCTTCAAGTTCAGCGAGATGTTCTACATTTGTAATTTTTTTTATCTTATTATTTGCTAGGTCAAGAGTAGATATTTTTGGACAATTCTCTAAGCCTTCTATACTAGTCAGACCATTTTCCGATAAATAAACTTGTTCTAATTCAGTTAGTTCATTTAAATTTTCAATACATATAATCCTGTTACTCTGCAAGCTTAGTAACTGCAATTTTTTTAAGCTATTTAAATTTTGAATTTTTGATATTTTATTTTTTCCCAAAAATAAATTAGTTAAACTGTCTAATCCTTCTAAATTTTCTATTTCACGAATTTTGTTATCACCCAATTCAAGCATGTTTAAGTTTTTTAAATGTGCCACATTCTCAATTTTTGTTATTCTATTAGATGAAAGGAAGAGCTTTTGTAAGCTAACTAAATTTTTTAAACCATCTATTTTTTTTAATCGGTTAAATGACATATCTAGAAGTCTGAAAATTGAAGAAAAATGTAATATTATTATTATTATTGAAAAGCTGATAATTAAATTTTAAAAGACTGTTTTTACTTTGGAAAACTTACTGCAAATTTACAAGAGCATCTAAATTTTCAATGACTGTTATCTGATTATCACGCAACTCCAATTCAACTAGAGTATGCAATGTATCCAAATTTTCAATCTTTTTGATGAGATTCCATGTAAAACATAATTTGTTAATCTTAGTTAAAGGCTCCAAATTTTCCAGTTTTGTCAGACGTGAATGATTGAAGTCCAGTTCCTGAAAAAAGCAATGTAATTAACATGTTCTGGAATCACTAAAAGCTTCAATTACCAATTGTTTACTAACTTCAGTATCTGGATCTATAATCATAATTTTTTCAGTACTTTCAGTCTCTGGATTCTCATTTTCACTTTCCATGTTCACTGAGGCTTCACTCTTGTTATCCTCTAAAAATGATAAAATGAATTGATAAATCCACAACTCCATAACCTTTTATTCAATTAACAGAAATCTCATGTACAGCTAGTAACAATTTGCAACACAATTTTTTTACCATTGTTGGCCATTGTAATTAACGAATTTGACAGAATTCACCAATATAGTTGAATGCACAGGGATGTGTAATAAAAAACCAACGACTAATCAATTCAAGCAAAATATTGCAAATATACACTCAATCCTATTGCCAATAGAGGCTAGAAATTCATTTGTACACTGCAGATTCCGCTATCCGACTTACGGGAGTATCAGATATATAAATGATAAAGACAATGTGTGTATGAATGTAATATAGGTAGCATGTTTGTAGTAGTATACAGGGTTGCAGCAAAAAGCACGGTTTTCAACAGAGACGTTTCGGACAGTGTTCGCGAATATTTCTGCTAAGTTCAAATAATTTTATAATACATTTTGCGCTTATGAATAATTTTTCAACTTTCCTTGATTTCAAATTCCAATAATTATTCGGATGAACGGATACTTATTCTTATAGCGTTAAGTAGTTTAATTAAATTAAATTTTACGTAATTAAATTAAAGTATATTATATGAAGCATCTCAAATAATTTACGTAATATCGTCAGAATTCCAACAAACTAAAAATTCAAATTTTACAATTAAAACTTTTTTTTATTTAGATTTCTTCACCCTAAAATGTTTTATCGCATTCGGAAAAAAGCCAGCATTTGATGCGTTGCGAACACACATCTTCTCTCTCTCCTTTTTTCTTGGAATTCCAGTGCGTTTAGGAACACACGACCGGCGCTGCCTGGCGGCATCGGCTTGACTGCGCGCTCCCTTTCCGGCCTTTTCGTTCGAGTCGTTCGTGCACGACGCTGGATCGTCCGACGAGTGGAAAGTAATCCACTTGCATCTAACGTTACGTTGATCATCACGAAGTGAAAAATGACGGAAACTCTTCAGCTGAGGGGCACCCTCTACGGGCACAATGGCTGGGTCACGCAAATTGCGACGAATCCGAAATATCCCGACATGATTTTGTCTTCTTCACGTGGTGAGTTGCATCTGTCCGCCATATGATAGGCCCTCTCCTATTTTGGAGAAGCTAACTTTCACGCCTCTCCGTTTTGCTTTGTTTCCGTTATTTGAAGATTCTGTGTGTCTTGGGCGTATTTCCGAAGGTTTATTTTTAAATTTAAGATGATTTCGATATTTCCACGTAACCATGTGATTACGAAATTCAAATTATTTTTACTTTTGAAGTATAATAAAAAGAACGTGGATTATTTCTAATTTCCTGATTTTAAGCTGTAAAAAATGATATTTTTGCATACTTAGATTTATATTTACACGTTTGAGCACATGGTCTTGAACCCAAAAATAAATATTAATTTCTAAAAATGTTTAAACATCACTCTTTATATGAATTACATCATTAATGATTGTCTGATAAATATATTTTTTATTTTAGACAAGACCCTTATTGTCTGGAAATTGACTCGTGATGAAGCTAACTATGGAGTACCTCAGAAGCGTCTGTATGGTCACTCCCACTTTATCAGTGATGTTGTTCTTTCCTCCGATGGTAACTATGCCCTTTCCGGTTCCTGGGACAAGACCCTGAGGCTTTGGGATTTGGCTGCTGGTCGTACTACCAGAAGGTTTGAAGACCATACGCAGGTGTGACTTCGAGCAGATGCTCTTTTCATCTTGTATGGGATCTGCGATATCCAGAAAAATATAAACTGAAGCATTTTTTTTATATATTTTTTTTTATAAATACATAGAAGAGGTGGGCTAATTTGCCACTGCCGTAAGTATAAGGCTTTAGTCTTTTCTTACAACACTGCCACTGGAACCATACAATTAAAATTGAGTCTGTTTAAGGGTCAAGCATGGTATATATAAATGTTAAGACAATCGTGAAATTCTCTACTATTCTAAAAAATATGATATTTCTATTAAATATCTATCTAAACTTTGCATTTTTGTACTTATTTTTTATATTTAATAGAAATGTTATTTCTTTGGACAGTAAAAGACATAGATTGTTCTTTTTTAATGTTTGTATGTATCTTGCTAAATCTCTAAACAGCTTAAACCAACTTATATACCTATAGTTTATGTAATTCATTAATTGCATGTGTGTCTATAGGATGTCCTCAGTGTTGCCTTCTCTGTTGACAATCGTCAAATTGTTTCGGGTTCCCGAGACAAGACCATCAAATTGTGGAATACATTGGCAGAATGTAAATACACAATCCAAGAGGATGGCCACAGTGACTGGGTTAGCTGCGTGAGGTTCTCTCCTAACCACTCCAACCCTATCATTGTGTCTGCTGGTTGGGATCGTGTTGTTAAGGTATTATTGACATTGTACTATATTTTAATAATTTAGTGAGAAAAAAAATTTATTTAATGATGTATAACTTTTTTTATAACATGAAATCTGTGAGTGTTTGCGGATATGGGACTGATCTTTATTAAAAATAAAAATATTATTTAGACTTTTATAGCACTTAAAATAAAAAAGAGTATTTTGCATTATAGGTTTGGAACTTGACCAACTGCCGCCTAAAGATCAACCACAATGGACACACTGGCTACCTCAACACTGTCACTGTTTCTCCAGATGGTTCTCTCTGTGCCTCTGGTGGCAAGGTATGATTAAAAACTATAAAGAAATAAATAACGTTCTATTTTTGCAAATTGCAAATATTTAATATTTCTTTTAAAATTTACTTCTCAGGACAACAAAGCTATGCTGTGGGACTTAAATGATGGGAAACACCTTCACACTCTTGACCACAATGACATCATCACAGCTTTGTGCTTCAGCCCCAACCGTTACTGGCTGTGTGCTGCTTATGGACCTTGGATCAAGATCTGGGATCTTGAAGGAAAGGAAATGGTTGAAGAACTTAAACCTGAAGTTGTTTCTGCCAACAGCAAGGCTGAGCCTCCTCAGTGTTTGTCTTTGGCATGGTCGACAGATGGACAGACTCTGTTTGCTGGATACTCTGACAACACGATAAGAGTATGGCAAGTTTCCATCTCTAGTCGTTAAGAATTTTGTACAAAAAATGACAAATAAAACAGACTGAAAAAATTTATTTAACTTATTCTACACCGAATAATTAAAATCTACAATGTTATAAATTTTAATATCTAGTTATTAAGTTAGAAATTAGGGTTTTATATGTTACAACTATATTACAAATAAAAGATAAAATCTTTAAGGCAGTCTATTTTTGTTCACTACTAGTGTCACCAATTTTTTTCTCAAGTTTTTCAAATTCAGTTTTTGCTACTTTATCAGTTGCATCTTCTATTTGTTCTACACCAAGAACCTCGGGTATATAAAATTGCATCATATTCTGAACACCATTTTTCAGAGTTACAACTGAACTTGGACAGCTTGTACAGGAACCTTGCATCTTAAGTTTAACAATTCCATTTTCAAAACCCTAAAATATTGGAAATTTATCATTTTACATTAAAAGTAACTACTTGAAACATTAAGTTTCACAAATGCTATTATTAAATTAAATAAAATTGAGTGAACTCTTACTTAAATATCAAAACAAATATTTAAAAGGTCAAAAATATCAAATAATAAAATATTAATATGAAACCAAAGTCTAAATTACCAATAAATGAATGATTACTCTTGAAGTATTCACGTTTGTAAACAGAAAAGTACCAAATTTTTTTTTTTTTCTTTTAAAAGTAACATTAAAATTTTACCATAAAAACTATGTCCCCTCCATCCTCTTGTACTGTAGGTCTTATTCTAGTATCCAAAAGCTCTTTAATCATTTGCACGATTTCATCATCATCTTCGCTAATTACTGAAATTTAATTAATATTAAATTAAATATGAATCTAATGAAATTATTTATAAGTAATTTAAATGGAATTTGTACCTGTATCTGATGAAGGCTGTGCTTCTGACATAATTGGTAAACCACTGGAAAAAAAGTCCATGATAATAGCAAAAATTTCAGGCTTCAAAACTGGCCAATCCATATCCTCGTCGATCTTTGTAACAGTGATAAAATCTGGTCCAAAAAATATAGATTTTACTCCTTCAATACGAAATAACATTTTTGCTAATGGTGAACAAAATGCATCAGTTGCATTTGGGAAATCCTTTGTTTGTCCAGTTCCTAAAACTTCTATTCCAGGAATAAACTTCAAGCTGTTTGGATTGGGAGTATCTTGAGTCTGTATAAACATGCTACGTTTTTGCATTTGCATAAAATCATTATATTTTACATTCGGGCACAATTTTAATTTTGGATGATTCAGAGACGTATGCATTTTTTTCACATTTTGTTTTAAAAATCTGAAAAATATAGTTTGAAAGTAGTATATGTGTAAATAATTATATAAAATCCATAAAATGAAATATTTTATAAAAAGGAAATATAGAAACATACCCTCTGCATTGACAAGGTATAATTGATCTACATGCTAATGTTCGACAAGCAGAAGCAGATTTGGTTAACAATTTATCCATAATTTCTTCCACACAGTATCTCCTGTATATGTTTTATCAAATAATCTATTATTAAAATTTTTATATTTAAAACTGATCTATTATGTCATTATATTGATTATTATATTCTTATGATCAACAAATATGAGCTACCTTTCATTAGTCAAGCAGTAAATCATGCAATAGCCGCAGTGACAAACGTAAATTTAAAGGTTATGTGTGTTTTGTTTTGCGGCGCAAAATGTTGAGTGGCGCGGAAGAACAGACATTCAAATCTTAATCAACAATGGATAAAACAGAATTGATAAAACAATAATATTTATATAATTAAACTTATGTAGTTTATAGTTGTCGAGTTTGCATGTCAGTTTTATTAACATTTTAAAAATACAACTGTTCATGAAAATCTTGAGAGTAATTTTAAATAGGTTTCTTCATAAAGTCTTTCAATTTCTGCTGTGTTTCAGATTCAGCAACTTCATGACGTAACTAGAATAATATAATTATATAAGTTTTCAATATAATTGTAATTACCTTTCAATATTACTCATTCGAAAAACCTTTAATATTATTGACTTTGTTAGTTTTCCGTCGACGATATAATTCTTATCATTTTCTAACTCTTCTGTCTGATTGATTTCGTCTTCATCTTGTGCGTATATTGTTCCTTCAGTTAAATGCCTTATACTATCTTGTGATAACACAGGTCTTAGCAACGAAATAAGTGGTACTCTTTGTTTTAAAAAACCTGCACCAAAAATATTTTACATTATTTTTAAGTTAATAAATTTGATAATTTATTTACCCTATTCCTCATGGTGAGTCAACCATTGTCCCACCAAGATCTTATCAGTTTGTTATTATTGATGATTTTTTTTAACTATTTAGAGTTCAGTTTTTTGCTTTTTTCAATTTGCGACCCTTTTAGATTTCTTTAAAATATATAGGTACTGTTGACTTCAAATATTTATTTATTTTTTTGTTATAAATAAACAATCATTGAATCATCCAAACAAAACATGCTGGTTTTTGAAAGAAATTAATTTCTTCTTTAACCTCTAGAGGACCGGAAAGCCGATATATCGGCTCGCCCTGTGATATGAACTTTGTATATAGTTCATACATGATACCAAACACTAATTTGGGCACTTTTAAAGAGCGCTTTTAAATCTCAAATCCTGGCCGTCTAAAGGTTAAAAAAAAGCGCTCATTTCCATACAACTCTGATGAGTACGGGGGTTTTTGAGCTCGCTGATTACGAATTTAACATCAGGTTTTCAAATTCGACGAGGTACGGATACGGGGTACGAATAGGGGGGACGGGTATAGTGTGGATTCTGCCTTAGGGCCTTTGCACGCTAAAAGCATAACGCAAAGGAATAAGGAATAAGAGGGCATAAGGTGGACATAAGGTACTTATGCTCCGCTTATTCCTCTTATGCCCGTGTTGTGTACGCAACGGATCGTGCATAACCCCTAAATTGCTTGTTTTGGAGTAAGTTTTTTAATAAAACTAGAGTTCGACAGGCGCGCTTCGCGCGCTGATTTTTTTTTTAAGTTACAAAAGAAGCTGCATAATTAATAAACGGTTTCTTTTTTATTTAAAAAAGAAATGTTATTATTCAATTCATTATTTAAGGTTGTATGGGCTATATGTAAAAAATAATGTCAGATCAATAAAGTTTCGTCAGTAGGCCAATAATAAATTATAAACGTCTCTGCCAAATTTGAATATGATTTGCATGCTAGTTTTCGAGATATTGTAGTTTAAAATTAACGTGGGTTCTTATGGAGATTCTCTGAATATGGCTAGACTCGTCGTAGTTATTGAAAAAATTAAGTTGAAAAAATAGTGTTTAGTTCTTGTAAATTTGTGTATACGTAAAAGAAAACCTTTATAATCGATTGCAATTGAAATGAATTGCTTTTGCGAGCAAGTATTAAGGCGATGCAAGGTCCCACAGTTAAGGGGATGCCATACTCGTACCATTATCGACCGAGCAATTCACACAGTTTCAAGCTGATTAAAAATAAAATACGTCGAATCACAAAAAATCAAGAGAACACTCTTCTGTATTTTTTAACGTTCTATCATCCAGTCAAAGTTTGGAGTTGAAATATCAAGCCGTTTTTTCAAAAACTTTGAACGAAATTAAATTTCGCTTTGTTCAAAGTTTTTGCAAAAATGACTTGATATTTCGACTCCAAACTTTGACTGGATGATAGAACGTTAAAAAATACAGAAGAGTGTTCTCTTGATTTTTTGTGATTCGACGTATTTTATTTTTAATCAGCTTGAAACTGTGTGAATTGCTCGGTCGGTAATGGTACGAGTATGGCATCCCCTTAACGACGATTGCAGGGATCCGTTTTTCTCATTCAATTTTGAATTTTGACAAAAAATCTCTCTGACACGTTATAGATTTGATAGTCAACTATAACGTACCAGAGCGATATTTTCTTAAAATTCAAAATTGAATGAGAAAAACGGGTCCCTGCAATCGTCGGTAACGGCTGGCACTCACAGGGGATGTACCGACGTTATTTTTCAAACGAGCACATCTCTCGAAAATACCAATAGAATCGTCCAAAAAAATTGTGAGTTTAGTATTTACATATACGGAGCGCTTGACAAACGTGTTTTTCCAAAAAAATGATGAAAATTTATTTAATTAAATAAAAACCGTACTGTCGGTAAGTATAGGAATCTGCATTTGACCTACTTTTCAAACGAGCATAACTAATGAAAATACTAATAAAATCACTGAAAAAAAATTCCTGAATACAGTGTTTACGTGTACGGAGCGCTTGACAGCCGTCTTTTTCCAAATAAACGTTTGAATTTTGATTTAAAAACTATTGAAATTAAGGTTTCACATTATCTTAAAGTTATAGCATAAAAACTGTGTAATAAATACTAAAAAGTGAAAGAAATGAGCAATACAATGTTCTAAAACCGATGTAAAGTTTTCTTCATAGTTCTAAAAAACATTTTACATATTTGTTTACTCTTAGTACTGTAGAATATTAGTGTTTTCGACAAATTATACGACCAAAATATTTGTCGTTACAGCCAATACAACCTTAATGCACTTATTTTGAATTCATTTAAACATTACGATGTTTTTTATCAAGCTATGTTATAGTTTTATTGACTAAAAAATGTATGTATGAAGAAGTATTTGTTATTTTTATATATGATTTGTCTTTATCTTTTGAATTTAGTTCTAGTGATTCATTCCATTCCATAGTTTCCTGCTTTAACAAATTTAAAGGTTCATTCAATTCTATAGTATCAGAATGTCACTACAATGATAAAGATTAATCAAGTTTAATTTCATTTAAATAATAAGCTTTTTCCATGTTGTGATTTTGTTCAATAAGTAAAATTGCCACTAAGATAAATAAACAATAAAATAATTATGAAAATATCTGTTTTCTGTGTTTAATAATGTTAAACATATTATTCATTACTTGATCATTACTTTTTACCTTGCCTTTTTATTTCACTTTGCCTTTTTACATAAAAAGGCAAAGTGAAAGTATAAAATTCAAGATGAATATTTTTATATTGAGAAAACCATGTTTTTAATTTTAACTAAATAAAAAGATCCTTACACTAATCCGACCATCATCACTAATAAAAAATCGCTCCCAATATACATTGGCACTTAGCTTCCTCAAACTAATGTATTTATTCCTCTTTTTAATTTTTTATATGACAATAATTAATTGTATTATACAAAAGTTTCTCTATCTATCAAATATTGTCTGAAAAACGCTATTCGAAAATATTTTTAAAAAATTTTCAATCTCAAATATCTTTGGTCGTGACAGTTCGATTTTTTGCGCAATGAACAGTTTGAAGATATAAAAAATCTATATCTATACCAAATTTCAGGACGATTAATTGTTTTTTATTCTTGTCATCATGTGTCAGTGAAAACGTGTTTTTTATTTTAAATAATTTTTTTCTCAAAAACAAATGAAGATAATCTCTTGAAATTTATACCAAATATTATCTTCAATAAGCGTAATAAGTAAATAAAATATTGAATCGATAATCAAATATTTTTTGAAAAATTAATTTATGAATTATAAGAACATTTTCCATGACATACTAAAGATAATTTGAAAATTAAAAACAGAAAACGTAGGTAGTTTAAAGATTTTTTGGTTATAAAAAAAGAAAATCGATAAAAAATTAAAACCGAGTATTTTTTCGGGACCAAGAGAATAAGCTTTGTCCGACGAAAATAGGTGAAATGGTTTTCGAGATATCGAGTGTTTACACACACACACACACACACACACACACACACACGCATGCACGCACGACGCACGCAGGCACGCACACACACACACACACACACACACACACACACACACACAATTTTCTCAAAATTGACAAATTTCAACATTATCGCCTTAAGGCTATAAGGCACTATCTTTTTGAACATTTTTTTCTCGAAAATTTTTGTCACCGACAAAATTTGTCAATTTTTGTTGCAAAGCTTCCTCTAAGGGGAATCAAAATAGATATAAATTTACATTTCTACTAAAAAACAATAAAATAAAAAAAAAAATAATATAAACATAACTCTATTTATCTATAAAAGTCCCTCTAAAACCATTAAAAAAAAAACATTCCCTATATAAAAAATATGTATGTACAAATATAACGTAGAAAATTGATTCAAAATTTACCAATATTACTTTTTTGATCAAGTAATGAATAAATATTTTTTTTTAAAATAAAAATTTTTCATCGATTTATCAATTATCAATTTCTATCAATATATATCATATTTTCCCGCTCACAACAGATGCGCTATCTGGCTATCTCTATACCATTCCACCATAACTCTAAGGGTGTCTCTATAACTTTGCGCGTGCAAATGCCCTCCCGTGTATAAGGTATACCTATATATAGTGCTCTCCTATAGGGTATACTTATATATAGCGCTCTCCTATATATAGGTATACCTTATACACGGCGAGCGCACGCACGCGCGCTGCACGGTTGTAGAGACTCCCTAAGTCTCTATAGGGCATTGCGTATGCGCCAAAAAATTCGAGATTTCGAGATATTCGAGATATTCGAGAAAAAATCAACATGGCGTCGCAACATGGCGTCGACCATGCCAAGAATGCATTTTTTATAGAGGGATAAATTGCAAGTAAACATTTACCTCTTCATCCATTGTTCAAAAATGTCTACACTATAAATTATTATAAAAATAATCACTAAATGATTAAGAAGAAAACTTTTCTCACTTCTGCACGTTGAAATGATAAAATACAAAAGCCCCTCAAGTTTTATTATTTTGTCAACTTTTTACATTGTAACCAATTAGAGTCAATTAATAATTACAGTAAGCTATTTCATTTCGAAAACTTTACTCCAAAAAAATCAAGAGGTTATGCACGTTTCGTTGCGTACACAACACGGGCATAAGAAGAATAAGCGGAGCATAAGCACCTTATGTCCACCTTATGCCCTCTTATTCCTTATTCCTTCGCGTTATGCTTTTAGCGTGCAAAGGCCCTATGTCCACCTTATGCCCTCTTATTCCTTATTCCTTCGCGTTATGCTTTTAGCGTGCAAAGGCCCTTAGGGTGCGATCCCATGGCGTTCCAAAAAATTAGACGGAACCATTTAAGCCCGTGAGTGCGAGAGAGAGGTTCTTCCGTGAATGTCTCTTTCGCTCTCACGGGCTTAAATGGTTCCGTCTAATTTTTCGGAAGGCCATGTCGCACCCTTAGAGTTATGATGGAATGGTATAGAGATAGCGCATGTGTTGTGAGCGGGAAAATATCTTTAATATAAATTGAGCGATCGATATTCGTTCGGTTTTCGAGAGTTTTTGCGAGGCATCTCGAAATCTCGAATCGTTCTCGAAACTCGAAAGAAATCGGAAAACAGCGAAGAGAGAACGCGCGTAGCGCGCCATACTAACGCTAGTGATATATAATATAGCGTTAATTTGACGCGATACGCGCGCCCTTTCTTCGCTGTTTCCCGTTTTCTTTCGAGTTTCGAGAACAATTCGAGATTTCGAGATATCTCACAAAAACGCTCAAAAACCGAACGAATATCGATCGCTCAATTTATATTAAGGATTAATTGATAGAAATTGATAATCAATTGATAAATCGATGAAAAATTTTTATTTTAAAAAAATATTTATTCATTATACTTGATCAGAAAAGTAATATTGGTAAATTTTGAATTAATTTTCTACGTTATATTTGTACTTATATATTTTTTATATAGGGAATGTATTTTTTTTAAATGGTTTTAGAGGGACTTTTATAGATAAATAGAGTTATATGTTTTGTAACGAATAATTTATTCCTGGCTGCTCAGCGATTATCCGTTAACAAATATAGTGCATGCGGCGGCGAGGCTAGCACGCCTCGTGCAATGCACGCCGCATGCGAATGTAGAATTGAATAAAGGTGGGAGAACGGGGTAGTAAATGAAGGATCACTCGCGAGAATTAAATACCATATAACGAGGTTTATTGAACGAGTCAAAGAGGGGAAAAGGGGACACAGCGCACAATGTGCGATTCGCGGCCAGCGGGCGCAAGAAGGAGGCGAGAGAGAAGAGTCGAGCCGGCACTTACAAATGGTGCATAGTCGCTGTCGCCGAAGACACTTCGCCGGAGCTCCTGGTGCGCAGGTCGCTTTCGGTTGCCTCTCGGAGGCTGGACCGGGCCACAGGCTCGTGGCAGGGTGCACACACTCACACAAACACACTCTCAATCCGAGGTCGCACGTCACGGAACTCTCCCGTATATTTTTGGGGCAAGGAGCGCGGGTGCTATCCTCAACGAGACTCATTGATTCTCAGCAGGTCGCGCGCGATCCTCGCGTCTCTCTCTCTCTCCGTCTCTCTCGGCCAGGCGTCCTTCCGCGTCGTCTGCACCTATAACAACTGTGAGGAATTAGTACATGATTAATGCGGCGAGAGAGGAAAATGACGGAGAATAATTTTCCGTCATAGTTTATATTAACTTTTATTTTATTGTTTTTAGAAGAAATATAAATTTATATCTATTTTGATTCCCCTTGACAAATTTTGTCGGTGACAAAAATTTTCGAGAAAAAAATTTTCAAAAAGATAGTTTAAGTCAATAATGTTGAAATTTGTCAATTTTGAAAAAATTTGTTGTCGTGTCTAGATATATATGGGTGTGTGTGTGTGTGTGTGTGTGTGTGTGTGTGTGTGTGTGCGTGTGTGTGTGTGTGTGTGTGTGTGTGTGTGTGTGTGTGTGTGTGTGTGTGTGTGTGTGTGTGTGTGTGTGTGTGTGTGTGTGTGTGTGTGTGTGTGTGTGTGTGTGTGTGTGTGTGTGTGTGTGTGTGTAAACACTCGATATCTCGATAACCATTCCACCTATTATCGTCGGACAAAGCTTATTCTCTTGATCCCGAGAAAAATTCGGTTTTAATTTTTTATCGATTTTCTTTATTTATAACCAAAAAACTTTTTTGACTTTTCGTTTTTTTTATTCTTTTATATGTTACAGCTACTTTTACCTACGTTTTCTTTTTTTAATTTTCAAATTATCTTTAGTATGTCATGGAAAATGTTCTTATAATTCATAAATTAATTTTTCAAAAAATATTTGATTATCGATTCAAAATTTTATTTACTTATTACGCTTATTAAAGATAATATTTGATATAAATTTCAAGAGATTATCTTCATTTATTTTTGAGAAAAAAATTATTTTAGAAAAAACGCGTTTTCGCTGACACACGATGACAAGAGTAAAAATCAATTAATCGTCCTGAAATTTCGTATAGATATAGATTTTTATATCATCAAACTGAGTTCGTTGCCCAAAAAATCGAACTGTCACGACCAAAGATATTTGAGATTGAAAATTTTTTAAAAATATTTTCGAATAGCGTTTTTTAGAAAATATTTGATAGATAGAGAAAATTTTGCATAATACAATTAATTATTGTCACAAAAAATTAAAAAATGGAATAAATACATTAGTTTGAGGAAGCTAAGTGCCAATGTATATTGACAGCGGTTTTTTATTAGTGATGATGGTGGGATTAGTATATGGATCTTTTTATTTAGTTAAAATTAAAAACACGGTTTTCTCAATATAAAAATATTCATCTTGAATTTTATACTTTCATTTTACCTTTTTACATGTTTAACATTATTAAACACAGAAACAGACATTTTCATAATTATGTTATTGTTTATCTATCTTAGTGGCAATTTTACTTATTGAACAAAATCACAACATGAAAAAAGCATACTTATATGAAATTGAACTTGATTAATCTTTAACATTGTAGTGACATTCTGATACTATAGAATTGAATGAACCTTTAAATTTGTTAAAGCAGGAAACTATGAAATGGAATGAATCACTAGAACTAAATTCAAAAGATAAAGATAAATCATATATTAAAATAACAAATACTTCTTCATAAATACATTTTTTAGTCAATAAAACTATAACACAACTTGATGAAAAACGTCATAATGTTTAAATGAATTTAAAATAAGTGCATTAAATAATGAATTGAATAATAACATTTCTCTTGTAAATAAAAAAGAAACCGTTCAATTCAAACAGTCTTTAGTCATCCTTTAATTATAAAGTTTCTTTTGTAACTTAAAAAAACAATCAGCGCGCGAAGCGCGCGTGTCGAACTCTAGTTTTAAACACTTTTAGATGCCGAATTTTATCAAAATTAGTAGAAAGGAATGATTCGTGACCAAAAGGATTAAGAAGTATACCTTCGTTATTGATTTGTTTAGTCTTCAGAGAGGCACACATTTGTCCCACTAGTATTCTTTGTGCATTGGTCATTCTACGTAATATAATCTGATCAGGATCTGACGTACGAAAATCATAGGTCTTCCTTATCTACAAGATGAAAATCAAAACAAAATTAAACTACGTATAAATATTATTTTAATTTTTTGTCGTTCCATGATCTTTCTATTGATTTTTATTTTATTAAAACTATACCTGTGATTGGGTTACCGACGCATGAGAGCTACTTCGATTGGATATACGTGATACGGTTTCTCCTGAACCATTATTCCCTTTCGAATTGTTTTTAGATTTTTTTATTATAGAAGATTGACTGTCATTGACAATAGAATCATTTTTCGTTTCGCTTTTGATCGATTGAAGCTAAAAATTAAAATTTACACAGTTATAAATAATTACATAAAATTATTTTACACGATAAAAGTAATACTTTTGATTCTTCTATCGAATTATCATTGATCTTCACATCATTAGCTAATGTTTTTTGGTAGATACAAAGATTTGTCTGTATTTCCGTCAATAAATTGTTCAAATCTAGTGATGATTGAATTTCGAAAGTTTCAGCAATAACCTGTTTCCTTAGTCGAGTTTTCAAATAAATATCATCGTTTTGAATTTCGATAGTTGGTATAACTAGATAATTTTCCGGAGAAAAAATGAGCGAATAATTTCTCATTGATTGAAGAAAAAGTTTTACTTTTGGTTGTTTCAGAATTGCACTAATTTCTTGAGGATTTTCTAGTACACCAAAAAGATTTTTAATTTTTTCAGGATTAACCACTAGCAAAACACCTATTATATCTTGAAGCAAGTTTCGTAATTGATTATTTATGCAGACTGGAACAATATTTGGTTTTTCGTGGCACAGATCTGCAGATCTTGACAATGGATAACAGTACATATATTTTTGTCGATCTTTTTTAATATCTCTCTGACAGAAACTGGTATTACTAAACGATGCTATCGATCGTTGTTTAGCTAAATTTTTATGTTTATTTAGTGCTTTGGAAATTCCATCTATATTTTTAAAATCTGTTGTGTGATATGAAACACCAGACGAAGTATTTAGCATGCGGGACGAGATAGTTGGCACTTTTCCTGAGATGTACGGTAGTAAGTTTCGGGTATGCACGGAATAATCACTTTCCTTACAATCCTCTACGAGTTGATTACAATCTAGCTCGAAATTGCGTATAAACTTATCATTCTGCTGGTGCAATACCTGTTCTGGTTTTTGTCTCTTATTATGAAACTCTAATTTGTCGCGTTGGGTTTTCACAATATAGCAAGGTAAAATGTTATTCCACGGACCATTCAAAGTGTTCACGTTTTCTTTTTCAAAAAAATTAAGTAGATCTAAAAATAAAATATCAATTTAAAAACTGTTCTACTTACATTTTCTCTTTATTAGTTTCAACAATTTTATATTATAGAAACTGTTTAAAATCAAGAAAATTTCATGAAAACCTTTTTTAGTGTCATAAGAATTGGAAATATCCGTCAAACTTTGCTCGTCGCTATTCTCAGCAGCATGAGTAGTCAGCAGATGAAGAACTAGAATTTTATTGGGATCAACTTCGTCGCCGGTGAAAAGCAGAGAACGAAACGCGTCGTAGGCGTAGT
The DNA here is from genome assembly GCA_036365515.1 of Torymus aiolomorphi. Taxonomy (NCBI): domain Eukaryota; kingdom Metazoa; phylum Arthropoda; class Insecta; order Hymenoptera; family Torymidae; genus Torymus; species Torymus aiolomorphi. Next base: position 262,117,640 of record CM070873.1, read on the forward strand.
CCGATTCTTGGTCATTTTTTGTTGATGTAGTTTCATCTCTGACATCGTTTACGCAGTCATCAGAAGATCTAGGATAAACGTCATCCGCGTCTGCAATCGTCGCCTAAGTGCGTTAATTACTGCGTGTCGACATTCTCATCGCCGTATCAGATATTGTGTAAAATGTTTTTTTTATCATTTTTTAAAATAATTTACCTCGACAATTCGTTTTCTTACTTTGGAAGCTGTCGAGGTGCTTGGAAATCCCAATTGTTTGTGCTTCATCCGGAATCTTCGTCTACTGGCATCGATCATCTTGATTTCCGACTTCTCAGCTTCATTCACCTTACCGATTTCTTTACTAAGTCTGTGTCTGTTTATATTGATTTTTTTAACAAATTTGCTCTCCATCATCCTGATTAGATCTTTACATCACAACACAAACAAATTAAAATATCTCCTTCAAAAATCGGGATATCACTAAAAAGCGTTGAAAATTTAAACTATTCGACAACCAAGCAATAAATTTTCAGCGGTAAATCACATTGAATTTCACAGAAACTGTGCTAGGCTAGATAAAATATAAGTATAGCGCAGAGCGCGCGCGGCGAGAAGTGAAAAGCAATCGTAAAAAAAGTTGCGGAGCTCACTTCACGCCTATAGGGGTTTCATTAATTTTCCAGCACACACACACACACACACACACAGCACACACACACACACACACACACACACACACATACACACACACACACACACACACACACACACATATACACCACACACACACACATACACCACACACACACACACACACACACCATCGACACCGATTCCCGCATAGCCTCTCATCGCGCGGGCATATGCGTAGCATATAAATTCATCTGTGTGGGATGGCTCGATTGTCACGTGTAGGTTTCTTATTCTCTTCTCTCCTCGCGCGGACGCTCGTCTCGTGTATATACGATTTACGTGAGAATCATGAATCAGACACAATGGGCTGCTGCGCGCGGTGATGCGTCTTTATCCTTTTCGCAAGTTTCAACATATAAGGACTCAGCTGCGCGATGCTGCGCGTCGCGGAGGATATCTTTTTCGATTACGTCTGCGACTCTGACGAAACTAATTCATATTGTCTCATATCGCTATACATATGTTATATTGTGTTGCGTATTGTACAGAAGTGTAATGATGTACGGCGTGTGCGTGTAATGAACGTGTATACGGCTTTGGAAGTAAACAAGTTTATAATGGCGCGTGAGATACGAAGTCACAAAAAATAATAACATAAAAGTTTTTTGTTCATAGGCAAAGAGTAGAGCATTTTTCAAGTGTTCTGTTATTGAAATTACGCTTTGCATGAATAATTAATTGACTGCCGGGTAATTAAGCGATTGATGTATAGACCCGTACTCAGAGGAAAACAACAGATCAAAAAATGCGAATGCTAAATTTAAATATTTAATATGTATATACTTACGCGAGATACTCTATATATATATAAGTTAATGATTGTAGGAAATTTGATCACTTTTTACATAGCTATCAATAACAATAAAGTAGCGAGATTGAAAATACAAAGAAAATTATGAAATCACAGCTGGTAAGTGCGGATTTCTACATCGTTTCTTCGATTTATGCGTTCGTATAGATTGTCGTTTAATTAATTACTTATTTTAATGACACACACAATGCTGAATTTCGAAAAAAAAAATAAAAAAAAAATACAGATAAAAATTCATCTTTATAATATTTTAAATGTCATTATTATTATAAAATGACAACTAATACCTATAAAAATAAAAAAACGTATTCGATTTGTAATTGACCAGAACTTTAGCAAAACTATGCCAATTACGTAAGTCACGATGCCAACCACTACACCCACACTTCTTTACACACAACACACACCGTAAAAATTGAAAAATCCGCTATCAAATCGATAACCCGCCATCGACTCTCCCGTAAACAGTATATCCGCCGGCTGCTTATACTTACTCCGTAACCATCGCGAGACAGCATGAGTGTTGCGCGGGGGCAGACGCAGTAGCGACGGCGGCTCTTCGTATATATACACTCTCGCGGCCAGCCGATTAATTTCTGCCGTTCTGCGCTCAGTCGAGGCGCGCACCGGGCCGGGCATACGGAGCCGCGCTACGTTGCGCTAATCGGCCTCTCTCGACACACACACACACACACACACACACACACACACACACACACACACACACACACACACACACACACACACACACACACACACACACACACACACACACACACACACACACACACACACACACACACACACACACACACACACACATACACACACACACACACACACACACACAGAACATACACATCGCGCAATTTTCTCTGTCTCTCCTCTCTTCTTCTTCGTCGCCACTCTCTCCCTCTCTGTACTTTACTTTGCATTTACGAGCGCTCGTTTTAGCCCTCGGGACGATGTGCGTATCATCCAGTCGCCTTGGTGTCCCTTTTTCGGGGGGGGGGGGGGGGCTTTGGACGACGACGTGTATGCAAAAATTTGGCAGCTGGCAACGTTGGGGCTCTTTAAATCGCGCGGTCGGTGCACCCTGCAGCCTGGTTCTCTTGTGTAGATATATGTGTATGTGTGCGTGCATGCGTGCGTGCGTGCGTGCGTGCGTGCGTGCGTGCGTGCGTATGTGTGTGTGTGTGTGTGTATGATGGGATGCAGTTGACGATTTTGGATCGATTGTATACATATAGCGTGGAGATGGAACTTTATTCAGATTAATCGTTATCGATGATTGGAAATAACTGCGTGCGATCGTATTCCCAGCAGCAGTAAACTACGATATTTATTATCTTTTCCACAGCGATCGCGCGTCGAGCCAAAATATTTGCCCAGCCAGGAACAAGAGAGAGGAAAGGAAACTGCGATCGATGAATCAAAACAAACACAGCAGCGAAAAACCGAGGAAATTCCACGCGCAACCGACGAAGAGGACTTTCTGTGTGTCCCAGCTCTTTGTTTTCGCGCGCCCGAAATATACCGATAAAACTGCGCCGAGGTCGTATAGTATCGAAAATCCAAAATCTCTCGCGCATCGACCAAAAAAGAACTCACCTCTCTCTCTCAGTCACCGCACCAACACACATCCTTTCCATCCTGTACGTACACACTGCAGTATGACTTTTGAACGGTCGCATACGTGTGAAGCACGTGGGTGAGGCTATGCCTCGCGCTCGCGCGTGGGAGGCATTTCGAATGGTCGCCCCGTTCGAAAAATAGTAGATCAATCGAACGGTTTCCGCCAACCGCCTGTGCGCGCGCGGATTCGGCGAATCGTCCTCGCGGCTAGGCTGGCTTCTGCTAGCGAGCGGCGGCGCGGCTGACGGCTCCCGCTCCTCTCGCGCGCGCACTCACGCATTTCGCGCCTCTGCCCCCGGCGACCGAGCGCGCGGCAGCAGCAGCCTATACGCGCTACATACTAGCGGAGCAGCGGCCGGTTGCGCGCCGCGCGGACGCAGTCGTCGTCTGACTTTGTCCTCGGCCAGTCGCCGCGGCAAGTCGCGTGTGTGTGAGAGTGTGTTGATCGCTTTGTTTTTGTTGGAGCGCGAGTGAGCGCTAAAGAGCCGGTGTGGGAGGAGGAGGAGTATATAGGATGTACTTGGTGGATTTTTCTGTGCGATGAGAGTTTTTTGGGGTGTGAAACCTGAGTGACGTTCGACTGTTAGTTGGAAAGATGACGGTGTTGTTTTGGTGGTGCGATGTTATACGTAGACAGTGCTGAAGATAGCATCGTTGGTTTTTGATGACACAAGGTGCAGATTTCGTGGAGGTATATAAAGAAATAAAGAATTATACGTGTGCAGTGAGCCTGTTTGTTTAGTACGCACATATATAGAACAGTGGAAGAATATGACGTTACAGTGCGCGTTTACATCTGCAGTGAATAAGGAACCCCCTCGCACAGAAGGAGAAAAACGCCGGTAACTCTGAAAATCCAGGAGAATTCCAGGAACGCCGACACTTGGCTCGTTGACCCGTAACCGTCCATCCGGGTTGATAATAATCTGCGATCGATAATAACCGCGCGCGGCGCACTTCTCCTCTCTTTTATTCCCCGGCAATTAACTCTCGAAGACGGATATACACGAGCGGAGGAAGAGAGAAAAATGCGACGCAGGCGGCAATAAAAACACCAAAGGGGGCGAGAAACACCATCGAGAGCAAGAGAGTGAGTGAGAAAAGAAAAGTAGTAATATCGGAGGAGGAGGATGTCGTTAAAGATGGAATTCGGAGGTTATAAGGGCACGGGACCGCGGGTGAGGCTGCGGAGGCGCGCCGAGCTCGGCAGGAGGCTGACGCGCCGGCTGTCAATGGTGGCGAAGGTGCCGGCCGCTCTGCTGCACAGGGCCAACCCCCCGGAACCCAGGCAGCTCGAGATCACGGCCATCGCGCCCGACAAGTCCCAGCTCACGGTGAGTACCTTATATACATTCTTCTTCGCTCTTCATTCTTGTCATTGTTTTTCTCCTGTTTCCGTGTGAGGTGAGTCTTTTAGATTAAAAATCGAGTGAGTGACAGGTTGGGTGGAATGTTTTTTGGGGTGTTTGTAGTTTTGTTTGGATGTTGGATTTAATTGATAAGGTTTTTAGGTTAAGAAGAAATGGAACGATGTGGCTTTTTTATTTTAAACATATTCATAACAATATTTATGTTGTTAATTTAATTTAGAAATTTATGCAAACAATGGTTAATTTTAAAGAAACCCGCCGTATAAATATAAACTTTCGAGCGTTAATGTTCACGCTCATTATTATTTATTCGGGTTTATACGTCGCCGCCGTCTTCGTCGTCGCGCGAAGCCACCTGAACAGTCGAAAAAAATTCATGACCCACATACTTATAACGTATGAGTCAAGCTATCAGCGCGAGCGTGTCAACGAACGCTGGATAACCTCCTTTTTAAACCGTCGTTTAATCAGGATCGCGATTAAAAATCACTTACATCTGCTACCAAGCACTGACTAATCTCATTTTTCATTCGCATCCATACTAACGTAAATTTCCCGAAAAATTTCCCACCGATCGATCGCCGATAAAGCACCAAGACCACCATAACAATGCGAAGGCCTGGGGCCTGGAAAAAGCTCGTAAATTCACGCACACACGCGCAGGCATACGGCGCGTGCAGAGAGAAATGGCAACGACGCACGGGGCCCGGCCAAAGATTAATCAACACGTGCGCGTGCATGCGCCGGCAAGTGTATATACACGAACGTATACATACCTATATACACGTGTATACATATACAGGCACTCGCGCCGCGCGCGAAGGTCTCCGGGTGGATGCACGAGAGCGAGAGAGAAGGTGGATGGAAAGTGCTATATACGCTGCAGCAGCCCGTGGAGACGAGAAAGGGGGAGAGAGGGAGAGAGAGTCGCACCTCGTCGACGCGAGAAAAAGGAACGAAATGCACGCCCGGGCCCTTGGGATCCATAGTGGGGAAACGAGGCGCGCATCAGCATGGATCACGATAATGGGCGTTGCTGCGTAATGGCAGAGTCTCGCGAGAGAGAGACAGAAAGAGAGAAGAGTACCGAGGCCAAGCCGCCGCCGCCACCGCATCAACCGAGAGAGCAACCCCCGCCTAGGCTATTAACTCCATCTGGCTACGATTGACGTGCTACTATTTTCCCTCTCCCGCGTGTAGGATTTTTTTTTTGTCGGAGCCTTTTTCTCGGCGGCACGCGGGGTTTGAGGGCTTTTTGCTGACGAGGAGAGAGAGAGAGAGAGAGAGAGAGAGACTGCGCGAAATAATAAGGTCTTGCGGTGTGCGCGGGCTGGGGTCCGTAAATGCAGATTTTACGCGCATGGTTTATGGAGGCTGGATACGATGGGTTTTTTCAGCTGCTAATTAATAGATCGGGTAATCAACGGAATTAAGATTTTGTACGAAAAAGTTTTTGTACAGAAAGTTGTTTCTTTTTTTAAACTTTCTTTTTAGATAAAAAAGGTAATTCATTTCTTTGCTATATTTATTATTCATTATAGTATTTTTATGTACACTGAATTTACAAATGATTCAGAGCAAAAGTATGTTCTTACTTCATATTTATAAACAAACTTTCGTTTTCATTCAAATCTCATCGGTTGTTCTCTGTGCACAAAAGTACACTTCGGTGTTATCAGCTGTAAAAAAAAAGCGTACAAGTGTCATGAAAAGAAACAACATTTACACGTGGGACAATCACGATGTATTTTTTGTTCGATGGCTATTTTATCTCTCATGGGTGTCTCATCACTGGCCGACTTCATATCTTTCAATGCCGCTAGAGCAATACGCGCGCACCTCTGTAATTATTACCATTGAAATAACACGGCGCAAGGACCGATAAAAAAATCTCATGCGTATCTATAAAAATTTACGATAATTACCGGGTGGCTCTCCCTCGTTCAAGGTTCTGTGTACATACGTAAGTGCATTATTTCTCGCGTAATAAATTTTTTCCCTTCAACACACATGCGTGCGGAGATCTTTTCTTCACGCTTCACTTTCCATGTCGGCGGTGGGAGGACGTTTTCGCGCGCGATGACGCATATATATTATATCCACGCAGCGCGAGATAAGTAGCGCGTATACGCAGCAGAGAATCTCGGACAACAATACATTTTTGCTTTTTGCTGCACGTCGTGATTTCTCGAACCGCTTTCCTTCGTCATGTGTCAGACTTTTAAATTGCTCTTACGTATATCAACACGTACGTTACGCAACCTCCATTTAATTGTGAGATCCAGACCTTTTTTTTTCTTAAATATTCATTGAAATTATCTATAATTTCAGTGTGTCTTCGAAATTGCTACGAAAGACAATTGGTGAAACAATCCTCGAAACACGCGCGTGCGCACGTAGGACACCTTTCCCTAACGATAATGACGATGACGAGTATGACGAGGACGGCGAAAAATTCCATAGCGTAAACTCATACTCGAACTCCGCATAATCCCGAGGCGTGTGTACCTACTTACCTCACGATCCTCGCGTTGGTCCGGAAGAAAGTGTATAATACGGACCCTCGCACGCTTTATTACGTTACCCAAGGAGTTACCCGCTCGAGGACGACAGGTGTTTATGTTTATGTCGTGTAGATGCTGAGATATATATACACACGCGCGCGCACCCGAGAGAGAGAGGAAGAACTTTCTACGCTTGCGGTGCTTCTGCTAATGCACACCATACACAACCCAACGGCCGACAATCGCATCTTCGCTTACGACTGTACAATTCTTTAAGAGGAAGGGGGAACAGAGATGCACGCTCAAATTTATTATCCTTTTTTGAAAAAGGAAAGTGAACGTGTATACAAAGCATTAATTTCGCGTGTTGCAATTAATTTCTATAATTGAAAGGCCCTGTCGACAAGCGCAATTTATTTACGAGTGTATTAATTTGTGAATTTTGATTTTTGCCGATAAGAGGAAGAAATTTTCGGGCTTGCATTTTTGATGATGTAGATAAAGCTCGATTCGGTGAAATCTGCGATTTTTTTTCAAATTAAGTTTTCAGAAATTAGAAGATTGCTACATTTTTTTAATAATTGGTGAACAAAATATTACAACATAATTAATAGTAATAAAAGACTTTAAATTATTTGATTTTCCATCCAATAAAATCACACTTTTAGAATTCGGAAGTAAATATTAGTAGTTTAAGGTTGTATTGGCCGTAAGGTCTCATTAAAAAATTTAAGACAAATCTTTTGGTCACATAATTCATTAAAAGCAGTAATATTTTACAGTACTAAGAGTAAACAAATATGTAAAATGATTTTTAGAATTGTGAAGATAATTTTACATCGATTTTTGAACATTTTAATGCTAATTTTTTTTCACTTTTTGGTATGACTGCACGCCTTATTTCACAGTTTTTATGCTGTATTTCAGAAAATATTTTCGAAGTGGACATTTAAAAAAAAATAAACTTTTTTATCTAACATACATTGACGATTACACGAACTTTCAAAGCTATGACACTATGGCATCTATATATTTTTTTTTTTAATTTAGTTGCCAATTTTGTAAATTCCCATAAGGCTAATGTTAAATTTAACGAAATTTAAATTGCAATAATTCCGTAACCATTCTCGTTAAGTCTCTGAAATTTTGCACAGCTCGTCTTTATATTTATGATATTTAATGACTATAAAATTTTGAACAACATGTCACTATTTTCGTCTTATAGCCAGTACAACCATAACAAATGACCTCTTATATAAACACTCGAGGGAAACCTCATAAATCCACACTTTACCCAAGTTTTAAAATTCATTGCTCTCTCTCTCTCTCTCTCTCTCTCTCTCTCTCTCTCTCTCTCTCTCTCTCTCTCTCTCTCTCTCTCTCTCTCTCTCTCTCTCTCTCTCTCTCTCTCTCTCTCTCTCTCTCTCTCTCTCTCTCTCTTCCAACTTTCCTCTCTTGCTGCCAACCATAGCGGCACCACATAAAGCGCACGCTTTCTTCCTCATAATCAACCACTTATACCCCGCTACTCTTGGGCAATATTTACACGAGCGCGAGCGAACGAACGAAAGCGAAATTGTTCGCGACAGGCGTTTATGTTTATGTCGTGTATCGACACGAGCGGTGGCGGCGGTGGCGGCGGCAACCGCTGTGTTTCACATAGAAGCGCGAAGTCGAAAACTTTCTAGACTCGCGGCGGGTAAGTAACGTTGCATGGAATCAGTCAGACCGCGAGGTGTTGTGACTCGCATATAGAGCTCAATGGAGATGTATATATGTTGCGCGTGAGGCTCGATCGAACGGTGTATAACGTAATCGCGTGCTCCAATTAGTCCTAGCCGCGCGCATGCACGTGGGCCGTACGGTATAGGAACTAATCGCTAATTCGATTCACTTTTGCGAATAAATCGTTCGTATCGGTAGTGTCAGTGCGCGCCCGATATACGGGATTCTTATGCTGGAAAAAGCGATATCGCGAGCGGCGGTTCTGTGTGTGATCGTAGTTTTAACGATTCGCGGAATTGTTATAGATAGAACTGGTTGGACGATTGTGTGTGCGCGGAGCAGTCTCCATTGTCGTGGATATTTGCGGTTATGTTATATACTTTTCCAATCGAAAATTTCATGATCGTTATTAATTCTTAATAATAGGCTATAATATTGATAACATTTAATAGTTTAATCACCCCACTTATTTCTCAATTAAGCGACGGATGCTTTCTATTTATACACACTTTCCCACTTATACAGGGTAAAAGCGATAAAATTAATAAACGCTCGATAACTTCCTCATCGATTATGGAGATAACACACACACACACACACACATACACACACAGACACACACACACACACACACACACACATGCCCGCGACAACAATGTCTTGAACGCGTTATTAAGCCGATTCAAACACACAAGCAGAATGCCCACCGCATTGATTCCTTCGGCGCGTGCAAGTGCGCACTTAATTAACACTCGCGAAAGCTCGTAAATCCCCCGATGGATCGATCGATCAATCTCGCGCCGCTCTCATCGGGCACTCACTTTTCTTCCTCTACGCATATACAACGCGCGAGATTGCGTTTTGCATAAGTGCAATGCGGTTCGCGGCGACGCCCGCAGGAAGCTACTCTCTTATACATCCAAACTACAATCCTTCCTCCTTTGGTGCAAGCGCGTTATTACGCTGATTTCGCGAGATCCGTTTTCACCTAGATGCTTGAGAACCTTCGTCGTATGTTTTTATGCGGAAACGCGAGCAGAACGCGTTATATTATAAACTGCGTCGCGCGCACATATCAGTCTTGTGGTTTCGAATTAAACGTGTCATATACGTACTTCCTACACACGTGCGTGATACCGGCCAACTACACATCGTACACGCTAGTTTATACCCGTTATTTAATAAATTAATCATTGTGATTTAGGGGAATTGGGCTCTCGCGTTATATAGAATCCGCGTTATGTGGATAAAATTAAAATTATAAAGGAAACGCGTAACTCTCTGACTCCTTTCGCGCGCGCGCGCGCGCGCCGGAGTTATGGATCTTTAATCACTCGACTTTTAAAAAAAAATGACTATCTATATAAATAGGCGTTCTCGTGCGGCACAATCGAATATATTTCATTAAAAGAGAAATTTCTGCACGCCCGTGCGTTACCGCGTGCGCGCGTGATTCAGCGTTCCGATAATGCATTGGCTCTATAATTTTTGAATTAACGATACGCGCGCTTTTTTAACGTTTTGCAGCAGCGAGTATATGGGCAAAGTGTCGGTAGAATTATAACGGTATGTGCGCTGTAGAAAATTAAATTTATGTAATGCGCTCTCGCACCTCTCTCGCGCACTACAAATACTTTTCCATACATTTCCGACCAATCAAAAAGAGATAATTTAGCGGCGCACTCGCTCGGGCGAAGAATGCGTTGTACTCCCAGCCTCTCGATAAAGCGCATTCATAGACAGACACACATTATACACTCTCCTACGAATCGGGGCACGGGAACACGTGAGTCAGTGAATTGCGATTTCGGAAACCGGGGAAAAACTAATTATAAGCCAGTCTCCCACCCTACAGCTAATAGCGAATCAAGTGCGCGTGCACACACAAGGAGGTCCGGGTGTGCAGGCGCCCGTGTGTACTCGGGCGTGCTCGCTACACGTATAATATACACACTTGCGCGCACGTGTACAGATATCCTGACAGCAGACCGGTTGCCCGGCTGGCTCTCGTTTACGTGTGTATGTGTGTACCTTCGAGAGACAACAAAAGTCGCGCTCCAGTAGCCTAGTAGCCAAGGCGTTAAATTTCGCGCAGCCAATCTCGTTTATCACACGGGCCGCTGAACACGTGCGCGCGGGGGACCGCCGATTATCCGCTATGCGCGTTTCTTGCAATTATATCGGATCGGGTGTTTCCGAAGGGGCTTGTCCTGGGTTCCTTCCTCTGTTTGCCTTTGATTTCGACAACGAAAATTATCCGCCTGATTAACATTTTTCGTTGATCTTAGTGCGTCAGCTCGGGGATAAGCTTATGGGGCGTACACTACAATATGTTGTGCGATACGATCGTGATCTGGTCTTTAATAACATTCAAATTAAAAGGACGCTGCTACTGCTTTGGCTAGGAAATTCTTGAGTCGTGACGTCAGGCAATCGAATTTATTAAAGCAAGGTCGTCGCCGGTGTGTACGTAGAACTTCGTAGCAATTTGATGTCGGTCATTATAGATTTGTTTGATTCGAGATGAAAAAAGGCAAATTGACTCGTAGTATCGGTTATCATAACATCAATTAAATTATCGGGGAAAAAAGATCAACAAATTGCTCTCGGTGAGTATAAAAATCGCTCGATCATTAATTCCATTGTGCTCGCGTTAAGATCCAGAATAATCATTTATACGTTTTTTTATAGACGCAACGGGTGAGTTCTTTTTTTTATACTCCACGCGTCGACTCGAGAAGTGTTCGTTTTGTTTTCCAAAGTAAACGCCGTAGCATTGAGCAAGATCAACTCTTGGCAAGCGACTTTTTAACGCGAAACCCGATATTCCACGTCCATTTATGATAGAAAAGAAAGTTTCGCACACAACGCAAAAGCAGTCGGCATGTAAATCGCCACCGATCAATCCTACTCTACATCCACGCACCATCGTCTCGTCTAATCGGCAAATCCTTAATGCACGTCGTAAAGCTAGACATCAGACAGAGATAACACGCCACAAAAGAATAAAAGAATACGCGTCCACTGTGCCATTGTTCCGCACGCGCACCATTTCGGCTAATCGACGCGCCGAGTGAAACGTGCCTCGCCGAGCAGATCCCCCGCGGTAAAAAGGTGAAAGTGATGCTCGGTTGTTAAAGTGGCCGCTGGTACCGTCGCCTGTATAGCACCGGATAGCCGCGATTCCGCGCGCGGTAGCCGTGCCACAATTACTCGTCGTCGTTCGATCGCGCTTATTACACACACGCGCGCGCGCGCACACGCACACACACACACACGCGCGCGCGCGCGCACTCACGCACTTATACACACACATTCACACACACACACACTCACGCACTTATACACACACACTCACACACACACACTCACGCACTTACACACACACACACACCGCCCGTACTGCAATTACGATGCTCTCCGCGCGCTTATAAAATATGCGCGCGGTCGCGGCGAGGCGAGAAAAAAGTGAGCCGTGTGTTATAAGGACACTCTCGATTCTTCAGTCCAGAGTGATGGTCAGCGTATTTATTATATCGCCACGCGTGCTTGCTCTCGATGAGGTAAAGAATATCGCTAGAGGTACGTGCAGGCAGCTGGTGAAAAAAGTGACGCTATAAAGCCGCATGCAAGCACAGAGTGTATATATGCGAGCGTGAGTTGTAAAACGCGCGTCGTCGTTTTTTTTTTTCTTATTTATGGATGTATTCGCTAGAGACTTTTTACTGCTTTATTTCCGCCGATGTGGATATGTACAGTATGACTATGTACGTGTCGCCGTCGATTGCGTATACATGCATATAACAACAACGTATGAATATGCACTCATTGAGAGATTGAGTTTATGTAAGATCAATTTGGAAATCGTCGGTTAATATTTTTCCTACTATAGACCGGCACTTCCGCGAACTAGGAATTTCAATTCTATTCCCATTAAAATGTAACATTTTAATCTTTAACCTCTCGGCAGCGGCGTGCAATCGAGATTTATATGCGACGAAGAGTTCTCTCGCGCAGCGTTTCAATAAAACATTTCTGTCGCCTCGATAAAATCGCATATAAGTACCGCGCTTGATAGATGTTACACTCTTTACGCAACGCAACAGCAGCAGCGGTAGCCTGTGGGCTGTTATGAAAACATACCTGCCGTGAATAGCGAATGGCCATTGGTGCCGACACGCGCGTGCGCGAAAACTAAAATACGCGTCAATTTGTTGTTTATCTCGACGCTTTCTCGGATTGAGATAGTTGTAGCAATGGGTGGTAAAAGCGCGCGCGCGGAAAATAGTCGAAACGAGGTATTACAACAACAACAGCAGTAGAGCGCGATGGTCAAAACGCGGTGGTGTTATACCTGCTCTGATTGGCAAGGTCACGGCGAATTAAGCCGGCGCCGCCGCACGGCGACCGAACTTCTATTGTGGGAAACAATGATCTTGTCCGCGGAAGAGGTTAATTCACAGCCTAGAAAACATTACAGCCGTAAGTATAGGTATACTCAACCCCGTGCCTGCAGCGGCGCTCGGATAGAGGAGACGACGACCGAAACAATGAATAAGTCTTGAAATAATAAAATCTTTCGGAGAGTCGTGAAGTTTAATGCGTTGAGCCAAAAAACTGTAATTTATGGGAACATTCATGGGCGTAATTTAAGGTTTTAACCTTGCTTTAAAATCAATTACTATCTTATACTTTGTAAAGTAATGAAATCCTTAAATTTATGATAATTAAATTTTATATATTTTTAGAACATTGATAAATTGAAAATTATGGACGCGTTTTTTCAGTTTTTTGCATCAAACAATATTTAAGTGAATGTTATTAAATAAAAAAGATGTAAAGCATATACTTAAAATAATCTTTCGCAAGTTGATCTATAAAATGTTTTCCCTTTATTTTTTAAAGCCGATGGCATGGCAAAGATAAACCATAGTGTTTTGTCTCGAAGCCTATGTTTTAAGTCACATTTTCACATATAATAGATGCTCCGATATCTTCGGGTCGCGAGATTCATCAAAATACCTCCTTTGTAACACGATTGTTTCACACTTTTATCCGATCAATCATTGGTAATCGATGTCTTGCAAAATATTATGAATATCAGGCAATAAGATCAACATTTTTCTCTTGGGAAATTGGCAGCGAATTTATATAAGTTATTTTTCATTAAAATTTCACAGATAAAAGTCTCTCTCCCCCTTTGGAATTTTTCAATCCATCGAAGATAAAAAAATATATGAAAATATTTGAAAATAGCGCCGCGTTTATATCGGTGCCATTTATATATAAAGTGTCCCGCGATCAATGCGACTTTCGAAATGTGAAATAGATAAAAGAGAAATTGGCGATGGTAGAAGTGATATCAATAAATCCTCGCCGCGTATTTGACCTAGTCTAAAAAACGCGGATTTAATACGCAGTAATGTGTTGCTATTAAAATGCGATCAGATCTCGGGCTCGATTGGCATCTAAATCATATGGCTCAGAGCGTAAAGTATGATTGTAAACGATACTAGAATCGAACGCTTTATACATATACGCGTTATACTTCTCTCCTTATACAGGAAATTCTTATTAGATTAGAGCATTTCCGACTTTGTGTATGCCGACACACACACACATGTACCTCGGTATGCGCATTTTCTCTTCTATTTTTAGTCTCCAACCGTAATTAAACGCTTTTCTAAAATTATTCCAAACTACAACACGGCGCGTGCAGCTGTGCATACGGGAAAAGAGCTTTGTCCTGCCGCTTTATGCAACACAACCCATTACATAACTAAATCAACGCGGAAAAAAATATTAAAAGCGCGCTCTCACAGTCCTCGTCGCTCGCGCACACAACCTTGAGCCTCTATACGTACGTATCTGTTTAACGAGAGCCCGTAAAAGCTATAATACTCTGTGGATTTGTAAAACAAATCCGTCGTCGGGAATCGCCGAATTGTTTGCTCTCTCTCTCCTCTCTCGTAGCGAGCGAGTTCTAAAGCCCGGAAATTACCGGCGAAAACTCGAGAGCCGCGCGCGCGCGCGCTCTCGGTCAACACACCGAAATTTGCTCTTTATGTACACCTTCCGCACGCGCGGCTGGGCACTAATAGTCCTCGATTACACCGCCCGGCATAAAGCCACAGAGAGAGAGAGAGAGAGAGAGAGAGAGAGCGCGCGAGAGAACGAAGGAGAGATAAGCTCAGGCGCGTTTGCGAGCGAGTATTTACCAAAAATTCCACGATCCAAGGCTGTAAGCCAGAGAGAGATCACGGTCGGGGCATATTACACGCGCTTGCGAGCGCGAAAAATGTAGATTCTCTCTCGGTGGAAACTCATTTATAGACGGGCGTAAGTAGTGTGCGGGTGCTGCGGCGGCCGTCTCTTTCGTAGTCCGCCGCCTCCGGATGACCAATAAAACCGGTCTACCTTGCGCGAGCCGAGGCCTCCTCTCTCGCGCAGATGCACGCGCGCACACTTTGTAATATGAGTTCCACCTACTCTCGTCGCGCTTTTTTACGTCTTTGCCTTGCTCCTTTTATGACGCGCGCGCGAGAGCGAGCGAGAGAGAGAGAGCGAGCACTGCCAGAGAGATCGAGAGATTCTGTAAACGGATAAAGGCGGGATGGGAACCGAGGCTGCTGCGAGGCGTTTTGGAAAAATCCTCGCTTTCGCGCGGTCTGTGGAATACAATAACAATTACGATGGCTAGATATGATCTCTTTTTCTTCTCCGTTTTATCCCGTCCGATTGCCCTGCAAAACTCGTCGCGTTCTTTTCGATTAAGGTGGCAGGCAGACTGGCTGCGCGCACACCGCGTAAACATATATATATATATATATATTATTCTTCTGCTGAAATGTGCGCGCGACTTATCGCGCGCATTCCACGCGATTTTCCGCATACACTGTAAAGCGCTGGAAAAATCTGGCGAAGGTTATCGCGCTCGCCCCCTCGTTCCATCCCCCAATCTCCACCTCTAATCTCGCGTGAAATGTACATCCTTTCTCATGCGCGTGTACCTATATGTGGTATAAGTATAATACGTGAGCGGTTGCGCGCGGCGATAGGCGGCTATCAGCGGCGTTTTACAGACGCCGCTGTTGTGGCGACAGTATATAATATTCTCCATGTCGGAGCGTTTAGCGCATCGCTAATTCGCTCGGACTCACGCTCGTGCGCGTGTGTGTAAACAACGCGCGCGATAAGTGCGCATGAGACCAAAATACAAACTGCGCGGCGCGAGCCGATAGCGGGATATTTGCTCTCGCTTTCAACCGGCTTTGCTTTGAGAGAGAGAAGTGACTTTGCAGAAGCAACAGTGTAAAGGCGCTTTTGCAACTTTACAGTTCGATGCGATAATTTTTAATGGAGGGTTCTGCGATTTTCCATGTCATTACGTCTTTTAATGAAGCCTGCACTTCCATTAGAACGTTCTAATTTCATTTTTTACCCTTTTTTTAGGCGAAGATGTAATTTTTGTCCATTAATTGCGGGACGCGTTATCCGCAGTAAAATGTCTTCTTTACAATAAGTGATAATTTTGTAGTTTAATTCGACTGAATCGCTTAATATTATTTTTGTACTTTATAGCGACTCTTTTCAAATGGCGCGACAGTTATTTTTCTATCTTATAGTCCGGCTTAACTGCGTCAAGTAAAAAATTTCTAGATAAATATAGAAACGATAACGTGCAAGGTATCAAAGTTATTATTTTTCTAAAGTATAAGCGATGATGACACGTCATATTCAGAGCTTAAAAACTTAACAACAAACAAGCGTATCTGCGATAAATATATCCGTCATGTCCTTAATAGATAGCAGGAAATTTTTCAACCCGGAAGACACCAACCATCATAAGAACCACTTATAAAACGATTAAACCGATCTATACACCTCCTCCCACCCGACTTAATTTTGCTATAGTAGTTCCTATAGGAAGCAAATCCAACCGATGACCTTAACTCACACCACACGATCAAAACGGAGCAGCACCAGCGTTATTGGCGACAAGTGCGCGACGAACCCGAACTGGTCTAGAAACCACACCGGGCGAGAGCCTTGGCGCACTTTCTACACGGCTCTCTCACGTATATGTACGTCCGTCCTCTCCTCGATCAATCCGTAGGCAAAGTTTTTGCGTGCGCGAGCGTCGAGTGTCTTCGAGTCATACTTTCGAATTTCGTCGCTGGCGACGACGACGACGACCTGTTGCCACCACCCAACCTGACGATCTCGTTACCGAGCGCGCGTGCAGAGGCCAGTTTCTGCAATGCCTGGTGGACGCTGCTGAGTTTGTCCGGCACGTTAAGTTGATTAGCCAGAATAGAGAGTTTTCGAGAATGGATGCGTGCGCGAGCTGTGGTTCTGAGGTTTAGAATGCGGCGCCGGTTGTATTGATGATAAATCACGGGGCTTATTGAGAGGCTAATTTTAAATGGAGTAGTGTTTTACTTCCTGCTCGGTGTTTGCCTATTTACAGACGATGTATATGTGTTGCGCGCATGAGTATCCATTGATTCATTCGCATACGACAAAGCGCGCATCTTCGCTGTTGCTGGACGAAGATAAACGATACGATGAGTGATTCACGATCCCTTCCGGTCTTGTCTGTGTTAATGTGTGTATACACGTATCGACGGCACAGATTTTTACGAAATGAATCACATGCAAGTACTCACGGTAGCCCTGCATCAACGCACTTGCCGCGTTAAAATGCTTTCACTTTGTTCCTTGCGTCACGCGCGCGCAAGTCAAGATTGTGACGAACCCAAGACGACGGCTCCACCGATAGATATATTTTATCGCCGTGTAGCTCTAAAGCTCGGGAGATGGGCTTAGGCCGCGCGCGCGCGCGCGCGTGGTTTAAATATATATATGTGAGCCCTGTCTGGAGAAAATCACACATCAGACGAGAGTTGCCTTATACGCACGCACCATGGACGCGGAACGTAATTTAAGACATGGGAACGAGGCGCGCGCATTGGCCGGGGGTTGTTGCACAATCGGCTTAATTTGTTTTAAAAAATTTAGCGGCTTCTGTATAAAGTTTGGGATTGTGTAACGGCGCAAAACGAATAGGCAACAATGAAGTATCCATTGAAATTGTAATGGGTGGCGATAATTCTGGATGAGCTAATCGAAGCGGACGATAAAATTATGTGCATCTAATGCGCTTAGCTGTTTCGTCATAATTGTGGCTCATTCTCGGCTAAAGTTCACGTACTCTTCGAGGGTGATTATATTTTCGTTGCAATTTTCAGCTGTACAAAAATTATTGATTTACAGTTTGGTATTCACTCTTGCATTCGAAACGAAACATTAATCAATAAAATAATATAAATCAAACTAGTATAACCAGTACAGAGTTTGCAAAAACCATTTCGATCCCTATCGCAAGGAATAAATGAAGTAGAACAATTTAAACGATTGTAAAATCATAACCAACCGCTGTATGATAGATCCACTTTCGCTCGTATGCAAACAAACATTTTTCATACTGCGCTCGTATGCACATTCTACAATTTCAAAATGAAGAATTAATTTACCGCGTACCATATCCACCAAGATTAACCGGGACGTATTGGCCGGCGAAATTAGAATGCATGACGTCATTCCTCACGTGTGTAGGAAGGAACCCATCGTCCGTCTTCGAACTGGTTATGCGTGTATGTGTGCATGTGTGTGGAGAAGAGAGAAGGGAGGCCTGGGCTCGCGAGCCACAACACGCCTGTGCTATGCATATCGCGTTTAGTGGTTTTCGCGTTATGCAACGTTACGCGAGCCATGAGGAGAATGAGGTTTCGCTGGCGCGTCGGAATTTCGAGTACCGCAGATTTGCGCGCACGCGCGTGCCTATTAAACCATATATATACAACACCCGGCGATATGCAAAAATTAGACAGTTATTTGTGATTTTTATGATGGAAAATCAGCGCAGGCCTTATAGATACGCAGCATTATTATACGTGGAATCGAGAGCTCGCGACCTCTGCGCTCACTTCGAGGACTAATCGTTGGATTTTTATATTTAAATCCCGAGAACTACAATGCGATGAGTATTCTTGAGAAAAAATTAATATGTATGAGAATCTCAGTCCGGCTTGCAGACAATGGGAAGAGGCGGAGAAAAAAAAAGGATAAAAGGCCGCTCTCGCGAGAGCCGTGTGTTTTTTGGCCTTTGATACGCTACGCACGCGACCTTGACCCGCTAATGACGATGCCCGGAAGACCCTTCAGAGTTTGGTAACAATCATCGCGCCTTTTATTCGACACCCGATGATTTATAGGTACCCAAGTGGTATATGCCGGAAAGCATTTTTTTCTCCTTCTATTCGAGAGAAAAAATTATGAAACATTATTCTTTCAATCGGATGTTTACATATATCGCTTCTCGATCGACACCCAAGTGTTTTTTAATCGATGAAGATTTCCTAATTGTGCAACGCGGGAATGGTATATTGTTTGAATTATAGCTGAACAGAGACGACGAGAGGCTCTCTCGGGAGGCCGATTGTACATACACAGCGTGGTTACCTTAATTGAGAAATTTAACTCCTTATTTTATTTACCTTACGCAGCCGCCGCAGTGTCGTATATTATTACAGAGAAATTGCATCTTGCGCATCTCGCGTGGGACGCGTCGAAAGAAGACGTCCGAGTAAAAACTTCATTTGCACCCACATGATTCATAATCTACGCTGTACACGCGTGATATTTTCTGTTTCTCAATAGAATCTTCCTTACAAAATTTCGCTTTTTTATTCTTTCCAACTCGGAACTATCATTTAATGTCAATAACTATTGTTTCGCTCGAAAAACAATTGAAAATACGCATTGTTCGTCATTAGGAAATTTAAATTAATGATTGAATATGAATGTAATTATTTTTAACGAGCATTTATTTTTACTTTAATTTATGTTTCGAATTTAAACATTTTTTTATACATTGAAATCGCAAAGGCTGCATCAAATTTAATTTACAGTTCATATTCATGAATGCATCATTGTTTAGCCTATATGAGTAATTTGAATTTTTAACTATTCATATTATGCATTCTTTTTTATTAATAAATGTTAATGAAATTTATTAAACAATATTCATTTTTTACACTAAAAAATTATACCAAAATTCCTTACTTCCTATTCCTATGAATTATCTTATCGTCAACTTTGTACTACCAATAAATAACATTATCAAAACAAAAATCAACATTCCTGGTTATGAAAATATAGAGACATTACCGGGGCACGAAATTCACTCGCGAGTACATAAATATCTAAAACCGAAAGTGTTCAACGGAGCTCATGCGTATCAAATGACAATTTATTATCCTAACGTGTCGTAGCATAATTAATTTAATATTCAAACACTCGACCAAAACCCCCAACAAAAAAAAAACTACAGCCCCTGGTATGCGTCCTCGCAAAGGTTAATAAACATTCGGGGCGCCAGACTGAAAAAGCTCGCTTAAACGCCTGTCGACCGCGACTCGCGATTAATCAATCGATAGCGCGCGCTCGCCATTCCACACGCGACGTTATTGTCGCACTCGCACCGGGGGCACTTTCTAATCAATATATCCGATGATTCGGGCTTATGGTCACCGCTACGCGCGCGTGCGCGTACCTGCGTTATGCATAATTATTGCGAAAGTGTCAGAGTGAAATCGCGCGAGTTCCTGCACGAACCAATTGCGTTCGCGCGTGCAGCTGTTATAACAGTATGATATTGCGGAAACGCCGCCGCCGGTTTTTGAGAAAGCCCGGTGTATCTGTCGATATTTAGGTGCTGCCCCTGTGTCTGTGTGTACAAGAGCGACGAAAGTGACAAAACAATGCGGCGCGTGCGCTTGAGATGACAATCGTAAGCTCCAGCGGCAATGGTGCTGGTGTATACTCTGTACACACAATCAGATCGAGCTGTATATATATATATATATACCCATTCGCCGGCTCTCGAATATTGGTGAATATTTTAGATCTGATATTTCTGCGCTGAATAGCACATGCACACACACTAAGCGCACCGATGATTTATCTTTATTGAAGGCCTTTTTTCCGTGTAAACCGTCGCGCGGATTTTATAATGGGATTTTTCCCCTTTGTTTTTCGCGCAAGCGAGCAAGCGAACTTGCCCGGAATGCGCGTTTTTTCAGTCGGCGAGTCGTGAGAAACTCGCGATGCCATTGTCTTTAGGTAGATAGAGAGAGAGAGAGAGACAGAGAGACTTTGACATTTGAGAAAAATGTAGTTTGAAATCTCGAGTCGCGCTCATTTTTACGGTGACATGCGACGATAGTTTCGCGCGCACGTTTGTTATATAATATGTATAGGATTATGTTTCTCATGGACGACAATAATATTTTCATCGCGCTAAATCCATCGATAAAACTTTTAATTGAAATCTTTAATGATCAAGTGTGTCTCTTCTCTCTCGCGCGATCGGTAATGTAATTAAGATACAACGATTCTCTTTTTTTCCTACATATCGCCTGCAGCATATCAGATTCGATGCAATTTTTCCCTTTCCGACGTAATTACGAATGACTCTGTGTAATTTCTTCTTTTTCTCTCCGTATCTCCGCGCGGTAAAACGATTCCGCCATAAATTACGTAATTTGCATAGGAAAAAATTACTTTTCAACAAACATCCACGTGTATCAGTCCGACTCTGCGACTCGCCACTGGGCTGTTATAAATCAAAAAATCTCTACTAGCAGGGTCGCAGCTAAAAGCCCCCGCGAATGATTAACGCGATACCTTTGTATTATTGACGGGTTGCCGCACAGGCGGGCCCACCACTCAAATAAATAAATAATCCAGCGCGTTTCACGCGCCCACCGAGCGTTTCTTTTTTGAAAGGGGTAATAAAAAGTAGGCTTTACGGCACGCGTCGACGGCTGTCCCGTAGGTCGCCAATCAAACCGATCAATTTCACGTATATGCACAAGCGCACACATACAGACACACACATATACTACTAGTCTGGGCACTGTCATAATAA
Organism: Torymus aiolomorphi; assembly: GCA_036365515.1. NCBI lineage: Eukaryota > Metazoa > Arthropoda > Insecta > Hymenoptera > Torymidae > Torymus > Torymus aiolomorphi. The sequence goes on from CM070873.1 coordinate 262,139,351, forward strand.
CGGCCGGGTCATTAAATTGTAATAGTAGGCGATTCGCGCGCGCGCTCACTCGCTCACCGCGCGTAAAAGTAGCCATTAAGAGAGAGCACCGTTGCACTTGAGCGAGGAGGAAAGTCCTCGTCGTCGCGGCTTTCGGTGAAAACGACGGCGAAACGGGACTCTCTCGTTGCGCGGAGACACCACATATATGCGATTATTGCGACTGCGACGGTAGAGGGAAAAGCACGAGGAGAGCGACGTGTGTGTGACGGCTGAATCGTGAGCCGCCGCGGCGTGCGCTCGATTATTCCCCTAATCGGCGATTAGTCTCGCGGCCGACGACGGCTCTATTAATGCGAGGACGGTGATTAGCGCACACGTGGAAGTGCACCGCGAGCGCGACTGCTCATTAGAGTCAAGTATATCGGGTCGCGGCAACGTAAGAGGTTTCGTTTGCTGGCTGTGTGTGTATTGCGCGCGGGATTGCCCGTTGAATATTCATATTGTAATTACGGAAAAGTGTATATATGTATATATAGGTTGGACGGATGGGAGAAAAAAAAATGCCGATTGGAGGTATATTACTGGGTCGTGTATCATTTCTAATTTAGCGTTGAGTATGCGAGTAGTATAAGTGCCCTGCAGGTGCTGATATTAAAGTTTAGGTCGGTCGTATATCCGCGTGATATTAACAGGGCGAAATAACTGCTAACCTGTTCCTCGTCATCGTGTGTGTATTGAGTGGTATTTTTGGTCCGCGATCGGTAGTTATTTCTCATTATTATCTAGGTAGAACTGCGTTCCGCTCGTGTTTTCAGAAAATTTTTAACTCGATTATAGCGTCGAAAGAAAAATGGATGTCGAAATCAATCTGGAGCGCAGCAGCTCTCGCGAGTACAATGAAGAAATGAAAATCAATTGCTTGCTATATAAGCATTCAATAACTTTCAATGAGAGTTCTTTAGTTCATACGTTTATTCAAAGTGTGTATGCGGTGCTCGAGTAGAATACGAGTGCGTGCATGTGTGCTTACCATTCGCGCTTTATTAATTAATTTCTGAATAAAAGTAGTTTATACTATAACAATGAACGTGTTTGATTTGTTTGACTGCACAAAGAGCCCTGCCACGTGTATATTACTGCAACATCGAATAAAGCATTCGATTCTGTATAAATCAGAGATCCACGCAGCTCCAAAAAACCACACGCAAAAACGCTAAAAATTATCACCCTCGGTTCAACAGCCAGCACATTGTACGCGCGCGCGTTCATCATCGTTCTCGGGGCGATTAGTTTTTGTCGTTTCCGCGAATCGATTCTTTTTTTACCTCCCATCCGTCGTCTGGCGGCCAATAAAGCATACGAGCTTCGATTTCACTTTCCGCAACGACGCACAAACAAGGACATTAGTTAGCAGCCCCGGAACCTAGCGCGCCGCGCGCGGAAGATGCAGCGGCGCGGAGATTTGTCGTCGCGACGGAGATACTTTACATAACTCAAGCTATACATTCCCCATAACACACGTTATTATAGCTTTCAGCTTGTTTCATTTTTACGTGCCCAATAAAACTACCTGCTCTATCCTAACATTATACAGCCTGCCTCTCTCCGCATAACCCCCGCCGAAGCTAAAAAAGTTTAGATATGAAAATAGCGAAAAATGACGATGCGATTCTCGAAAGCTTATATATGTATGTATATATAATGGTATAAAAGACGATAATAGTGCGCTCTCTGCTCCTCCGTTTGATATACACGCGATCGGCCGGCGTAAATCGTGCCGCAAAACATCGCAGAAGCGCAGCAGCGTCGAGCTAGCCAACAGGCCAACAATACAAGCGGCGGCCGATTAGTTTATTCCCCGACGAGCGATAGAGCTTCTCTTTCTCTCCTTTTGTCCCTCTTCCTCCTCCGCCGCCACGCGAATAGGCTTTTATTAAAGAGCATCGAACGAGCCTATGCTTCGGGAGCCTCTCCTCCGCCGCGTGCTTAGGTCGTCGCCGTCTGTAAGCCACGGCTAATGCACACACATATACACACACAGACACGGGAGTTATTTACGCGTCTCTCTTGCAGCGTTGCCGCGCGCGCAAAAGGGGACTCTCGCGGAATTGTTGCGCGTCCGCGATGGCTCGCGTTACGTAAGGCCTTCTGTCTCTCTGTGTGTATGTATGTATTGAATAATTTCTTTTTCCACTGTGCGTATACGCGCGTATACATACACAGAGAGCGATGCGATTTAATGACTCGGCTGACTGTTTTCTCTCCGCGCGTGTACGTGTTCGCTCGCTCGTTTCGATCCCGCAGCTTTTGGGTCCGCGCGAGACATATCCATTGCGAAATGATCGCGCGCGGCGCGGCGACAAAATGGGGGATTGGCCCTATGGGTCTGCAATTTGTCGATCGAAGAGAGAGCGAGAGAGAATTAATTGCCGCGCCGAGTCGCGAAGGAGATTACAGTCTCTCTACTCCGAGAGGAGCAGAGAGGTCGAGTAATGCGCTGCACGCACCTATCCGCGGGGACCTTTTTTCGCCTTAAAAGGATTAGAATAGCGACCGGGATTTTTTTTTCAACCGACTCACTGGCGCACTGGCGAGGTAGTAACCACACTGCATGGGTTTCTATATAAGCGATAAAAGCCCCGCGCGTGCGCGAGGTCTAATTTATGGCTTCTTAATTAATGTTTAGAATTCAGCGAGTGTACGCATACAGACCGGGAGAGAGATCTCATTGCTTGCATAAGTTTTATTATAATTATTAGTATGGTTTATTATAAATTATTTAACGCGCTTTTCAATTTGCTTATCGGCTGCGCCCGATCGAGTGCGCGCAAGAGAGATGATCATAAATCTGCGATAGCAATCTTATAAGTCATAAAGATTATTACATGTAAATTAATAGCGCTCGGAACAAAGACCCGTGCAAGTGCACATGCATATCTGTATGTACACCAAGAAAAGAAGAAAACTGAAATTTTAATTCCATAGCGGGAATAGACAGAGAGATCGCAGGTATGTAACAAAAACAGGTGGAAAGCCGCGCGCGCGAGGGAAAAATAATTATCCTCGGCCGCTTTGACGAATCAATCATCGCTAGACAATTTTTCCCGATATTTTGTACAAAAAATATCGTACTACAACGGAGGCGGTTTCTCACGCGCTTTGAAGATCCTTGGACCGAGTGACTCTCTTGTTGCCTATCTCGTGTTTATGGAGCGTATGTGGCAACGCCCCACGCCGATAATCTCGTGTGCGCATGTGTGCGTTGCCGCACCGAGAGAGAGAGAGAGAGAGACAGAGAGAGAGAGAGAGAGAGAGAGAGAGAGAGAGACAGAGAGAGAGAGAGAGAGAGAGAGAGAGAGAAAATCATGTGCGCACGGCGCGTCCATGTGCGGCGTAACTATGCATCATGCGCGCGACGGATACTGAGTGCAGCCTGTAGATATATACAGGCGCATGGGTGGCTCCGCTGGCGAGGCTCGATGTATAAATTTAGAAGTTCTATGTTTAGATAAAAAACGGAGAGTACAATTTTTAGCTGTTTGTAATGCGATGGTGATGGTGTAAGAAGTATTTTTTTCTTGAACAAGAATCTTTTTTATTATTTTACAGAGATTGATTAATTTCAATTCGCAATTCGCAAATTTAATGAATTAAACAAAGCTGCAAATGAATGTTTCTCAAAGACTGGTTATGCAATTTTTTACACTATTATTTATCTTTTATATCGTATCTCTTTGTAATTAATTTTTTATGAACACATCTATCATTCTCTATTTACATGTATCGATACGATCATATATAGATATCCCTCGTAATAAAATTTTGCACCGAGCCGCTGACGCGATAACATTTTTCAGAACCCAAACCATTACGTCCCGGTCATTTATCAACGCAATAAACACATTACTTCATTCGGCTTTATTTCATTTTAGAACTGCACGCCCGGGAATTAATCGTCGGCTCTCCGCCACAACTCGTCGCCCGTGCGTGTGTATGTGCACGCGTACGTGTGCACTAATTCCCCGTGTAAACGATCCGAGGCATCGATACGCGTGCACGCGAAATATGCCTTCGGCACGCGCGATGCTATATATACACACAGGCAGACCCTCTCGAACGCTCGAGCATTAAATCGAGACTCCGGCGCGATGTATATCTACCTATATACCAATACCTCTTTCGCTGGAAATTCGCGCCCCATTCCGCAAACTCGCGAATTCCGCGCGCGCTCGCGCTCTAACCCGGACACTTTCGATACAAATTTTATGAGCACGCGCCATGCATTTGATTCGAATAGAATTCCGCGTGTTCGAGAGCTAATCGTCGCCGGGCGCGCGTATAATTTTGGTCGCTGGTGAGAGAGGAAAGAAAAAACGAGGCTCGTGGCTCTCGGGTTACGTGTGCACCATACGTGCCCGCCATAAAGCGTGATAAATATCCACGCGTGAAATATATGTGCGATTGATATAGCAAGTGAGCACATTCGTGTGTGCGACTCTGCCAATTGTGTAATAATTAATCGCGCGAATATCGCGCCCACTGCGATTTATCGACCGATTCATGGATGCATGTATACGTTTTCATCCAAGCGCGTCGACGAGAGGTACTTTGGCGCAGACAGACGTGTCCGTTCAATGAGGACAGTTTTTCCGCGCGTGCGCGCGTGTGTTTTTACGGCTGGCTTTTCTTTGATGTTTAGCAAAAACATGCTGGCTATACTGCGATTATTTAAATGAATTATGGATGATTTTTACGGCTCGGCTATAAGTTGCGAAAACTCGCGCGAGCGTTCCGTAAAATTCGTATGCAAAATTTTTAAGTTCGCGCGCCACGTTGCGTGCGTTAGGCAAGAATTCCGTTTTATCTCCCGACAATGCCAATATGGCCGATTGCACACGACACCTCGGTTGATTGATGAACGTTCGCGAATTTGTTTTCCCGCGGCTCGAATTCTATTGGCCGCGCACGCTCTTTAAATAAAAACACACAGACACACACGCACACTGACAGGCCGCTGATATACTCGACGCGGCACAATGGATGGATATGTATTATATATACTAAAAGCCGGGCCTTGTTAGACACGTTAATTCATCGGCCGGGCTAATAGCTGCGCATTTCTCATTGTCGAAACGCATGCAATTCTCTCGCGACAAAATTGCAGGATCACGGACTCGCCGGGAATATCCATTAGCCGTTTATCTCGATACACGCGCGCGCGAGCCCAGCGCGAAATCGTTTGAATTATTGTTCGCCTATACATCGCGAGACGAAGAAAAAATTTGAGGAAAAAAGAGCCGGAGATAATAAATAATACAGCATCGTTCGCGATTCAATACGTGCTATACGTGTACAGTGTAGTTCCAGCCTGGCATATATGAGAAATCAGATTCGAGAGAAGGAGAGAAGAGAATAAGGCGGGAGAGAGAGGGAGAGATAAGCCTGGGGGCACGTGTGTCTGGGGCCGGGTAATAAAGAGAGGAAAGCGAGAGTGCAAGACTTCGGAGCGTTTAAATAAGAGAATCGTTTAGTCTCTCCGTCTCCCTCTCTCTCTCCCTCTCTCTCTCGCTCTTTCTCTCTCGGGAAGATCTTACGCGATCTCGAAAGACTCTAGAAGCAGCAAGCAGCTCTCAAGGGGTTAATGAAGCTCGCGCTCTCGCTTGTGCAACTCTCTCCTTACACCGACTCGCCTTGAGGTGTCGTTAAGTACCCACCGCGTATATATACCTATATCTGCACTAAAAGCGTTTACAAACGCGCCATAAGGTGCAGCTTATACATATATACGAATCTACGAGAAATCTTCGAGTGTGTACACGCGCACGCGGCTGGCATTGTCGTGTCTCTCTGTTGCTTTTAAAAAAAAGCGATAGCCACGTATCGTCGTTCCTCCGCGACAGCAGCAGCAGCAGACCTTCGATCTATTCTCCGTGCGCACGCTGCTACTGCTGCGTTTATCCGAGGCGCGCGTTAATAGTTACACACTGTTGCTGCTGCACTTGTGCAGTACGGCCACGGTGTGGCTGGTCGCATTTCGCAGTCCAGCCGCGCGCATCCCCGCGGTGTCGCAATCCAGAGAGAGAAAGATACATGCGCACGTTGTCGATCGTATATATACACGCGCACAGGTGCATGTGCATAGGATGGAGAAACTATTGTAAGGGCAAGCGATTGCGCATGCGACGCGTGTGCGTCGGAACTAATGCTGCACCACTCGCGTGTCGAAGTATACATACTTCTGTCACGCGGTGCGGATCGCGATAAGGTCGCCGTTTTAGAAACGCGCCGTTTAAGCAAACGCGGATAGGACGGACAGGAGAATCAATAGGACGAGTTAATTGAAATTCTATGAATACGTATTGAGCGAGGCGGGAGAAGGAGATAGAACGAGTATGAGAAACGATAATGCGTGCGTCGAGGCCTGCTCGAAGACTAGATGGATTCCGACTTGTTTATATGCACACATACGCGCGACTACTCGCGAGCTTAGGCCCTACATCATACGGGATTTCGCTCGCGCCTGAGCGGCAAGATCGTAAAGCTGTTGTACGTGCGCGCGCGCGAGTGTATTATACGTGACGTGTTGAGATTAGGTGCTATAGGAGGTGCGAAGAAAGGCACATCGCGCGCGTGAAGCCGACAGGTGGAAATCAGCTATATTGTCTCGTCTTTATTTTTCTCCCCTTGGAAATACTTTAATTACGGAGAGTTGCGCGTGCAGCCGTCCAGTATATGTATATATACGCCTGGTTAAACAGAATTAATTCGATGCACTGTAAATATTACGCGCGCGCGCGCAGCTTTCATCGCCGGCTCGTCAAGCCACGGCTACACGGCGCGAGTTTCGAAAGTTTCGCAGCCTCGTTAACGTCTAGCGCGCGAGCGACAGAGAGACAACGACCGATAATGAATAAACAATACGCTTCACCCGTTTAATATATACCTGACACAGTTACAATCGCTCGCGGTTATCGGCAACGTCGCGTCGTGAGTCAGAGAGAAAAAAATTGTTATTCATTAATTTGATGAATTACCAACGCATAGCATCGGAATCCCAGTGAGGCGTAAAAAAAATTTTAAAAGTGTTCCTCGAAATGTTGATCGCGGTTCATTAAACATAGCGGCGGTCATCCGTGTGTGCTCTCTCAAGGACGACGTACGCGAAGAAGTAAGTGTACGTATGTGTGTATATATATATACTAATGTTTGTTTATCTACGCGGCTGTCCAATTGACGCATCGCGCCGCGCGTGTGTACACCGGCTTCATTCACACCTTATTCTTCGTCGTTCGTTTTCACTGCGGTAGCAGCAAAAAGAAATACCAAAAGCCGTTAAAAACGTGTCCTTCGCCGAGGTCTTCCATTTGCGAAAAGATCGCAGGCACGTTCATCCTTTATTCTCTCATGAACGCGCATGAATTCACGCGGCTCGATAAGCAATCTCGGAAAGGCGCTAATGGTCCTTTTTTCCTCCGCGCGTATTGCACGCTCGAAAATATAATACGCATCTCGACACTTTTACTTTTCGAGCTACACCTTCGCGCCGCGTAATACTCGAAACCCGAAGCATGCGCGCGCACTGAAAGAATCGGCAACGATTAGCCGCCCGGCGAAAAAACACGAGACAGATAGATTTATCGTTGGACTCTTATATACATCCGATACTAGCGCCCCCGCGCACAGGGAATGATGCATTGCGGTTCCCCGCGCGCTAATACTCGCGGTAGCATCCTCCCAAATTGCTTCCTTGCTCGTACTCCCTCTCCCCTGAGGATGAAAACAAAAATGAGAGAACGGATCGAAAAAAGTCACGGTAGCTAATACGATCTCGGATGAGAGAAGATGCTTCTCGTGTTGTACGCCCGCGGAGCCCGGCTACCCCTTTTCGGTTATTAATAACGCCGGGCCCCTTCGGCCGAGTAATCGCTCCCGCGTGCGGCGAATCATATTCCGGGAGAGAGATAGATGGTCGCGGCGATGATCGCGCTCTTTCGATCTGCGCGAAGCATGATTAATTTCCTGGCTTATCGCGCGCTCGTGCGCTCGCCCTCGTGTGTTTAGGACACGGCCAATATATATTTTCGGGAACGCGTGGTTCGCTTGAATAATGGCACTTAAGTAGACAGAAAAATTGCCTCTGCTCGGTCGTGGAGGGAGTTTGAAAACTTTTGCGCGCGGCGCGGCCTTGCATTAATCATAATTTGTAGGAACGTGCTAAAAGCGCGCGGGCGTCTGATTTATGCACTTTTTCGAGGTGGGAATAATTTCGTGGTGGAAAAGATATTTTACGGTCTGACGATGTTTCTGGATCTGTATATATATATTTTTACGGTGTAATAGGAATTGTCATTAGGATGGCGCGGGTGAGGTTTCATTTTGCTCTTATTTTGCGGGGGATTGTATTGTGCGGTGATTAATTTTGCCGGTTTTTATTTTGATTGCGCACAATTGCTTTGCCTCGTATATCTTTTCGGCTTATGCACTTGACTAATATTTATTTCTGCATATCTCGTGTGTCCCGAAAGTAAATTTTAAAAGTTAAAGTACATAAATTTGTATTAACCTAATTATTTTGAAGCTAGCAAATATAAATTATAATATTTTAATTTAATTGGAGTAAAGCAATTCGCTTATCTTTTTTTTTATTTATCCATTTTTTTTTTATTTTTTATCCAATTACTTATCTACATGTAAAATTGAATATTTTAATGTAGTTCATTTTTCATTTAAATTCAAAATTTCTTCATTTCAAAGATTCCAACTATCAAACATTAACATTTGATATAAATGTGTTTTGACTAAAATCAATTACAACCCAAGGTAAGCGTCCCATATTAGATGCTCCCTTAAGAATGGTCCCAGTAGATAGATGTATCCATGTACTAGTATTATTCTTAAGGTATCCAGGTACTGGGCCGCCTACCTCATCAATCTTTTTCCTAATACTAACAACCCCTCATCAGCTATAAACAAAACCAACGAAATTAATTATACCACCGATTCTTCCAACCCACTCCCAATAACCACCTGCTGCAGAGAACAAAGCCAGCTCAATACTCGCCTCAGGCAAGTTTCGTTTGGTTTCGTTTCACCGCAACACGCATCATCGCTATACCCGCACACCTCCGTCCCTCTCTCGAGGATGTATCGGGAGAGGCGCTGCTGCTGGAACGCGGTTGACACGATTAAAGCCGAAGCCGTCGTCAATCTCTCCCCATGTTGAGCGCCAAGGACGCCGCCGCCGCCGCTGAGACGACGCGCGACGCATACACCACGCACGGCGCGATGCGCGATTGCTCTATGTAGACTCCACCTGCGCGACTTTCCAGAGCCGCGCAGGCTCGGACTTTCACGAGGAAAGGATTATTTTTGCGTCGCTGGCGGAGTGTTGTGACAGAGATGTGTGCGACTTTTTTTCTAAGGGTGGGAGAGGAGATGTAGTTTAGTGTAGTTAGTAGTTGGGTGACACAGTTTGTTCTGTTGGTACTGCGAACATGTGGAGATGGAATGAGAAGTGAGGTTTTTCTTAGTTTCAATTGGTCGATTATATTTGTAAGGGAAGATTACATGTTTATTAAAAAAAAAAAAATTGATGAATATAATTAGCGACAACAAATACATAGTTTGAAAAATATAATTTTATATATTAATAATAACGTTAAAATTATGTACACTAATAAATTATGCATGAAGTTACGTTTTTATTTGTTCTAAAATATATTCTGATTTATGTCAGCAAGTCTGAGGTATATTTAAAAATGTATGATGTAATGTACATATATACGTCGTGCATAATATTTAAAATATGCTGAGTAAATAGCCAACGCTTTTTTCCTTCACAAATATTTAAAAACTACATATTTTCGAAAAATTCATCGTATTTTTCTCTGTAACTATTCCCCAATTTCGCCTACCACTCAACAATAATACACCAACAATTCAGCACCGCTTATTTCCTTTTTTTCGAAATACCCCTTTCAAATTGTCACTGACATTCAACCGCTCTTCCTCCCGTGTGCGTCTAAAAAAAAGAAGTCATATATACACGCGTCACGGCGAGCCTCTAATTTTCGCGAAACACGGAAATTACAGTTACAGCTAGATAAAATACGACGCGCAGCGGCGCGCGACATAAGTATGTCGCTTTCGGATCCGCGCGCAATTAGAGCGGAACTCTGTTGCGCGAATTATCTTTTACATATATGTGCTCCACCTCTCCTTCTCTCTCTAGTCTACTGTTCCGTGAACCTTTATCACTGCCAATAATTTCGCGATAGCTATTTGCATTCAACCGCGTATGCGCACACACTTTCCCGTTTACGATAAAGCGAGATTCCGGACCGAAGGTGTTTTATCGCCGGCATCAAGGTCGCATGCGCGTGTGCGAGTGTAAGTGATCTTTAATATTGTTTTCACGCGCGAGAGCGTAATAATCCCGACGCACTTAATGCAAAAATATGGTACAGCCGATGGCATCTCGAGGATATGTGCGCTATTTAACTTGTAAATATTGACAAATCGAATAATCTCCATACTGTCCCATTGAATTACACTCACATAACTTCTCGCACACGTGTTGTTATTCGAACTCCTCCCGTTTTTCAAGCATTTCTGAAATAACCTCCTCCACCACACACACACACACACACACACACACACACACACACACACTTGTACATCTTGGGTAAACACACCACCTCTTCGGGTAGAAAACTCGCGCGTGCGTACGGCTCTGAAAAACATACGTGACCACTGCCACCGCGACGCGCGAAATACACGTCAAAGTGCCAAGAGCGCACACAGCCGAGAGAAGTCGCACTACCCGCGTAGAATTCGCAAGGTATATAGGTTTTTCTCGCATTTCTCTCGCTCTCTCTTTCGCGGACGCTTCGATCTCGCCTCGTGTCGCGCACGCACTTTTCTCAAGGCCTGACGGAGATTATAAAAGTGCGCGCCGCCCGAGAGTGCAGGCATTCTTATGCTAATTTCGTATGTGCGCACGCGCGTGCGTTCATTGTGTCCCAGCGGGGGCTAATCATGGCCGGTGTGTATCGGTTCTTCTTCCTCGCGCGTTCATTCGCGACGCCTCGATTGACGTAACAGGCTCATTTGTAAAGAGACGCTCGATACGAAATAATTCATGAAATCCGGCTGGTTTTGGTTAGCGATGGTGTCAAAAAAGTAATTGATTTATTTTATTTCATCTCGTGTGCTTTAGAGCGTCTTTTTACCTTTGATTTTTTATGGATAGTTAAAGTCGAATGAGCGAAAAAGGCAGCAGTAGGCTTTGGACAGATGATACTTTGTGTGAGGTATGTGCGAGCAAAACCATTGCATTGTTTGCTTCCTATGGAGACTCAAGCGAATAAGGAATTCTCGCGCGCTTCTTGTCGATCGATGTATTAGTCATCGGTTCTTTGAATGCTAACCGACTTTAACATCTTTATTTCGCCCAGATAAACTTGATCAAGGAACTCTGTCGATATTCCGTCCTCGATCGCAAATGTGGAATATAGTAATTTGCTTGCTTCGATGCTATAACTATACAAATAAATCATTTATCACTGTCTACAGGTTAAAAATACATTGTTTTTCATAGCTGAAGTTTCTTTAAATATATATACATTTTTAACAAATCTCTTTCTTTAAAGTAATTTTATTCAATAGATTAATGAGGCTTCAGTTTGATTAATATCACTTTATTATGTAATTGATTACGCGGAAAAAGATTGCCTCGTAAAAACTTCCAAGAATTTTGTAATGAACATCATCTCGCTTGCGGTACACGTGAATCATAGTCGTATTTAGGAATTACAATTAATGATTAGAATCACTTTACCGTTTTCTAAAACGCCTTCAATTCAATTTTGAGCGAATGCCAAATTTTTACCCTCTAAAATCAGTTAAAATACAGCTCCTTGAATTTAATACCACAACATCGATATTAGAATAAATCATTATCTTACTAGAAAGTTCTGAAATAGCTATTAATTCTTGCGATCCTCGAACTCTCGTTACCTTTGTTATTAATTTTTCCCCAAGAATTCCTCTTGAGAATTTTAATTAAACAGGCGTATTTTTTCCACGCATTATAATTACTGCGAACGTAATGTTTGCATCTCATAAAAGAGTTTCTCTGAATACACTTTACGACCACATATTTATACTGACCCATGCCAATGTTGGCCGTTTTAATACCTTTTCATTCCCATGGCATTCTATATCCTCCCAACCCGAATTCAAGTACCTCCAATAACATTGTTTTCACATGTGCCAATGGGACTCTACACACATCACATTTAATCCAGCTCTCCGTCGGGGGTCGGTATCCAACCATACAAACACACACATACACGCACACACGGGAGCGATTACTTAACGCTCATTACGTCCTCGTAATCGCTCTTCACGTCCCTTCTCGCACACTATCCGTTTTGAGGTCGAGTCGCGCGGTGTCAAGGCTGTGCTTATTGTTCGCCAGCGGGGAGTCGCCCTTAGCGCGCGAACCTTCGCCAGAATCCTTGCCATTTCTCCCCGAGGCAAAAAGCGCCTTTCCCTCTCGATAGCCGCGTGTATAAAAGCAATCGCGCTCGTGCGCGCGGATAGGATATCGCGCGCCATCATCGCATAATGCCCCGCCGTACATCATGTGGCAGATCGCGCATATAACCGATCGATGCCTAGCGATAGCGCGCGAGTCTCGTATGGCGTGAAAGCACATACGAAGGCGACGGCGGCAGCGGTGAGCATTAGACAGCTAATGCGATGGAAAAGTGACCGCGCTTTGACACGAGAGTCATGCGAGCCTCGCGCGTGTGTCTCGCGTGTAAGCAAGTATTATGAATAGAGATGGGTGGCATGTGTCTGTCGGCGCGTGTGATTGGGAATGACCGTGTCAAAGTGGAGAGAAAGAGAGAAGGTGATGCCTGTCTTTTACGAGCACGCGTTGCTCTCTTTGTTGATATTGTAATAAAGGAGCACGTGAGCGCAGGTATCGATGGATATATCCATACAGATACTCGATTGATTTTCGTAATATATATATACACACTTTTGACGCTGTACAATTACTCGAGGCTGTACGGGTAAGAAAAATATTTTGATTTTTTATACAGGGAGATACAGGCGCGCAGAACCTGCCACGGCGGCAAAAAATAGCACAAAAGCCAAAGAAAATGTACGAATGTTTTTACACTCGGATTTACATAAGAGTCGCGAGCGTACGTACAGAGTATGTACGTATGTACGTACGAATGTATGCACTCGCGCACGTCGTTGGATGTGAAAAGCAGATACATAATTCTTTCCTGGGGCGCGTACGGTTCGCTCGGCTCGGCTCGTGCCGAGTATTCATTCCAATTATCAATGTATTTATGAATGTAGATGCGCATCGATCGATAATAATATACAAAACGTCGTCTCTATATATATATGTGTGTGTGTGTGTGTGTGTATGCGAGGGCGACCTTAATCAGTCCGCGCCGTGCCTTCGCTATCTATATTACGTACAGATAAATGCACTTCACGCGCGTATGTGTATGTGTGTTTCTGTTTCTCGAGAGGGCAAGGACGCGTGTGCCGCTGCACATAATAAGGCGATCGTAATTTAGGTCAGATCCTGCAATTATCTCGCCGGAGACGCTGCTGCTGCGGCGAGAAAATTCTTCTTCGGTGTCGCGTGTGAGCAATCGGCGCGAGGGAAGAGGACTCTTTTCCTGCGGCAGTTATCGTCACGCAAATGAGTTTATAGAAGCGAGTACCGATAGATTCCGGTAGTCTCGTGTACACCGGCGATCCGATTCAGCGGCGCTACTTTCGCCGCGCCGATTTCTGTATATATCTATAAACAACGACGCGCGTCTTTTTTTCTCTCCTATTCCTCGCCGTAGCGCGTACACACCTCGCTCGATCATTTGCCGGCATTTTTCTTCTCTCTCTCTCTCTCTCTCTCCGTTGTAGCGTTGCCAACCGGTAGTTCATTTCCGCCGCTGCGCCGCGCTGTGACCGATTTCGCAGCGAGGCGCATTAGCGCGCGATCTGCTTCAGTTACTCTATTATACGTGCGGTATATACGAAGGAGAGAGAAAACGAACGATTCGAAAATCGCGCAGTTAGCCGCGGGGAAGACGGAAGACGCCGAGATTAATAGCGTATAAGTGAGGTTTGCAAGGACGCGCGCGCGCGCGCGCGTGTGTGTGTGTGTGTGCGAGCGAGACGGTCATTATCGGAGCGTTTTCGAGTAAAAGTTGCGAGTATGCGCACACGCAGCTGAACTCCGTTATAAACGCATAGTTTCGCGGACTGCCGAGGTGTACTACTGCTAGGCGCATTCGCTCGCGGAAAGCGCGAGGGGTTTCACTCGCAGGCACGCGTCTCGTGCACTGATGACGCACGAGCCGATTCTTTTTCGTTTGATTGAAAGCTATGTGTGTTTTCTAGTCGGATGTGCGGGCGGTTTTTTGTTTATTAGGCAGTTGGTCGGGATGAAAATTTGAGGTATTATACGTCGCGTGAGTGATATGTTTTGATATACAATGCTTCGACGATATTGGATTAAATGAAGTCAATTTGAGTTAGAAAGTTAATAGACATCACAATCGTATGTTGATTCGAGGTGAAAGAAACCCGTTTAATGGATGATTACGTTATGGGACGTTATCAATCATTTAATTTTACGATGATAAAATATCATAGAATAGCAAGTTTATACATTAGTATTTTACTGTTGTTAAGAAATGATTGAATTGGTAATATGAATAACATGTACACTGAGAAAAGAGTTTTGGAAAAATTACTATACTGTCTGATAAAGCTGCCACAAAATGTAAAAAACCCAAAAAATTGCCATACCTTACAGTAAATTTTACAGTACTTATAGTAAATTTTCCTATCTTTCTAGCCAAATTTCTTATAAAGTATGGCAATTTTTTGAGTTTTTACAGTTTATGGTGGCTTTCCCAGAAAGTATAGTAATTTTTACAAAATTATTAATAATGTTTACTAAACCTTTTTCTCAGTGATACATGATCATGACAACTATCGTAAAATCAGCTATATCATTTTTGCAGATAATACGATGATTGCGAGCACAGCTCCACAAATTCTTGATATTTCTATGTCAATGTGATTTGTAAAATAATGTTTAACGATTTGAAAAGAACCACTTATGTAAGAAATTGTTGAAAGTTGAGTCGATGGAAAATTATCTTAATTAACAAATATGTTTACATCGTTGTGAGGTGATAAATAGGCTAGACCTTCCAATAAGATTGCAAGAATCATAAATGTTTTATATCAAACATGTGAAATTACACAGATACTCATTGATATTTTTCATAACAGCGTGCGCGGAGCTCGACTTTAGAGTCATTTGTTTTGGCGCTAAAGTCATCGATTTAGGCACGCTCTCTCACAGCGTGCGCAGGGACATTTGAAGCGTGCGTGGGGAAACCTATCATGTCGCTGTCATTTGTTTTACATATGTATGATTGCGAAATTGTATATCATTAGTGCAAGACGTCTTGTTTATAACCTATTGGTACCTAACCGAAAAGTAAACATGAGTGATAATAGTTCTTGTGATACAGACGATATATCCGATTATGGAGATGAAATTCCACCCGAAATCGCTGCAGCAGCTAAAGAAGTAACTTTAGATCTATTGCCGGACAAATCAAAACGTCAATATGTTGCAACATACAACAAGTTTAAGTCTTGGCGTTCAACAAAAAAAACCACAATGTTCGTTGAAGAAATAGTTTTAGCTTATTTCAAAGAATTGGCAATGACACTTTCTCCTCCGACACTATGGAACCGTTATTCAATGTTGAAGACTACCGTAAAAACTTTTGATCATATTGATATAAGCCAATATCATCAACTTTTAGCTTACATCAAGAAAAAAAAATGCTAAATATTCGAAAAAAAAATCCAAGACTTTCGCTGCGGAAAACGTTAGTAGATTTTGTAATGATGCTCCGGACGAAGCACATTTAGTGAAAAAAGTAATTTATTTATAAAAAAATTTTAAATTTTATTTCATTTTTCAACAATTTACGAGAATTGATTTCGTTGTAGGTTGTTCTTATTTTTGGAATTCTCGGTGCGTTGAGAAGAGGAGAATTAACTAATATAACAACCGATGACATTGAAGATGATTCGACGAGATTATTGATAAAAATTCCAGTAACGAAGAATAATGTCCCTCGTTCTTTTGCAGTTCGTGGAAAATTTTATCAAATATGTAAAAATTACATGAATCTTAGACCAACTGAAATCGATAAACACAAAAGATTCTTCATACATTATATAGACGGAAAATGCACACGACAGCCGATTGGTCTCAATACAATCGGTCAAATGCCAAAGCAAATAGCTGATTGGTTAAAATTACCAAATCCTCACTTATACACTGGTCATAGTTTCCGAAGAACTTCAGCAACTTTGCTAGTCGATGGAGGAGGTGATCTTACTGACTTAAAAAGACATGGCGATTGGAAATCGTCTACAGTAGCTGAGGGCTACATTAATGAATCTATGAATCATAAGGAACAAATTCATAAAAAAATAACTAAATCGATCGTCCTAAAACCTACTGGAGTTGTAGTGGCAGATAACCATATACCGCAGTGTGACAATCAAGTAGCATCTACTTCTGGAGCCGAAATTACAGTTGATCAACCCAAAAAATCTGTAACAGTTTCGTTAAAAAGAACCACATTTGATTCAGAAGGTCGAGATGATGATAATGAACCACACGCTGAGGATGAATTTTATCGATTAACCGAAACGCAGCAAGCTACATGTGGTTCACCGTTGAAAAAACGTAGACAAAACAGTGATGAAAAAAGCGAACAATCATTTACTATTGAAAACAGCGACAAAAATATTTCTTTTCATTTTAATAATTGTAATGTTACAATTAATGTACATAATCATCATAATTAACTACAATGTACGATACACTATATTTTTGTTTTAGTTTAATATTTTTTTATAAAAGATGCAATAATTATCTATTAAAAATAATTCATTTTTGAATTTAGTTTAGTATAATGTCGAGCTCCGCGACACTTGTTATGAAAAATAGTATACGCAACTCGTGCGAGGGAAACACGACTTACGTACTCGTGGTAGTTCAGCGCCCTCGCTTCGCTCGGGCGCGAACTACCACACGTGCGTAAATCGTGTTCCCCTCGCACTAGTTGCGTAATGTACTATTTACACGCAGGCAATAGTTTTATCCAGCTATGAAATATGGATAAACACGCATGTAAACACTTTATGTTATACAAATTATGCTTCTCATTATTTATATAAAATATTATCCTTAAAAATGTAAAATAGAAACTTTCCACAATACGATTATATTACAACAAATAAACAAATAATTCTGCCCAGATGGTATTTACAAAAAAAAAACTGAAAAATGGTTTTGTTGATATTAAGGCGGCTAAAAGCTACAGCACGTGTACCACATTAAAAAACCTTGTTGAGCCGTACTTTATGAACTCGCATACCTCCGAAACACAATACCTCTCCTCACGTGAACAACTTATACACCCGTTCCGCATTGTTTTCGTCCAGAGCCGCTTGGGGTTAAACTATCATACACACGAACTGGTTCGCCCAATAACCTCTTACACGCGCAGCGCGGCCATCTCTTCCGCTTTTACCTTGGAGTTACGGTAATGCGCGGTTTCTCCCTTATATCCACGGACGATCAGATTAAGCTCTCTGCGAACCAGTTTGCATAGGAGCTATATACCTACATACACACACACGTGCGGCGGGGCGTGCCATGTGTCGCTGGTTCGACATTTCGACCGGGTCCAATCGCTTTTTTCGATCTTCAGCGTGTGTGCGCCTTCTTTCCTTTTTTTCGGGAGGTTTGGTAACGGAGCGAAATTTAAGCGTGTCCCGTTATTGTTTGTCTTGCGGTCGTGGAGGAGATACTCGATGGGAACGTGGATTTTTTGTGTGTGGAGTACCTGCGATGTCTGTATAAAAAGGGTCGAATTTCACGTTATGGCTGGTAATTATTATATCCCTTTTTATTAAAGGCGGAGTTAATAGGTATATAGTTATAGCAATTTAATTTAATATTAAAAAGTCGGTGAATTATTACAGTGTGCGTTATTGCATGATACACGTGTAATTTTGATAGATTTATCGACCAATATTTATTCGGCAGTTTTTTAAACCTACACTGAGAAAAATGTTGTAGTAAATTTTATTATAACTGTAATAAAAATTACTATAAAGTATAGGAAGGGTGAGACAAATACACTTTATGCTGCATTTTTATTATAATTGTATGAATAATTACAAAATTTCTTCTAATTTTTATGACAGTTGTTGATTAGAAAGTATTACGAAATAAAAGAAAAATTGCTATACACATAGCAAAAACTGTGATATAATAAAATTTAAAATATATGCTTTTAATTTTTATTAGAATAGAATATAAATTTTATTTTGTAGCGTTTAAATTTTATTTTGTAGTGTATAAATTTTATTTTGTAGCGTATTAAAAATTACTATAAACATAGTAAAAAGTGCCACATTCAAAAATTGCTACAGGCCATAAGAAAGTTTGCTATCCAACATAGTAAAAATTGCTACAACATTAGTACTTTCTGCGCAGATCAAGGCGCCCACGTGTCTGATTGAGGTTATGTTTCTACGGGAATTTCACTTTGTCTTGCTTTTAAGTTTACAAAACATTCAAAACCTTACTTCAATTATTTTATTTTTATATTATGCACATTAATGATAAGTTTCTTTGTGTTATCAAAGTTATTTATTGTCATTATTTAATATTATCTGAAATTTTCTTGAAATCGATAGTTTGGCATGTACAAGTTCTAAAATTTTACACTCAAGAATCCTATTTGGGTAAGTGGTTAGCGTGTCCGATTGCCGCGGTGAAGGCTGCAGGTTCGATCCCAACGCTCGTAAAAAAATATTTTTATTTCTCATTTTAATTTATTTTCACATTAAATATTGTATGATTAGAGTCTGAAAATAGTTCTGAAAACAGGAAGAACGAGAAAAAATTTAATTTTTTGAAATTTAAGGTCATTCATAAAAATTACTATGTTGCATAGCAAAAATTGTTATAATTTCGATTTGTCCCTCCGTTCCTACAAAATATAGTAATTTTTCTTATGTTTATAATAAATTTTACTACAACATTTCTCTCAGTGTACAATAAACCCTCATGTTATTTGAGATCGATAAATTTTTCGTGTATTAAGTTCAAACGATAATAATATAAAATTCCTACAATTATAATTCAGTTACTTAACAATGCAATGATAAAGCTAGTTCCTTGAAAACAACCGGTAACCCGTGCAATTAATCAAACAGAAAAAACGAGAACTTTGCAACCCGAACAACAAGAATCACACGTAACAAACTAATACTACCGTACGCCATTTTTACAAAAGAAACCACACGCAGCATAACTCTTGTTCCTCGCGCATGCAAATATATCGAGCAAGAAGTTTGCGCAACGACAAGGGCGCACCAGCAACGGCACTGCGTACGCGCGACACGGTTTCGCTCATTGCCGTAGTACTGCGCGCTAAGCAGCTTTAAAACTCACCGCAACGCTCATTACACCGCGAGAGTGGAATCGGAACGACGAACCCTGCATAGTCTTCGCGCAGAAGACGACACGGCTGCGACACCGATAAGGTAGCGAGATATGCCAGCCAGC
This sequence comes from Torymus aiolomorphi, assembly GCA_036365515.1. Lineage (NCBI taxonomy): Eukaryota > Metazoa > Arthropoda > Insecta > Hymenoptera > Torymidae > Torymus > Torymus aiolomorphi. Next base: position 262,159,056 of record CM070873.1, read on the forward strand.
TCGCAATTATCATAGAGGATTCTCTCGAGGTCGTCGCTGCACGGAGGCGCGACGAAATTATTACGCGCGCCCTCGCGCAATTCTCGCGTAATACACATACGCGTGTGCGTTACTACTGCGGGAGAAGAATATATATATATAAGGAGGGAGAGCTTAATCGCCGCGGGTGTGCAGGAGACGCGGCTCGCGCTCGAGTCATCATTTTAAATTACGGGATCTTGCGCGATCTCTGCGCGCCCCTCTCGGTTTCACCGGGACGACGGTTCTCTCTCTTTCTCTTTATACGGCGGAGGCATTATTTATGTCAACACGTTTCGATAATTGACTTTTCTTACTTCCACTCGTATGTATGCGCGGCTGCCCGAGCAAGCGAGCGAGCAAGTGAGCGCGCATATGCCCCAAGGCCACGCGGAATTGAGATTTACGCTCTCCGAGCGCACTGTGACAATCTACTCACATATGGAGTCTCTCTCGCGCGCGCATTTCAATTTGCGCTCTGGGCTCTCTCTTGGGAGAGAGACACACGAACAGCTGCGCGAATGGCTCTCGTGTGTGTCTACATATTTAACGTTCTTTACGGTTATACGGCGTGCGAGGTTCGTTTTCAATTTCACTTGCGTAGTATTCGCGGGAGATGTCTATTGTCGCCGAGGGAATAAGGCGAAAAAGAGAACATCACGCAGGGCTAACTGCAATGGTGGAATAATAAGCTAATTCCCGGCTTCGCTATATGGGTATATAACGTACATATATACATATATATCGAAGATGTTGCAGATCGGTCTTCATTAATCTTGTTTCTTATGTCGCGCGTTCTCGCAATAATTGATTTCCCCTGATGGCTACGCGCGGCGCACACGATCCATCGGGGCAAATGAGTCACGTCCCAGACGATTATGATTCGCGCACGCGCGTGCGCAAGCATCAAGCAACAAATGAGAATCCGTCCCATCATTCAGGCGAACGCGCGCCGTTAATTATTAATTAACAATCAGCTGCGGGATGGGGCAAGGGATATATCGGGAGCGAATTCCGGCGCGTGCGCCCGTGCGTGATATGCGTCTCGCCGAGATAAATAACGCAGAGTATCGCGGGTGGTATGTGTATAACAAGACCCACACAGACGCGCGCGCTCTCGCTCGCGCGCATTTTCTATTTATGCCCCGGCTAATTTAAACTCTCGCCGGCGTAAATTTTGATTTTCCTTTGTGTCCCGCGCGCGCGCGAGAGAGAGGTTTGTTTCTCTCGCTCGTTTAATGCTTAAAAGAGAGGGAGAGAGAGAGTCCGCATGTGTACGGGCGCACGCTCGTGCCGGTCGATTGAATTTATCGTCCATAATCGTTGAAATATTTCCTATTCAAATTTTTTCGTCCCGTGAGCGTGGCCGCGTTGTTCTGTACCCCTTTTTGTATATATATGCTCCCTCTACCTCTGCCTCTTCATAAACTCTTTATCGCGTCGTTATTCATTGAGATTTACGCTGCGAAAATACGTGGCCGCGTATCGATTATCGAATTTGTTAACTCCGCGCGCCGCTGATAAATCAGCTGACCCACTGTATCGATAAGCTATGCTTTATTAAACAATGACGGAACAATGTGAGAGAAGCATTCACGAACATACCGAAAAGTAAATAACGCCCGTAATAAAGAGGAAGGGTCATCTTCTCGCCCGTTAATAATATCGACACCTGACCTCGGGCACACTTAGCGCGTGTGGTATTCGCCATTGTCGTGTCCCCTGCTACTATACACACCCTGTCGCAGCGAGATCGCGATCCTTTCACCGAGAGGACGAATCGAACCGCGCCGCACGCGCGGACTACTACGCGGGCCGGCGAATAATGGGATGAGTAACGATGACGCGCCGTTGCGAAAACTATGGTGCATAATGCGCGCGAGCATCTCTCTTGAGAAAAGAAGGAGGAGACGCGTGTACGTGCACATACACACAACTCCTCGTGAGATTTATCGTGGGCTCGGTGCAAAAGAGCGCCGCTGTCGATTTTTTTTTTCACCCAAAGGACTCGCGTTGTGTGTGTGTGTGTGTACACATGTGTTGTGTGCATTTATATCCGTAATGTTTATTATGCACGCGCATACTAGCTTATAGGTACGCGAGCTAGTGAGAGCCTCGGCTTATTTTGCGTTAGGTAATACACGCGTTACGTGCTTGCATATATATATGCACACGTTGTCGGTACATAATAATCCCTATTCCTTTTTTTCCCTCTTCTTTTCTTCGACGTTTGCGTACGTCTTCTCTTAGCAAGAGAGATGACGCAGACGTAGACGACGACGACGACGACCGACCTTAACGAATACTGGTGTTGCAAAGGGGGAACTCGGTTTTTCGCCCATTGTGCCGGGGAAATTGCGTGAAATTGCCGTGTGCCTGGAAATTTACATTTCGGTGAAAAGCCTGGCTCTTTTTGCGAAGAATTTCGCAAGCGTCCGTATTTGCGCGTAAATGAATTAGCCGATTGAATGGGTTATTATATTGTAATTTTACAGTTACACGGGATAAAATTAAAATTTTTCAATTACACGTGCAAAATGAAAACTAAATTAACAATAATGTACGGATTCCGCGTTGAGTTTTCAACGCGTGTATCTATAGTATCCACTATTAATAAAGGCTCTTCTTATTACACGCATAAATTTTCACGGGTATCGCTATTTAAATTACTCACCTCACATCCCGCTAGCGCTATCTACAAAAAAGAAACCGTTCTCTTCTCTCTCGCTCCATCCTATATACCCACACTCAGCTTTCCTCGCAGACAGGCGTAAATTACGAATCAATGCATCGCGCAATAAGAATAATTCGAATAGGCGCGTGCGCGCTCGCTTCATTTCCTCATTTCAGAAAATCCTCGCTGCGTTTGCATCACGCGCGCGACTGACGCGTTCGACTCTCTCTCTCTCTATATACACAATTTTTTCGCGGTTGTTGCCCCGCGTGACGGCTGTAAGCGCTGCTGCACGCGGCCGCCGAGGAGGAGCGCGAAATACCGAACGCCAGATTTATCGCGAAGAGGTAAAAGGCCTCGGCATACAGCGGTAATGACGCTAAGGAAGCGCAGGATTCGCCGTACATAAGTACACGCGGTTGTACACAAGAATGGGCGCGAGAGAAGAAGAACGGGTGTGTAGTTAGGCGGTGCGTATCGGCTGGCTCAGGACAACGCGCGTGAGTTATGACGAGCGCAGGATCGCCGGGCACGAGGAAGGAGTGTTGCCTGCACCTGCTGAGACTCTCGGCTGTGCTTTACGCGTCATGGAAATCGCTGAGGAGATCTTCCCGTTAGGTTATACTCGTAATTGCTGAAAGCTTATGGGAGGGAGGAGAGAGGCCCCACGTCGTGACTTAGGCGCTAAGTTTCTCTTTTTCTGCTGTGCGCATCGCCGCGGGAAATTATGTGTTGACGAGTCCAATTTCGTTTCGGGCGTTTTTGCAAGATGCGCAGGTGTGCGTGTGCTCTGTTCAGTTCCTGTATGTATAACGTTATTGCATAAGTTGAGGAAACAGAATGCGCGGTGATGGATTTTTCACGATTATCGTATACTCGTTACGCGGCGAGCATTCTAACTGCAAAGAGAGAATAGTATACATCATGTATATACGATTCCTCGCACGATTGTGCGCGTGTGTATATAGTCTTAGATTTTTTTCCATTTTAGAAATAATTAACGGCACGAGGTGCCTTAATGAAGACGGACGGTCTGTCGCTTAATCATCGCGACATTAATCGCGCACGGCGCATATATTATGCACATTCGCCGTATACGCAAGTATTTATCATCCGGCAAATATTTCTGCGGCGGTCGTGCCGCGTACGTGAAGAGCCTGCGTGATAAACGGATAAAACAATCGCCTTCTCCCCCCATGAATAAGCCCTCGATTAAGACATGCATGTACATATATCTACGCTCGCCGCTCGTTATTATTATCAATCGATATACGAGATCACGAAAGCGACGTTTATATCGATCTCTCAGGGATTGTCACGCGCGTGGACACGTATATTATGTATCTAAAGCGCCTGATCTCTCACTCGCACACGCCTACGCTCGGGCTTCCGCGCGAAGGAGTTGACATAATTTCTCGCGCGCGAGAGCTAAGCTGCAAAAAGTAGGTAGACACGCGCGCGCGCGACGGCCAAACGCACATGCTAATCGGCTTTTCCCCGATCGCCGTGCGTACCTACACGCGGTGCGCGTTTACTTTTATGTGTCTGCGGCAGTTTAGATATGAAGCGAGAGGGGAAAAAAGTATGGGCGATAACGAGACAAAACGGTCATGGGTTTAGCTAATTGCTTTCGCTTCGAGAGAAAGAGAGAGATTTGTTGAGGTGTTGCGTCATACGGGAATGCTTGTGTTCTAAATGAACTGGCAGATCAAAATATTTTTCGAAAATTTATCGGTGGATTTAGATCTTGAGAACATACGTAACCACTTTAGTCGGGGCTGCTTGGCATGATTAAGATGATTAATTTTGTTATTTAAGTCAAACAAATGTCATTGTCTTACTTAATCTTATTTATTATTATTTGTATGCTTCATAAATAACGTCTTTTTTTAGGCGAATATCTTTCATTCCCAGACAAGCTCGTTTAATTTTTATATAAACGATTCTACAGCATCAATCTTTGTCTTTCTATTTTTGATGCCCATTCAAAACTGTCGTACAATAAAAACTATTGATTAATTACAATAATAACATTATAAAGCACCTGCAAAAAAAACGCAGAAAAAATTTTTTTGCACGCACATTTTGCACAAGTTTGTATACAGACACAGTAGTATCGGGCACCAGAGTGGGTTGCGAGAAATTATTCATATTTGTTTCGACACGTGCGCGACGGCGGCGAGCCTCGATTCTTGATCCACGGCGGCTAGAATTTGCATGATGCGATGGCGGGCAACGTCCGACGATTGACACTTCCAGGACGAGCCGCGAGTGGGAGTAGACACTTTCACCATTATCGTAACGGTAAATCCCCTATTGTAAAGCCTAATTTATCTTCGCGTGCTAGTTACTCTCCCGAGCAATTCGCAACAGCATCACACTTCGATGATCGCACGCGCGATCTTTCTATGGCTTGTTTTCCGCCCCGCCACGACACGGGATGTACAATGTTGCAACAGATGTGTTTGTTTTGCTATTTTATATGGTAATGAGGCTGGCTGTACCGAAATTCCGGATGGTGATGATTCAAGAAGACGAGCGCGCGCAGCCGCTAGAATGTGATTCACTAACGTCTCTATGTGTGTCGCTTTCCGGAATTTCCAGTGACTCGTCCCGTTCATTCGCTTTAAAACGTTTTGATTTCCATTGGATATAATCGCCATTATAAATAATTTCATAATCAATATTCAGTACAGAACGCATAACTAAATTCTAAAAAGTCATGTAATTATTTGAGCTAGAAAAAAAAATTAGCTTCTCGACAAATCGTCCTTCCGCAGTCTTCCATCCTTGCACATACTCGCAACTCGGCGCTGCGCACAATCCTTCTCCCTTATCTCTCGTACCCACCGCAGCGCGACATCGGATCGCACGTACTCTTGGCGCGCTTAGTCTTGATAAATAGCAACTAATGTTCGGCTCTTGCAGTTGGATTTGTCTTCATTACGCCGACTAGACTGCTGCGTCATAAATCTCTGCGCGTTACCGATGCCCAAACGTCATAAGCAGGCACGCGACATCGTACTGCAATGTTCAGTTCCTTATAGATTGATTTCACTTCAGAGGGATGGTTCGTAAAAAATACAAAAATGTTTTGTCACTTAGTTATTCCCTAATAATTATATGGATCATAATAAATTTAATAATAGATGCAACAAAACAATAAAGGTTACCTGCGACATCGCTAATCTCCTGCTATGCGCTGTACAATAAAAAAGAAAAACATTTCTAAACTCATCTGTGCGTGTTAATTATTTTCGACTATCGTTGCCATGGCTTCGTATCAACTAACATGAACGCGGTTAACGCGAATATCCGCCCAGGAGCAAGTCCGGAGGAAATGCAAGCGGTGCAAGTAGTGCGCGCGATTTTTATAGCGGAAACGGTGCCTTTAGAAGTGCACTGGTTGGTAGGACTCAAATTTCGTGGAGTAAAGGACTTGACAGTCGAGGAAATAGAAAAATTAGTTTATTTAATAAAGAAATGATTACATTTTGGCACAATAATACTTAAAAGAATAAAACTTTAATACTTTATTGTTATACTTTAGAGTGTTAGATATCGGCACAGCACTTAATTAACCACATGGCAACTTGACGCTATCAGTTCTCCCCAAGCACCGCTCTAAATATAAATCCGAGATTATCGAAAGCAATTGGCGAGAGCTGAAATTCCGCGTTAATTTACTATACCCTCAACACGCGCGCGTGCGCACGCTTGCAGCTCCCATTCACCGCGCTCGCAGACAATTATAACTCGTACAAAGAAACGTTTATTGCACCTCATATTTATCGGCGAGTCAGTGTCTATAAATATCATTGTAAAAGGCCGGCATCGCAGTTTAAAAAAGGGAAGTCCGAGCAGCGCGACTCTATTTCAAGCCTCGTTCGGTCGGGCTTGCACACCATGCTGCGAGGGCTCGCGCAAAGTGTCCAGAGAAGGCGTGGCTCGATCATTGTTGCGACCGGGTCACGCGGTGTGCGCGCGCGCGCTGCACCGCAGGAACGCAAGGAAAACGACTTGCGGGCGCTGGATTGATGTCTTTTTTTTTGTAGCACGAAAGTTTCGCTTGTTTCAGTTAGAAAGTGGTCGATATAACACGTAAAGATCGATGCATATATTCTCTTTATATTTTTTTGTTCTCGAAAAGTATTGGGTGTGGGAACTTTTTCTTTCTCGATACCTCGGTGTAACCTTTCTCGATATTTAGTGCGCATAAAAGAGGGACCAACGCCGTCAGACTTAACACTCGAGCGAACGCGTCTCGCGACCTTCCGAATGATTCTTTACGCTCCAAGTGCGCGGTGTAATCAGCGCACGTGTAATAGGATGCGCACACGCGCGCACACTACTTACACTTCGAATATTTATCGCGCACGCGCGCTCGCGTCGTACCCCGAGAGCGTGACGCGAAGCTCAAGAGTCAAATTCATTCTTCTCTGCGCGCACGTTTCTCTGTCTCTTGATTTTCCTTTTTCCGTTCGTGCGCCCTCGGCGCCGGCGGCTCGCCCCGATAATTACATATCCCGCGCGTGCACGCTAAGTACGCGCGTGGCGCGTCCAATTGCCGCGATTACCTTTTACGTTATAGAGCGGTTCTTTTGGAGGTTCTTTTTAGCAGGCGCCATGATGGCCCGTATACACATTTCACGGAGAGGAGCAAGGATGATGATTCGATGAGATTGCGCTCGATTGACTCGTTGCGGCTGCGCGCCGGCGCGGACGTCGAGTTTATGCGCGCGGGGGACTATGAAATTTTCTTGAACAGCGCGAGGGCGGGAGATGATGGCCGATTAAATTGTGATTATGATCGAACGCGTACGGTGATCGCTGCCGATCGATCCGATAAGTTCTGGCCATTAGAAAATGGTTCTGAGCAAGTGAGCAGGGTTTCGGTAGACTGTGACGGTTCCGCGCGTTTTTGTTTCCTAATCGTTAATGAGAGTTTGCTGGTATGTCAGTGATGAATGAAGATAAATTCAGTGCCAAATTTTTTTTAAGTATTGTGTTCTAAATAAATTAATTCTAACCGGCATTGTAATAAGAAAATTCGTTTTCAAATGAATACAAATTACATTAGGAAATCGGATCGTAGGCGTGGCTTACCATAAAACGTACCTCCAAATATCAAAGTAATCACTCCATTAATTTCGGTTTCACTGTGACTCACGAAAAAGTGAAATTCGAACTTCAGGCGAAAATCTCGCTTATCCTCGGGGCAGAAAAAAAAACTCGCGAAGAATTTGTTCGAAATTTGCTCCAACCACGAGATCCCCGAATTCCACTCTTTATAAGACACATTAAGTCTGTCCACGGCGTCCCTCATTTATTTACGATCCGAGCCCTCGGCGTGTATAAGAATCTCGCGTAATCGATCGGCCCGTACCGGAGGGATATATATTTAACTCTCTCGCGGAACGATAAACGCGCGAGGCGCTCGAGTCATTTGCGGTTCGAAGGCAGCAGCAGCAGCTCTCGTAATTGCTTCCTTCGTTTCACGCGTTCAGATGAGTATATATAGTACAAAGCGATTGTACTTTTTCTCACTCACCGCATTGCGGATTACGCGCGAGCAAGGACACCCAACGCACCGAAACTGGCGCGCTCAATGTTAGCGCCAAACGTGGCGGGGAAAAAGTGTAAAGCCGAGCATTGATGCATATCTCGCGCCGTTATCGCTTCGAGTTTATCCGTGCGCATGCAGATCGTTCAATAAAAAGATCGGCGCGCTTTTTTCTCGCTGTGTACACAACAACGCGCGGAAGGCCGCGTGCAAGCCTCGCGTAATTTTTAAAGGTTACGACCTCTCGTTTATGGTATCGTTAAAGCCGGGCAAATTTATCGCCCGCGAAGCTCGTATAGACACACACACGTGAGATGTGCGCACTGTAAAGTCCGGGGATATTTTTATTTCGTACTTCGTCAAAGTCGCTGTTAATTACGTTTTCCATTGCCTCTCTCCTATATGTGTCTTGGAAGAGGGTGCGAACGACGACGAGAGGCGCTTGTACCTGCGTCTATTTCCCGAGTGAATAATCTCGCGCGTCTCAGTGGGTGTCGCGGGCGGGTAGCTAACCGCGAGCGAGAGAGAGAGAGAGAGAGAGAGCAGAAATCACGACTGCGGCTCACGTATAATCCGCCGGCGTAAGAATACGTGCGGCAAAGCGGAATGCAATGATCGCTCAAGCTTGCAAAAGCCCAAACGTATTTATAAATGCGCGTCTAGGTTTTAAACGCGAACGAGCGCTGGTAATAAATCATTGACACCTCCCCTCTCTTACAAAGTTGTCGTCGTCGTGAAGTCGTGGAGGTTGAAAAAAGTTGGAAGAGGTGAACTTCGAATTGGCAAGAAGTTTTTTCTCGAGGTGGTGGTGGTGGAGCGTATTTTTCACTTTTAAAAAAATCGGTGAGTAATTCGCGAAATTTATAGTGGTTTGTGTAATGGCGCGTGAAATGTTTTTATTTAAATCGTCGGAAATAAGTATTCGGTTTAACGAAATTCTAGTAGAATTTGTACGTAGGTGTTTTTCGTTACATTTATTCGCTTAAATTTATGACCGATTAATGTCGTTATTAATATTACTTTTTATTAAGCACAAAGCACGAAAGACCGTATCGCATATAATTTCAAAAACTTCCACGCCACTTTTAATGATCCAACGCTGATTTTTCAACTTTATAAAAGAACCCTTACGTAATGCCGCGAATCGATAAAAATGCAAATAGAACACCATCCGACACACTCGAAATAACGGCTCCGCGATCTGCGGACAAAATCTCGGGCTAGCAACAAGACGCGCGCGATTTCCTCCCACTCGGTGCTTAAACAGCTAGCGCGCACCGGCTATAAACTCCCGCACGGGCGCGCTAATCCGCGCGAGTTGGCTTACAGGATCAACCTGCTGACCTAAAGCCGTGAGTGGGCGATTTTTACTGTTATAGATGGCCGATCACAGGAACGATCGCTCGCTTTCGTTATAGCATAAGAGAGAACACCGGCGAAATAAATTGAAAGGAGCCCGAACTGCGCGCGCCCGAACACGGCTCATTGACGTACGTGACGAATCACTTTTGTGTATACGTGTTGTGTCGTACGCATGTGTGTATGCATACGTACGTACACTTGGACAATGGCCTTGGCTCCATTCAACAATATAATTCTCTCGTCATCATTGAATATATTGAATTCTCTACCGCTCTTTTTTTCTCCCTCTGAAAAATCAAATGCCGCGCGTCTCAAGAGAGAACTTCACGTTTCTTTCGTTCGACGCAGGGCACACATTTTCTCTTTAGCAGCTGGTCTCGTTGATATTGTTAGCGTCGGTGGCGGCGGTGGTGGTTTGATGAGCCTCGTTAGTGGGCGACTCCTCTCGTTTAATCGGGCGAAACTGCTGCGCGCCTTTTCTTATTGAGAAGAAAACGCGCGCGCGCAGCTTTCGTCACGAATGAGAAACACGCTCGATAGAGATCGTCGTTGGATGGACTGCGCGCGGAGATCGTGTCAACGTCCTGTCCTCCTTTCAGCTGCTGTTGCTGCCTAAGCGCGCTTCCGACTCTGATGCTCTCCGCCACCGCGGCGACGACGACGACTCATTGTCCTTTTAAAATGCCAATGATCCGTTTATCGCTGCATTGTGCGCCGCGGGCTTGCGAGCATGTTTTTTCGCTCTCTCGCCCGCTCGGTCGCTCGATTCAGTTTGCGCTTCGTGGACCTGTACAGAGAAATTTTGTGCAGGGCAGTAGCGTGTTGATATTTGAATTTTGGATGTGTTATTTCAAAAAATTGTTAGGGAATTTCATTCTACGACTATTTTAATATTTTTTAATTGCTAATGAAAATGGTTATAAAAATTTTCTCATTACACCTAATGACGACTTTTGTAAGTAAAAATTATACGCATGTACGTATATAATTATGAAAGATAATTACTAGTTTCAATAGAGTAAAAGCATGCGTCTAATCATCGCAGTGGACAACGGCGCGGCTATTCTTTTCAAAGCCATTTGCAAAATTTCTAAAATGACCACTCGTGGCGATAGAGGCCGCGCGCAACTTTCATTCGACAAAATATCATTGACAACGGAAACGCACGCGCACAGCGAGAGAAAGGCGAAAAAAGTGTCCACTGTGTCCACAAAATGAAACGGTCACACGGCACTCCCCCCGCGCGTATATAGAAAAGATAGCCGTCATTAGTGTCATTAGCCGCACGGAGATAATGCTTCCAGGAATTTCACTTTCAGTCATCGCCGTTCCGCCGTTGAGTCTCGCCCGCGCGCGCGAGCCTAAGGTTACGCAAATTCGCCGTTGTTATTGTTGTACACAGGTACTTACACTATACGCGTGTATACGAATTTACCGCTAGGTAAGGCGGAGGAGGAGTTGCACTTAAAGGACTCTCGGCACTTCGGACGTTTGATAGAGATTGTGGCAGGGTGTTTCGAGATGGCTGTCGTTGTTTTGTTTAGTTTGTGTCACGTGATGTGGCGAAACAGGTGGTTTCATGGCTACTGAATTTTAGGTGGTTTTAAATGGATATTATTGCGTTACATGGATCTTTATTTATATTTTAATATTTTGCGCAAAAATGGGAATCATTAAGTCTGGTAAAAAGTGTGGAAAAGTGGGCATAGCCAGACATTTTTCTTCGCGTGAAATCACAAACTTTAATAATAAAATTTTAATTTAGTAACTGAAAAGAATTGTTCTAAATTTGAAAATTAGTTTTAGACACCGCGTGCACGAAGCAGGAGCGAAAATCCGGGCGATTATGACGTATCTGGGTTATCAGATTTCGACGACGTCTCTTTACGGTCTGAATCATGCGCGACCCTGGACCAGCCCGGGCATGAAACATAAAGCACATAAACAGCCGTTGCTACCGCTGCCACATCGTTAGAAGCTAGCGGAAACACGCGCGGACCGCGCATCCGCGTTTCCTGCCATTTTCACGCGCGCGCGCGTACGGCCCTTTCCGTGTGTACGCGCGCGCAAACTGTAATTTCGCTTGAGCAATGCCGAAAATGCGCGTCGCACTGTCCCCCCTTCGGCGTTCCGCGAATCGGATTTCACTCGCGTTCGCGATACGAAAGACGTGCACGCACAAAGCACGTGTGCGGCAGGCAGGCCACTGATTGAAATTACGAGCGGCGGTGCTGTGGGGGTATTGTTTCACTGTTATTCGTCATCTACTTACTGGAAATACCACTATTACGTGTGAGCGCGAGAGCGTACCTCATAACTTCCATATTCATGGCCAATGGCAAAGTCAATGCACTTGCAGCGTAATTTTTCCTTTCGCGCGCGTTGAGTGTTGTGCGAGTGGGAAAGAGAGATACGTAATTGACTCGTTTTCAATAAAGAGCTTAATTAGAGTTGTATCTTTCCTTTAATTGCGCACTTTTCGGTACGCTGCTGTTTAAAGGTTAAGTGAGCCATTAAAGGTAATTTGCGTGCGTCTTTAATTGAAATTTATTTTCTTATTGCAAAATTTATATGTAAATCGCGCGTTATTATTCTCGTTTCGGTGAAAAGTTTATTGTATACAGGTTACTGAATTAAATTAATCAACAGCTGACAACATTTCTCAAAGACATAAAATTTATCTTGAAGTAAAAAACGCAATGACCCACTGAAGCAAAATCATCGCTCGAAAGCAAACACAGCCTATATCAAATCGTCGAAAGCTTATTTCCTGGTGTCGTGCGCTCGATGCGGCGCTGCGAGAGTGAATAGCCAATAGGATTGTTGAAACGTGCCTAATCACGTCCGACTTGTCGATTGTCAACGACCTTTCTCGCACATTCGTATCATCCGCCTAGTTGTCACGCGCGCGAAACACGCCTTCTCGAAATCCGATCCGAAAATAGATAACAACGCGAAAATACAATTATACCGGCTGGTATTCTTTCCATTTGTCGGCCTCTACCCAAAAAGAATCTTTATACGGCTGAGCGCATATAAGCGTGTAAGCTATTCTTTTTTAACTCTTTATTTGTAGTATCCACGCCTGCTTTGGAATTTGCATATTGGCAATAAAAGGTGGAGGAGAAAACGTAATAGCTGGGAAACAGTGTACGCTAAACTAATGTGTACTAATCTTTATGGCGGTATTTTCAAATTTACCTTTCCTGATATTTTACATTTAATAAGGTGGTATTAATGTCTGTTTCGCGACGGTAGTGTTATTTTATTTTCGAAGTTTGCTCACGCTCGTAAAAACTACCGAGCTCTTACGTAAATATCTGATGACTATATACTTTTTCAGCTAAATATAATTTTCTTCATTTTGGATTGGCTTGCGACTTTGCGTGTTAAAAATTTTATTTTTTTATATTTATCGCAATAAAGCTATACGTTTTAGAAATAAAATAAATACATAAATTTTTTTTTTACAATTCAATTACGAGACAACCAGTGCAACATTGAAATCACTTGAACAGAAATACTTTTAATGATTTTCATCATGCGCGTGCATTCACAAGACATAAAAGCAGTCATCAATAAACGCCACGAAAGAGCTTGACTCAACACCCGGATAAAAAAAAGGAAGAAATTTCGTCAAGAAACTGCGTGCAGACGTACCATTTTCGTCGAACCAAAGGAAAAAAAAGTCTCGACCGAAACAGTGTCAACGAAGGAGAGAACATTAATCGTCTTCGTCGTTGTTGCACACTCGTACACACTTACAGTGAGCAATTGACGCGACTGGTCTCTCCGACGTTTAGATCGGCACTGCCGAGTATAGAGAGCCGTACAGCTGCGGCACGCTCTTACCAGAGAAAGAGAGATAGAAAGGGCGAGAGAGCGGCTCTTCCGTCCGCGTGCGCGCTGATCGATGTAACGACGCTTCATTGTCTCGTAATGAGACTGGGAGGGGCAGGATGCTCCTCCGCGCTACGCGCATTCACGCGCTCTTCGCGAAAGATTGGAGGAAGAAGACCGAGAGTGAGAGAGAGGGGGAAATACTACCGATCTTTATCCTTTGCATTATTGCGCAAATACCGTTGTCGACGTGTGTATAGTTACATAGTCGGAGCTTCTTTCTGTCTGTGTAGCCCACGCGTTTGTGTTTAGATGATTCACCACGAGCTAATCGTAGACTGCGCGCGCGCGAGAGAGCGATGACGAGGAATTTTTGCCATTTTTACGAGTTCGCGCATTGTAAAAGGGACGACGGAGAAAGTCGAGAGTAGAGCCAACTACGCGATTTATTTGTTTTGCAACGTCTGGCATGATCGTAATTCATTGTCCTTTGCAGATGAGAGATAGCCTTTGATGAAAATTGCGCTTTGCGAAAAACTCGCGATTTTTTTGCGGTTAGGATTGATTTTTCGTTATTTATTTGACGGCCGTCAAAAGCGCGTTTTTGTAAAATTTACGCTTTTCTCCACTGATATTTACGACTTTGACTTTGGGTGACGTCATTGTCGTTAAAAAGCAATAATAAAAATGCATTAATATCAGAAACCGAAGTGATTTCGCACGAAAATAAGTCATCAACTGTAATTGAATACACGTAATAAAATTAATGCATCAATGAAATCTCCCCCCTCCTCCTCTCAGCAGGCTCGCCAACTTACGCAATTTACAACAGTTATAATTCTCGATTCAAACACACTCGTATATCGCTGTCCCACCAAGAGCGAGAACGATCGAGAGCTTTTATACATATATACGTATGCACACACGAGGTCGCCGAGCCGCGACTTGCCGCTTCTTCCCGTCCATTACCGCCGTTATTATTTACCTTTAATAGTTACATCGGCGCTGCATGCGTGCGTGCGCTGCTGCTCCCTCATTGGCGGGGATCGTTAATTTTGATTTGTGCCCGGCAATCTAAACGGACAGCGGGGCGAGAGATTGTGTGCAAAAAAGGCCAGCGCCCAATTTCGGGCCATTAAGTTCGTGAACAGCCCACAGTAGCTATACACCACGTTTCGCGCAAGTTAGTCGGGAGGGACGTGATTAAAGCGAGAAAAAAAAATTGCGGGAGAGCACACGCGGTGCTTACGAATGAATCGATTTTTTTCGTTTGCGATTTTATTGCGCGCGCGCGCGTCTGGAATGTCGAGAGTTTGCAACGTGCACAGCAGCAGTTGGTATTAATGCGGGGTGTAAAAAAATTTCATAGTAATTTCTTGGCCGAGGAAACCGGTAATTTATTTTTTAAGACGAGAAGGTCCTAATTAAAAATTTTGACCAGCCGAAGAACGGCATTAAAAAAATCAATGACGCGAGGCACGAAACTGCGCGCGTGTATTTTACCCCCTAAAAAATACGTTTAATGAATGTTATTATTTACAACGGCTGAGAAAAAAAAGCGAATCAAGAAAAAATTAGCTCTTGTATAATCTTGAGGTGATATAAAAAAGCATAGTAGAAGCTGATTGAACGATGTGAGTAATATGGCTAAATAAGTTAAATAGCACGAGACGGGCTTATTAAGGTCGATTGCTCACGAGCTTCCTATGTTACTTAATTGCTAGGACGTCGTTTTTTTTCAAATTCCCTTAGGAAAGCGGAAGGGTCTATTTTTTACGGCATGATTGCTACGCTCAAAGCAATAGAGTAAACATTACGACAATTTTTGTCTTAGTTTAAAAAATGCTAGGTTTCGCAAAAAAAAAAAGAGATCTTTTAAGTGGACATTTCAGATCTGAGTGGAAACCAGTGTTTAACATTGAGTAATCAACAGTAATTGAGTCACTCTTACAACATTTTCCACATTTTACATGATTTTCCTCTTTTTTTCGTATTTTGCAAAATAGTCGTATTTTCAACAAAGTAATACCGACCTTAAATAGTCTTTTAGCCATTGAAAACTTTATTTTACTACCGCTATCCAGTATCGCTTTTTATTATGTCACAGAATGCGCACACAGTAGCAGACTTAAGCCTAAAACTGCGAATAAACTTTTAAGCATGCACTAACTTCAACTCAGAAATTCAATATCAAACTTCCAAATAAGAAAAACCGAATAAATTAGCCTGAAGTAAAGGACCAATAAGAACGTGTCGAAGAAGACCATCGATACAGATGAGAAACACATATCGGGTGGTAGGAGGGGGCGACTAGCCCGAGACTCCCGTGCGACGCACGCGCAAATCGGCACAGGGGGGAGACCGCGACGTAAATGCGTATAGCAACGAGGACAGGGGTATATAGAAAGAAGAAGAGGAGGAGGACGACGACGCGATAATATCGCGAAAAACCGGTATAATTATGCAATTTAGATTCAGTCTTACGATTCCGGTTCTGGCTTTTATTAAAAGCGAGAGTGGGCGTGAGCGTATACACGCAGCGATCAACCGCGCGCGCGCGCGCGGCAACAGCTGTAAACGATGCTGCTCCGCGCGCGATGCATCGCTTTTCACCCTGAAACGTTATCCATCGGCCAGGCTCCATTCACGCATTAGTCTCCTGGACGTGACGTTAGCGGCTACACCCCCTTCGCGATCGAAAATGTCATGCGCGCTCGCTCTCAATGATACCGAGCGAGCCGGGGCCCCCGGACACGCACACACATGCACACTGCACACCGGGCTCTTTATCGTGGAATTTATAATTACCAGCCTTTCAAACTGTGTAAGCGTGTGTATGTGTGCGTGTAGTCGTGGCCGAAGATTATTAGATTCATTTATAAAGCGCGCGCGCGTGTGCACGCGAGATGCGTCGTGGGATTGCCAAGGTGCCGAGCTCGCCTAGGACTTGTCACATTACTGATAATTATTGTTATTATGATTATTCGATCGGTTTCGACGTCGTCTCTTTTATCGGGTCTCGTATATGATCGTGGTTTTTATCGGGGTATAGCCGGACATTAATCATTGTTCAGCGGTTTATTAACGCTGCTGCTTATTATTGTGAAACGAACAACATAACGATCGATGATATTATTTAAATATATATATTGTGATTTATTGCTGAGATGACAAATGTTTTGAAACGGTTTTTTGCCTTTTATTTTAAACAATAGTCAGAGAAGTGCGCATCGTCATACATAGTATCGACTAAGCACCATTCATCCGCTGCATCTCGTCATAAACAGATAACAAATAAAATTCTAGCCGCGCTTACGCATCGCGAGTACCAGCCTACCTCTGCGCAATTTTAATCATCATATAAATTAAACGAGCTACAGTATCAAGTAACATCATCGGTAATTTAACCCCAGAGATTAGAAGCCCCCCCCCCGTATGAGCTGCAACCGTTAAATGCCGATCGAAAAAAATCCCGAGTCTCTATAGGCAGAAGTGATCTATGAGACAAAAGATAATAGAGCGAGAAGTTAAGAAACGTTCGGTTGGAAAAAAGGCCCGTCCGCGGAGCCATTGTGTCGTTCATAAATATTTAAGACGCTTGAAAAGCCTCTTCCAGGAACGCATTGTTAGAGCTAGAGCACTTCCGCCTCTCGCGCGCGTGGTACACACACAACGAACACGCCATACGCACTGCAGCTCGCGAACCTAAAGGGTGATATAAATTTTCGTGATATAGTCTCCCTCGAGCCACTGGCTCCTCCTTTCCTCTAGAGACTATGCAAACAATAGCCAATCGGCTGGGTAATTAGCTCTTATATATAATATCCCGCGTTGCGACATCTCTCCCTCTCCGCTTCCGGAATTCACTCTCTCTCGCGCGCGTACCTCGTTATACGATCATAACCGAGAACTGCAGCAGCAGCATCCCTCGAGAGTGACAAGCTCTCTCTCCCACGAGAGCTGTGTGGTCCAATTAGCGCTGGGAAGAGAGAGCGGGAGATAACGATCTCGAGATATCGGTGATTCGGCGTGTTGTCTTCTCGACGAAAACAAGACAAGAGCCGTGTCACCGATGTCACCTTCGCGATCGCCCTATCTCGCCAGTGCAGGAGACCGGTTCTTGTTTTGGTGCGAGTTGAATTCGAGTCTGTGTGTTTTTGAAATCCGGAAGATTCGAGGGGTCCACACGATTCACCATTTTTTTTTAATGCCGTGTGTTTTTTCCGCTTGTTTGGATAAAAACAGACACAGCCGTGCGCTTTGCTCGAGCCGAGATTACAATAACAACATTGATGTTTGTATGCAGTAACAAAGTGAATTTTTATATAAACTCTGTCATTCAAAAGAATGTTTTAAATATTTGTATTGGTGTAGTAATGTAAATACCAATGTCAAACGGTTTAACAGTTATTATTCTATGTTCATTATGGCCATGATAGTCGATCCAGTTACACGATGAATCAGTGTAGTTAAGCGCTGGGTACAATGTTTGGATTCTTTTGTCAAACATGATTGTTCAGATTTTCTAAATTACTATGCCTGTCCCATCGTTTCGTGTCATTCACACTTGGGGCATTCACTGTAATCATGACCTTCAATAAGTGGTGACAAGAGCATTTATGTAAATGTATGAATACGCGAGTAATGACTTTTGTAGCAGGATTGAAAATTACAAAGAATTTTAATTGCTACGTTCTCCTCTAAAGTAAATTGCGTATCAAAGTTTATTTTCTTTTCTTTTCTACTGAGCTTCCTTTTAATCTTTTTCCAACGTCATTAAATTGCCCCGTAAACTTTGTGGAAAGAATGCACAGTTTCGGTATTTTTGGACCATCTGCTGTTTCTAAACACTTTTATTAAGTGATTAGGAAATTCCATTGCAAATACTTGGTGATGAGAAGAAGTGAAACAGGTCCATTGATTTTGTTGGAAATTCCAGCTCTTCCTTTTTTGACCACTATATATAAGGTGAGATTAAGCAGTGTAGTCAGGCTGAGCACTGAAGTAGAAAAAAGGAAACTTCGCAACTGAAACGAAAACGTCTGGGCTCAGGATATGTGCCATTCTTTTGTTTTTATGCTCAGATGGCTTAATTACGGTAAAGCTTCCATTGACTTCAGTGTGGGGTTACAAATATATAGCTTAGAGAGAAAGTTTATGTATTTTTAAACATTGTTTAGCATGACGTAAATTTGCAAAGTAATTTATCTTGAAGTATTCATTGTAAATGAAATATGCCATTCAACCATTGGGAAAACATAAAAACTCGCAATAAAAACTAAATAATGATTTAAGAGACTGTCATACAGTATTCAACTATATACTTCGTAACATTTTATTAACAATTGTTGTCATCTACTATTCTCATAATTATTCAAAAAACAATATAATGTATATATAATAATAATAATGTTAAATTCAACCACAATAATAAAAAGTACGATGTAGAAATTTGTAATTCTCTCAAATTAACTTTATTTACTTCAAAGCCTTACCATCTTCCCTTCTATCACCAATACTAAGCACGAGCTCACTACAACCTTGTAATTCTTGCAATCAAAGCAAACCCCAAAAAAGTCTAAAGTAAATAGAAAATTACCCGGCTTATAAACATTCAGCTGGCAGATTGCGCAGCACCGCCGTAATCTCCGTCTTAGACAATGCGGAATAATCATTTGAAAATTACACGGAGGGGTAGAAACAGAAATTTCTCTCTCTCTCTCTTCTCTTCCTCTGCACCGCCGAGAGTATATACCTAGTCTGACCGAAGGGACGATAAATTTTTGTTGCAGCTCGCCGCAGTGTCACCGGGGCCGGTGTCCTCTGTGGTCGGGCCGGTGCTGCTCAAGTACCGGGTCTGTCGGCCTCGTCTGCTCCTCGCGGGCTCGCGAGCCGAGGTCGATCCCGCGGCAGACGTTGGCCTCCTCCACGGCGAGGTCCTACTCATCGAGGACTCGGCTCGACAGTACAACACCATTGGTGGTAAGTGTGTGGTAATAACAATGATAATAATCTAGAGGAAAATTTTTTAACACCAGCATTATCGATACACGATGTAATATATATCGCGGCCAATAAACGCGAGCGCCGCGGTGTATAACGAGGCATTAAAACGGTATATACCGTGGACGTCGGGGCGTTATTGTGTCCTTTTTATACACGTATATATATATACACACGTTAGAGAGCGCCGCGGGGCAACGGCACCTCGTTGTTGCTCTCGCGCATTATATACACCGAGTTCGACAATAAAACACCTTTACTGTTACATTGCCGGGGTTCGGATTCCTTCTCGCTCGCGCGCGCGCTTTTCATTCTTCTTTTGTATAATACGACACAAGGGAGTGATACACATTGTTACACCCATCTCTCTTGCCTCGCAGATACGGACAGACGGTACCGGGCGACGGAAAAACTGCTCAACGCCGAGGAAGAGTACCGGGAGTGTCTCTGTAGCGCCAAGGAGCTGTACGCTAGGCCTCTGGCGAGAAACTATCCCGAATTCCACGACGTCATCTTTCAGCCCCTGGCCTGTCTCGCGCTGGTCAGCGCGGAACTCTGTCGGAGGGTGAGTACATATTGTTTTTTAAAGTTTCGCTGTGAGATAGTGCGAGGAGTGAGTGTGGAAAGTCGGAGCTACCGCGCGACGCCTGACGATAGGAAACCCGCTAGAGCGCCGAGCACGGCGGGACTCGACGCTTACCGGCTCGTTTTGCGCGCGAGCGTCGGTACGTGCGTGTACGCTTGTGTTTGAGATAGTACCGGCAGATGGAGTTACAATTGTTGCTCAGTAGCGGACGTCATAGTTAATTGTTTTTCGTTTAGTGTGGCTATTTTGATCGAGTTATACGAAAAGAATAATATTCTTTTTTTTTGTAGTTGTTTTTGTTTTAAATATAAAATTGTCCAAAAATAAATAGGGATATGAATTACCATTTAGTATTATTACCTTACTTGATCATAATTTTTATGAAAATGTTGTCAAAATTATATACATTAAACAGTTCTCTTAAAAAATTTAATACATTATCTTGCTTTTATTTAAAAAAAAATCATCTAATTGCCTGAAATTGACGATTTATTGTAAAAAATAATTAAAATTTTTACATCAAATTAAACATTAATAACAACTTTACACAAAATTTCAATTAAAAAACGATGTAATCAACAACATCGGTATCCGAAACACTCTCGTTTTAAAGCTCATGCATAAGTATGCTGCGCGGCAGGTGTAGGGTTCGACTCGAAAATAACACTCCATCGAGGAAAAAAAATAAGACCGGAAGCCTTCGAGAGTTACCACCCACGGCTAAGAAAAACATCGGCACGCCACTCGCTCGCGTGGGTCAGGCATCTCTCGCGCAAAGGGCTAAAAGAGCACGTACCGAGCACCTCGCACACAGACGGAGGCCACCGAGAGAGAAAGAGAGATTCCGACCTCGTCCTTCGGCTTCCGCGCGAAAGCTAAGCCATACACACAACGAGATGAGTGATGACATTGGTTAGCACTCTCATAAATATTTAGTTTACAAGTAAACCCGCGCGCGGCGTGAAAGAGGAACGAATCCGAACCTCGGAAGTTCAACCTCGTAAAGGTTCTCTTTTAAGAAAGATGTAAAAAAAGACAAGAGAAAAAACGGGAAGGTAGAAAGAAACGGAGCTCCTGTTGTATACACGCGCGGGTCGCATATGTGCCAATGCGCGGGAGATTTTGTCCGAGCGCACGCGCGCGTGTGTGTGGGTAGAAGCGAACGGTACGGAACGAGAGAACGCCCCCTTCGACAGGCTAAAAACACAATTTACGACGGTGGGGAAAGAGAGAGAAACGACAACGACGTCAACTAATCGAGGCCTGTATGTGTGCGTGTATGTGTGTGTGTACACACTCGGGACTGGACCTTAGAGTAGACGTCGAGGAGGAGGCGCAGGTCTTTCTTTTTAGGTCTTTTTGGTTGAGTCTATATAATTAGCTCATTAAACTAATGATACGAGGAAATGATCTAGATCTTCCAGTTGAAGTGATTCTCGAGTGTAACGTGCCACGGCATGGACGTGGATCAGAACATCTATTATTAGATTATAAATCTGTTCAATTTGTTTGTTTACCATTTTAGTGAAGTTGCCGTAATACTTTTTGATAACATTTACATCAGTTACAAAGATGATAAATTGTACATCAAACATTTTTTATTCCAAGTCGCGAAGAAAATCTTTCTTCTTATCGTTGAATAGAAATTCACGCAAAACAAAGACGATCAATTTAACAAGTAACGACTCCCAAAGTCTTTCCGCCTACATTGTATATCAAAATACTTGCTGAAAAGAATAGACTCCGCGCGTAATTGACTTATTGCAGCGTGTGCTCGTCGTTCGCGTGTCGAGCAGCACCGCCATGCCGGATTCATTTTTGCTCCCCTTCATCGCAATTTTTTGCCCGACGTAAATGACTCATGATTGTCAAATGAGACGAGCAGCTCGCTACCAATTTATATGTCATTCTTCTTCGTCTAATTTCGGTCTCTCTCACCCTCTTCTCCTCCTGACGACGTTGCCTTTTTGTGTCGGTCTATTCAACGCGTCGTTGTATCCGCGCGCGCTCCTTTTGTCTCTCTATATACGCTGACGTGAAAGAAGATTCGCGCGGACGTATAAAAAACGCTTTTTACACCCGCCACCGAATGACTATTTTTAGTTTCATTGTGCCCGCGTGGAAAATGAATTAATTAAGTATATAACCGCTGCTCGCATTCGATACAGACAATAGAGACATTCGCTAATTGCCGACGGAAAAGTCTCTCTTCCTCGTAAATCAAGGAGCCGCTAAATGCAATTACGCGCATATTCTCTTTCCCGAACTCGCGGCTGAGTTTTGCCTAATAAT
Organism: Torymus aiolomorphi; assembly: GCA_036365515.1. Classification (NCBI taxonomy): domain Eukaryota; kingdom Metazoa; phylum Arthropoda; class Insecta; order Hymenoptera; family Torymidae; genus Torymus; species Torymus aiolomorphi. The sequence goes on from CM070873.1 coordinate 262,181,394, forward strand.
TGAAGGCGCGCGCAGGCGCGGGAGACTTTTCCGAACACGCGCCGCGCGATGTACCACCGCGCGATAATTGCGGGATCTCGGTGGCGGCGAAAAGTGCACAGCTTGCCGCGCATTGTGCGCGCGCATTGTGCGAGCCAGGCGGCTGCACCGAGTGCCGCTTATGTTCGCCCGATCTTCGCGCTTTCCCTGCGCTTGCGCGCAACTCGCTCGCCCGCGCTATTTACGACTCGGGAATTCTCAGCACGCACGCTCTCGCTCGCAATAATACATAGTAGAGCTCGCTGCGGTGTGTGTGTGTGTGTGTGTGTGTGTGTGTGTGTGTGTGTGTGTGTGTGTGTGTGTGTGTGTGTGTGTGTGTGTGTGTGTGTGTGTGTGTGTGTGTGTGTGTGTGTGTGTGTGTGTGTGTGTGTGTGTGTGCTTACATGTGTTCCACCCACCGAAGAAAGAGAAAGAGAGAGCAGATATATAATATCTACACATATAATAATTATATGTGTACGAGAGAGTGGAGCCGAAGCCGTGTAAATATATATATATATATATACGAAATCGCGAGGTCGCCCGAGGTTAATTGCTGAAATACGAGTGTTTATGCGTGTATGTGAATGTGTGTAATGTGAAGGCGGGTGAGACCTGCGGTGCACGCGGCGTGCTTCTGCTTTTCGCTGGAAATTTCACCGTAATTGCGAGTCGCTTAACGTTCATTACCTTAAATCAAACGCGCCCCGAAAGTTTATTTCGGAGAATGATTCTGTTTCGCTTGTTACTGGCGCACCAGAGTTTAATGCATCGTGCAAGATGTATTACTTATTAAGATAAGCTGCGAAAAGCCTGTATTTACGCGTCGAATTTTTACTTCTTTATTAGCCAATAAATTATAGGGTGACGTTTAATAGTTTTATTTTCATTAAATTCATTAATTTGTTCAACATTACTATTTAAGTAGATTTTTTAAATAAAACTATATGGATAAATTAAAAAAAAAAAAAAATTACTAAATTATCGAGCGGCCAGAAGTATTACAAAATAGAATAATTAGAATAATTTCTAGTAAAAATGAAAATCCATTTAGACCTTTATTAATTAAAACTTCATAATTGTATATCTGATATAATAAGCTGCACACTTTTATATCTTCAAAAAAATAAAACTAGGAATAAGGATCTCGTGGTAATGAAAGATTCCAAAAAAATTTGATTTAAAAATTGTAAAATGGTAGCTTTGAAAGTGTTTAACAAGCTGCCATATGATCTCAAACTGTTAAAAGTAAATATAAATCGTATTTCTCATTTATTAAAGTTTAATGTTTATATAAATGTTACCACTATTGAAAAACTACGAAATTTATGTTATCTTAGTTTTAAGTCCAGTATTAACCCATTAAGTCCTGAATGGACAAATTTTCACTAAAGTTTTCAACGCTTATATTTTATGTGAAAATGAATTGTAAAAAGTATATGGATAAGCGCATTCGATGTAAAATTTGATAAACTTTCAGAATCTTTTGTTAGATTTTTCAAAAAATTAAACTGTCGAACACTGTACATGATTTTTTCCAAAAAAACATGGTTTTTAAAAAAAAAAAATTATTCATTTCGATTTTTCAAATGGAATGCATTTAAGATTTAATGATCAAAATGCAGAAAACGTGGCCTCGAGACCTAAACTTGAAAATCTAACGATTTAGGTTTTGAAAAAAAATTTTAAAACACATAAAATGGCGGCTGAGACGCAGAAAAATCATAAAAATCTTCTGGAATTATTTATTCGAAAAAGATGGACTTTAGAGAAAAACTTTACTGAAGAAAAAGTTCTTAGAATTTGATCAGAGAACATGCTGGAATTTTTCCAGAACCTTTTGGCAAATTTCAGAATTTTTCAAAATTTTCAAATTTTGAAAAATTTAAAAACGCTTCTTATGTTTCTGAAAAAATTCCAGCGTGTTCTTTAATCAATTCTAAGAACTTTTTCTTCAGTAAAGTTTTTCTCTAAAGTCCATCTTCTTCGAGTAAATAATTTCAGAAGATTTTTATGATTTTTCTGCGTTTCAGCCGCCATTTTGTGTTTTAAAATTTTTTTTCAAAACCTAAATCGTTAGATTTTCAAGTTTAGGTCTCGAGGCCACGTTTTCTGCATTTTGATCATTAAATCTTAAATGCATTCCATTTGAAAAATCGAAATGAAAAATTTTTTTTTTTTTTGAAAACCATCTTTTTTGGAAAAAATCATGTACAGTGTTCGACAGTTTAATTTTTTGAAAAATCTAACGAAAGATTCTAAAAGTTCATCAAATTTTACATCGAATACGCTTATTCATATACTTTTTACAATTCATTTTCACATAAAATATAAGCGTTGAAAACTTTAGTGAAAATTCGTCCATTCAGGACTTAATGGGTTAAGTCTACTTTTTTTTTCTTGCACCAGACCAGTGCACAGGTATATTTATTATACCTCCACGGGAAGTATTTTTGTATTTAATATATTATGTATACGTAGATTACAATTTCTTGCATTTGCACTCTGGTTGAATAAATAAATAAAAATAAATAAATAAAGGTAGTTGAAAGATATATCTGCCAAAGACTGTCTTTTTCCAGCGATCGCCATTTACACTCAAAAAATAAAAAAATAAAAAAATAAAAAAAACACCAAAATAGCTTTTATTACATCGCAAAAACATTTTATTTATTGTTTAATGAAAATAAAAACAAACGACAATTAATAGCTTCACCGTAATTATATACTACTTTGAGTAAATCAACTATTTCAATCTCGAATATAGTATTTCGTATTCAATAAAATTCAAATATTTCCCCAACGTTTTATTTAAGTCCCCACTATCTCTCATTACTATCTGAGCATTTAATTTTGCTAATCGGCAATTTAACGGAATTAACAGATTCAGCCGCTGCGACGCGGCAGCCGCCGCCACGATAATAATCAACGCGTTTTCACTGAATCAAATTTAATCGCGCGCCATCTCCGATATATTTCACGGGCGATCTAAAATATTCATGGTATAATAGGATGAGCAGCAGCGCAGCAACGCGCGCGCGATCTTCTCCAAGGCCGGCAACATTCATCCCTTTAAATAACTTTCAACACCGCTTATAAAAGCGATTAAACCTCCTCACTCACGCGCACGTATACACACGCGCACACTCTTAGCGTTCCCGAGAAAGGCGTATCCCCTCCTCCCCCTGCGCTCCAATATAAAATATGTCGTCTCCACGTGACAAGTGCGCGCGAGAGCGCATCCAAAAAAAGGGGGGGCTAGAACATTCCGTGACGGTCTATATAGCATACCTACAGCACGTGGACATCTCAAGGGCTAGGCGGTTGCAATTAAGGGTAATCACAGACGCCTGCGTTCGCGAGGTGCGGACGACGACGACCGAGACGCGCCTAAAAGAAGAGGGAGCCAAGCGACAGGAAGCTCGCGAATCGAGAGGAAACCTATATCGGCCAGCGCACGCTCTCTCTCTCTCTCTCAGAAGGGAAGACGAAGAAGAAGACGACGACGAAAGAAAGAAAGAAGAGAGCCACAGCGGTGACGGCGGCGCGGCCTTCCTTCCTTCTTCGTCGCTCGTAAATAACGTTTTTGCACTTGGCAAAACTCGCCGGCTCTCTCGCGCAAGCGCGCGTGTGTGTGAGTGTGCGTGCGGTTAGCGTGTGCGAGCGCGAAGGAGGAAGAAGATAGCGCACGCGCGCGCGTGAGTGAGAAAGAGAGGAGAGAGGACGCGGAATGCGAAACCGCGACGCCGGTCAAGTTATAGAGCTACGCGTATGTGTATATATATGTACGTATGTATATACCTGCGGTGACGACGTTTTGTCAAGGCCTGTGTATAAAGCTGCCTCGTCGGGTAGTTTTCTGCAGTCGCCGCCGCCGTGGACGACAGGCCCGATTATTTTCTTCTCGCCGAGGTTCGCGAGAGCGGCATTTAGGCCCACTCCCCGCCTCCCTTCAAATGAGCCCTTGGATTAATGCTATTTACGTGTCGGTAGCATTTTTTCCCCTCCCTCGAGTTTGTTTTTTTTTTCTTTTTAAAGTAAGAAGGGGAGAGAGAACGAGTTATTCGATCTCAGGTGGATTGCGCGGATTCTGCCGAACGCATGCCGCGCATTCGTGCGTAACTACCTTTGTGTCCGTGCGCCTCTCTCTCGCTCTCCGTTAATTGCTTATTTGATTCGAGACGTTACAGCAGCTGTGTGTACAGATGATTTTGATTACGATTGTGTATCGAGGGGGGAACGACATTAGGGCAGCCGCCGTTCTCTGTAAGTAAGTAAGTAAGCGGCTTAACGGTTTCGCAAATTAATGGTTTCGCTTACTCTCTTTCGCGCGCGCGGCCGTTAATCAATAAGAAGAATGAGATAATTACAATAAGGCGGACAAAAAAAGAGAGATCCCGCACCCTCCCCGAGTTTGCGTTTCTCCGACTGGCAAAGTCTCGACATAGAATGCCGGGGCGATTTCTCTCCCTCTCTTTCGTTCCTGAGACGCAACGCAATAATTGCCGAGTGCCGGCGCGTCGCCCGCCGACTACTCGAACGCTGGTATTTAAATGCGAATAGAGAGATGCCGGAAACTCCGAAGGGCTGCCACGGCTGCCGCTGCGCTTTATAAGCGCTGGCCTTATAATTGCTCCTCTATATAATATCGGCCCTCGGAGGTAGGGCTGAGAGGGAGAGAGAATCGCGCGCTAATTAAAAGGCTCGAAATCACTTGCAGTCGTTAGAAGCCATGGGGCCTTTCAGCTCTCCCTCTCTCTCTCTCTCGCTCCCGACGTCGTCCTCTGCAAGGAAGAAAAAGGGAGCAGTGAGAGAGAGAGAGAGAGAGAGAGAGAGAGAGAGAGAGAGAGAGAGAGAGAGAGAGAGCTGAGGTAGCTACAGCGAGGAATTTAGCGAAAACGCGAATAGAGACCGGCGAGCGAAATCTGTAATTGTCCGCGGGGCGGTTGGAGGGAGGCACGTTAAGCGCTAATTTAATTCGCATTAGGCCGGACTCGTTCTTTCAAGGGACGAGGAGGAGCAGGAGGAATGCGAGTCGGGAAAAATGTACGATGGGGGAGAGAAGAGAGAGAGAAAAAGAGGCGCGTCTCGCGGACGCTTTATGCCCTCTTTCGCTCTCTTGTGAAAGTGTTGGGATGCGGTGTACACGCTAGAGGCAAGGAGCGCGCGGGAGAAAGATGCGAGAGTCGCGCCGTCCGCGTGCGCCGAATACTAAGTGACGGCGGGTAGCTTTGAGAGAGCGAACACCAATCGAGAAAGTTGCGAGAGGAACGAGATCGCAAGCGGGATGCTTTATAAGTTTTGATTTAGAATTTTTTTTTCGTGTAATATGGTATAGCTGCGCACAACTGAGGTAACTTTGCTTTCTTGTCCCTGTTTTGTTTCTGTATAATATTCCAAGCTTATGTTTGAATAATAAACAGGTTGTTTGCAAGTTTGAATGCAAAGAAATGCGAACGTTTATTAAATTATGCCTTTTCGCATATATTTGAAGACCCAGAGTAAGCGTAAAGATGACTTGTACACATAAGTTTTTTACCTTGCAATATGACAATATTTTATATTTGAGACCTATGTTGTCCGTAGTACCACCTTCAGTATATGAGCAATTCATTTACGTCGCCAAAAAAAATGAAAAATTTTTTTGAATGCACACAAGGTTTTTCTCGTTTCTTGAACCTTGCAGAACGTGAAAAAACGTGTGTTCCAAGCCGATTGAGTGGTATCATTTTTTTACAGCACTTTTAATTTTTCCTTATGGAAATTTAACATGGGAAAAATGGGTGAAAAGTTGTCATTGATGATGAACCAATAACAAGCTATTGAAGAGGCCAAACTAAATTCCACAAAAAAAGGGATTAAAGTTGAAGAATAGAGCTTTAATTTGAGAGGGCAATCGTTAAAATCGGTCGGTTCGGTGCAAAGCTACGTGAATTTGAAAATGGCGAAAAATGACCAAAAATGAGCGATTTTTGCCAAATCATCGTAATTCTTAAAATTTTCGTCATTTTTCGCACTTTTCATTCATTTTCAAATTCACGTAGCTTTGCACCGAATCGACCGATTTTAACGATTGCCCTCTCAAATTAAAGCTCTATTCTTCAACTTTAATCGCTTTTTTGTGGAATTTGGTTTGGCCTCTTCAATAGCTTGTTATTGGTTCATAATCAATGACAACTTTTCACCCATTTTTTCCATGTTAAATTTCCATAAGAAAAATTAAAAGTGCTGTAAAAAAATGATACCACTCAATCTGCTTGGAACACACGTTTTTTCACGTTCTGTAAGGTTCAAGAAACGAGAAAAACCTTGTGTGGTAAGTGTGCATTCAAAAAAATTTTTCATTTTTTTTGGCGACGTAAAAGGGAAATTTGCTAGGAATTGCTCATATATTTGTTAAAAATCTTAATTTCACTTAGAAAAAAACCTTTTATTTTAAAATTTTATTTTATTTTAAAATTTATTTCTGGACTAGCCAGAAAAAAAAAATACAAAGGTACATGAAGCATACGAGCAGTGCTCGAAGCGTTTAACAGATATCACAGTAAGTCTTGTAGCATATCAGATAAAAATGTAACATGTATATGTATAAAGTCGCACTTATCAAAATCGCGATATGCCGCTTAGTCAAAATTAGTGAATGTACACAGGATTACTTACAATTAAAATCACAGTACTACATAGGTTAAGTAATGTCGAAATATGATGTATACGTTATGTCGTAATCCTCTGTACAAGAAAGGTCAGAATATAATTAAAAAAGTCATATAGGGACTAGGATGAGTTTCGTATTCATAAGAAAAAAAAATAGAGATAACGAATCTCTATTGGAATCTGTACATTTCTAGAGTTTGTTCCTTTCTTTAAGTATAGTTTTCTAATACAATTTATTTATTCGTTTCCTCATCAAAATATTGGTTGCACACTTCTCCGCTAAGTGGCTTAAGGTTTCTTACAATCAAATTATAACGCCGAGTGTACTTAATTAGGAAACAAGTGCTTTTGGAAAACTGTCAACGATATACATAAAGCATTAATTGCCCCCCCCCCCCTTCCATAGAAAATTAACCATATTTTATAGCTACCGTGTTAATTAAATGGAAGCATTTTTAGCAAAAATCATAATGCAAAAATAATATAATTCATCTAAAAGTTCTACTATTACTTAAAATACATATTTTATGAAGCGTAAATGCCATAATTTATTTCGGATTGGTACATAATTGAAATAAAAGCAATGTTCATTTTTAACCATAAAGTTAACTGAAAAATACCTAGCTTCTGATTCACATTTCTATCAGATCCAATACCTTGCCGTGTTCCAAAGTTTCTTCTTCGCTGGGCAAGCCGGTAATCTCATGTTGTTCCACTCATTAATGGGGGAAAGCTCGTGTTTCAGTTACTCAGACGTATCATTCATGATATAAGACAAATATATCTATTTTATTAGAAAGATAAACTTGCCAACTTTAAAATTACTTTTTCATTATTATGAACTTTCGAAAAATTTATTTCAGTATTTATTCATTTACTTTTTATTTGCTCTATTGAAATTTCTAAAATTTCAGAATATGAGGCGTAATTCGGTTAAAGCCGACTTGATATCCATTTCAACAAAAACTCAATTCATCCAGAAAAACACGCTGAGTTGTCCATTCTCTTCTCAGAGCGCGAACGTTTTATTCCTTCGATGAAAGTTAGTTAAATTTAGGCGAACAAATTTTTCGTCTGAGTTTGCACCTTTTTCAACCGGCTTCCGAGTTAGCACTTTTTCAACCGGCTTCTGAGTTGGCACCTTTTTCAACCGGCTTTTGAGTTAGCGCTTTTTTATTCGGAAAAACAATATATACACTGTTGTCGCAAAGAAAAAGAAGCTCGCGAAACCGCACACGTGCACATGCAGAAATCGATGTGCGAAAAGGAAAGAGAAGAAAGTGCGTGCTGATATCGAGTTTGAAATGGCGCGGGTCGCACGGTCCGTTAGGGCGTTAGTGCGTTAGTGCAGACTTACTCTCCAGTGACATTCAAGAAAATAAACACGTTTGCGACTCACAGTGCTGCACGTACCACCAAATTAACATTCAAACGCTGCCACTTCCTTACAAAACCCACAGCGCGCAGAGAGCAGCAGCCTATTTTCGAGCTCCCCCCGTGAAAATGAGACGTATAATTTAAATAGACGCGCAGTGCGCTCGCGCCAAACAACCAGCCGCATGAGCTAGCTGGTGTACACACACTCGTTGCATACAAGTATAGCCAGCCAACCAACCAGCCTGTGCCTGCTCTGGGACTCTCGCACTCGCAGCGGCGGCGGCTCAAGTCAATGCTCGCACACGCGGGCAGGAAGTTTAATAACCTTATCCTCTTCTTCACGTAGAGTCGTAGCTCTCTCGCGCGCGCAGTCTCCATTTCTTCTCTCTCTCTCTCTCTCTCTCTCTCTCTCTCTCTCTCTCTGCACTCGCACTGCTTCCTCTTCTTTTACTCGCGCTGATCGCCTCACGCATGCGTATCCCGCGCTCGCGGTCGTTCGTTCGTTCGTCTATGGCCCGACAAAGAAATTCCTTCGCTAAATTACGTGTAACGCATCCCGCTCTCTCGCTCGCTCCTGTGCGCGCGCGACGCGCTCGAGGCAGTCCGAGCTTTTACTGTTGCCACTGCGGGATAAGGTTCCGAGAGAGAGAGAGAGAGAGAGAGAGGGAAGAGTTTATACGAGGCGAAGGAGAGGAAAAAACAGGGAAAATCGATCGTCCCCAGGACAGAATGGAGAGGAGAGTGTATGCGTGTGTGTGTGTGTTTTGAATGCTGCTGTTCGAATTTATATTATCGCGCGGACGGTCCATTAGCCGGGCTACGTGTATACGCGCGAGGGGAGCGCGGGAAAATTATGCGGCTTTTTCTCGACTATCGGCGGAATTTCAAATTACTTTCCCATATATATATATATATATATATATACACCTCTTCGCACCATCGCCGCCACTGATATTATACCCTTTTTTCTCATTCAAATTGTACACTCTATCTAATTTTTTATAGATACGAAAATTTTATCGCGCTCCCGCCAATGTAATATACGCCGCGGATGGCAAACGTTTCTTATTTCAGCGGAGATTAATGTCCGTTGCTTATCGGCCCCGACACGTTGCGAGACGATAAAAACTCGTCGTCACCTCTCATATGTATGTATGTATGTATAAGTAAGCACGTGCATGCCGTGACGCAAAAAGAGACGGAAATTCGGGGAGCAGAATCTAATGCGTGACAGTTGAATTTAATGGCGCGCGTGTGCGAGGAAGAAGAAGACGGAGAGAGAAAAAAAGTGTCCCAAGACCGGTCAAAGCGCGACGACGAAACTTAAGAAGAGACACGGCTCGGCGAGTGCTAGAGGTGTTAAGAAGCAAGAGGTGTTATAAAAAGCGTGTATATACTACCCGGGAGGAGAGAAAGAGGGAGAAAGAGAAGAGGAAGAAGCGGAGATCGATGTTCACAACGGTATAATAGGCGCTGCTGCTTCTGCTGACCCGAACTACTGCTGCTTAGAGAGAGAAACAGAGACGAAGAAACGAACAGAGAGGACACGGAACGCGAGAGGATGATTCATCGTTCCGCACTCCATTATCGCGACATGGATTCTGCGCATAATAAATGCCGGACAAGAGAAGATGCGCTGAAAAACAGTTATGCGCGACTTCTATTACTCGAAGTAGCCGCACTGCCGCGTCGATTCCACGCGTTATGCACGCAGCCGACGTATATACCTACGTGAGAGAGAGAAAGTTATATTCACGCCGCAATACACACGTGCGTATATGCACGTGCCCCTCTGCGCACGTATTCACGCATGAGTGCCGTCACCACCGAGGTTTAAAGGTCGCCGAAGCCTAATTACCAGCCGAGCTTTTATTTCTTCTCGCGGCGACGCGGGGTAAAAAACTTTTTAAGAGCGCAGACGCGCGTGCTCGCAGGAAATAAAGGTGATTTATCGGAGGCCCGTCAATCGTTGCGTAACGCGTGTGCGCGAGTGTGTGTAATACACGGCGCGGGTCGCTTTTGAAATATTTCAAATTGATCTTCGCGGGTTTGCCGAACGGAAATGCATTTTTCGAAATTGCCTTTCTTGCACAATACTCATGGGCTGTCCAATAATTTTCGCGAGAAAATTTTAGAAATCTCCAAATGGTTTTGTGTATGTATACGACATCAGACAACGGATATCGCCGCTCGTATGTTTGAGAGGGCATTTTATTGACTTTCACTGAACGATTTTCGAGATGATTAACAAATAGGTGTACGTTAAATTGCCTACAAATAACAAAGCTGCCGCAGGCGCGCGGTACTGAAAGGTAATGTTTGAGGCTCTATAAATTTGCGGAATTTATCGCCCGAAAAAAAAATAATTTCGCTGTTTGCTAAAAGAAAGAACAGAAAAACATTCCCCTTTTTAACATTGCGAATTTTATTTCAGAACCCGCGCGAGCTTAATCTCACGACTTATCTCTCTTCCACTTACGTTGATTAACTTCATAAACCCCGAATCTGCGCGAGATAAATTCGTAAGTCGCTTCTTGTGTTTTTGCCGCGCGAAATTACAGTTGTTTTTCACTCTGATTAAGAAAAATAGTTTTTAGCGCGTGCTCTCAAAAATGCGCTTATTCCCTTGAAAAAAAAATGAAAGGGAAGGGTCTCACTCAAGTACAAAAGAAAGCACGCGGAAGATGCGCGCGAGTACGCGTAATTTACGCCCGTTTTGAGAGACTGTTATTGCCGCACGAAAGCAACGGTAGTGCCGAGGGGATTAAAGTTAAAGTCGTCCCTCCCAAAACTTCCGGAAGAGATCTTCTCGCAGGGCGTGTAACGGCGCGATGTCGCAGCGAAAAATGCGCCGTGCGTTGATCGGGAATTAACGGATCGATGACAATCGCATGGCGCACGGGGATGAGGAGCTTATAACCGTTGCGCGCGTGCGCGATGCGCGATTAAGGGCGTCGGGAGTAATGTAAATTGCTCGTAATTCGTTGCGTGTTGTGTGTATGCCGAAGCCTCTCTCGCGCCGCATTTGTATTTACATTTTCGTGCGTGGTAATGCGCAGGCGTACGTAATGATCGATCGGCGAATTCCTGCGCGCGGATGCTGCAAGGGGGAGAGGCCTTTTGAAGATGGGCCGCGTGTAAATCTCGCGCTCGAACAATCATTGTTTGTCGAATTACGGTTGTCGAATGAATTAAGCTAATTTTGGATTCGACAGCGAACGGAAAATATATACTGTTCGATTATTTATAGGTCTGAAGTTTGCAACGTTGTAGCGCAACGAAACAAAAAAATTTTTGATTTTACTTCAAGTTTATAATAATTAATATTAATTTTGCGTATGCCCTGGTAGAAATTCATCTATATGAAATGGCCAAGAAGTCAGAAAATAGCTAGTAAAACTAGCTAATTAATGGCTATGATGAAACGATTTTTTGACCATTATTTGCCTGTTTCTTAGATTGACGTTACAACAAAATATTCGTATTTGATTTTCTTATTAATTCTATCGTATATGAAAGACCATTAAAGTGCATTGGATGGCTTACCAAAATATAAATAAATAATGTAATTGTACTCCTTCTATGAATAATTCAGCAAAACTTTTATTTTTCCATCCGATTCTGTCTCTCTCACTCCTTGTCATAACAGCAAGCCTTCTATATACTAGATTAAATCAGTTTTAAGACCATTTCCAGACTAAATCAGTTTTAATACCTTTAAAATACTCAAGAACAAGCTTGTGCTTGTCTTCGAAAAACTCATTCTATTTATCAATCTATTAAATGGCCATATAATAGGGGAAAAGGCGGTTTCACCGGGAGCTAGAAACTGGACAAGAGATTCCCATTTTATAGCAAGTTTCTAAAATAAATAGTCAGTTATTAGTTATAAAATGTTTTGGAATTCCATCAGGGTAGATTTATTGTTTTATAGTATCAAATAACTTTATAACAAACATTTGGATAAAATTTCCATTGCTTAATAACTTTAATTAATTGTAAAAAATTATTCCGTTGCACTCTAACGATGCAAACTTCAGACCTATAATTATTTATATTACGGCGCATTACAAGAGATAAGATTGTGCTATTTACGATCTTATTTTCCTGTAATAAATTTCTGCATCAAATGATAATCAAAAATATTAAAATCTGGCGTCGATATAATTATACAGGCTTACGTCTCATTTCCCCTGTGACGCGCGGTTGCAACTTATCTCTGTTTTTCTACCCGTCGATCGACTTCACGATTATCGACGCACGTCTGCTCGATTTTCATTACCAAATAATCGGGTCCGGCATGGCTTTTCTACCAACGATCCTCGCCGCCGAACCGCGCGCTCTCTCTTCTCCTCTCCGTCCCATCCTTCACGCGCGCTCGAGCGGAGAAAGTAAATTCGCCTGGCAAAAACGGCTCTCGGCAGAGATTATGCGCCAGCGCGCGAGATCTTCTAGTATATATAACCCCTATACACACACACGCACCGCGAGCGCGCCATAATCGACGTTTAACCGGCTATGTACTTAGCGCTCGCGCGCGTTTACCTGGCTCGAATCTCGCATGTCAAACATAATAATCTAATATTGTTAACGAAATTAGCGCTCGACACGTCCCGCTTTATTAGGCGCTGTAATGCATACACACACGCTCGTGTGTGCGCGTCGCTGAAATACGATCGTGTTAATATCGCGAATTTTACAGGGTATAAAATTGGTCTAATGGTTCGCTCGTTTACACGAACCGCCGCGCGGCGTAAATGTAGGACAGGTGCTTGAGTTTTATCTCGGGCTCTCGATTACATCCTCCTTCCCGCGAAGCGAATTATCGCGTCTATGAGAATGTACACGCGTGTATATTCGAAAGTTGTAAGCGTGCTCGGTCGTCTTCCCTTCGCACTTCACAAAAGTAGCACGCACGCGTGCAAAGAAAAGAGCAACGCGTACAAGCGTCGTTAAAAACATCTAAAAACATCTCGAAACGACGTGCAGACACGGAAACCGCCTGACGCGTGCGTTAAATTATCCGACTGCCGCGGATCAAATTCTGCCAGCGCCTTACTTCAAACATCAACAGCCCTTCGCGTTACGCCCGTAAGTATATCTCACCCAGATACTGAGGCGCGCGTGCGGGGGCATTCCTCAGAAAGAAGCCACCCAGCAGCCGCGATAACGATAAACAGCGCGCACGCGCTCCTTGCAGATACAAGAGACGTACATACCTCGAGTATCGAGTGCGTCCGTTCTCCTCGAGTGTCCATAAGTCGCGGACGACACCGGAGTCGGCAGCAGGAATTCAGGGAGCGCGGGCGGCTGCGCGGATCGATTTAAATGGCCGCGAACAGGAGTAGCCGGAATGCGGGGAGTCATTAAACGCGCGTTCTGCCCGCTCATTATCGTTCGTTTTAGGCATCGGGTCCAGTAGCACACACACACGCGTGCACGTGCGACCAGTCCGTTTATTCTTCGGGATGCGCAATATTTCTTCCCAAAGCTGTTCCCTCGTTCCCCCACTTTACGGGCCAACTCCAAAATCCGAGGTATTCGGCCATACTGTGTTGCGCTCAAGACATTTCACGCAGGGTCTCCCTCTTAAGGCGCACACCTTAAGGTAAACCTACACTCTCCGTTCGTTATTCGGCAGAGGGGCGGCCGATCGCGCGAGCTTTCTCGTAAACCGCGATTTTATGCAATCGCGCGCGCGCGATAGAAACCCGAGGAGTCGATACGATCACTGCCAGCCGCGATATAACGCGCGCGTGTATTTTTATACGCGGGAATGATCGTTCCCATTAAAAGCCGCCCCGCGATATTTGCCTTTGCGCGAATTTACGATTATGGGCTGCACGCTCGCGTGACCGCGCGCGCGCAATATTAAATTTTCTCGACAGTCATTCTCGCAATAAAAATGCTAATTCCCGACGCGTGGTTCTCTCCATTAGAAATGCATTTAGGATTGGCTCGCCGGGGCGATCTGTTATCCTTATTTACACTCTCAGCGCGCATCCACCAGCGCCACGCGCAACGAGATGACAGGCTTTACGCGTCATTAACACGACGGGGCGAGCTAACTGGACGAAATATCGCGTCGATTCTTCAGCGACTCGTCGTCGTCATCATCAGCGGGGTCTTCTTTCGCCGCCGTGACGAGTAAAAAAAAGGTGCTTGCCGGCCAGGGTGAAGGTCTTTCGCGCGACGCCCATACCTATATTTTTGCGCGGCTGGCTTGTTTTGCTCCTCTAATAACCGTTCCACTATACAGTCTCTCGTGCCGGGTTTTCGGCTCACGCCCACGTACGTGACATCCCGAAATTCGTCGCGCGCGCGGGGCTGCACAGTCTGATTCCCTCCGCTTGACTTTTAATTAAAAGCGACGGCGGGTGGAGGGAGGGGGAGAGAGCGATGAAAAGAGAGAATAACAGCTGGTTCGGAAATTAAGGGGACGAGCGCCCGCCACTCAAATCGTCGATGCGAAATTGATTCTTAGCTTTTTCGCGCTTTTTTGCGCATGTTTTAATGATTTGAAAAATAATTTTATCGCGATGTATATTGAATTATCATCGAACCTTGAAAATCCAAACAAAAAATTGATTTAAATATAGACTTAAAAAAACAATGAATCAATGGCATCGCACAAACAGTACTAAACAAACGCTAATATCCTAACAATAATAACATTGTGCCTCTTTGTATTTCCAAGCTCAAAAACAAACTCGAGCGGCCGAACCGAGCAGAAGATCCCTATCTCAAAATAAAACCAGTCCACCCGACATTTACAAAATCACCGTCTCGTTTGATCGTTACGTGTACACGTGTGCGCCGCAGCGCTACACATTTCTTCCGCCTCTTGCGTTAATCGCTTTGTTCTATACGCGCGAGTGCATCAAATAGGCGGGAGAGAGATGATTAACAGAAGCATGCACGCGCGTATGTGTGTATATGGTTACGGCTGCTGGCCCTGGATCGCGGCGACGGCAGCTATTCGCCGCCTTTGTGTGTTTACCGACGCGTTTGACGCACGTCGGTTTGGCTGAGATTCGCGCTTTTCGCCAGATTGTTCGAGAAAGCAAGAGAGGCGATCTATTATCAATTTAAGTCAGAAGGAGAGAGAGAGAGAGAGAGAGAGAGAGAGAGAGAGAGAGAGAGAGAGAGAGAGAGAGAGACGTGTGTGCTTTACGGCTGGGATTTAAATTTAACGGGTTTATTTACGAAATGATGACTTCATTCGACACGAAGAAAGCTTTGTGAAAAAGTTGGATCACATGACGTTTCAATTCTGTTGTGGCTTCGAATGATATATTCGTAACTGTCTCAATTAATTGTATTACTATGATCATCGTATCTTTATTATGCCAGAATGACTGCTCTGGAAACAATAAAAAGCATTTCCATTTAATTGACGGTTGAAATTTTCTTTAAGTCTACGTCGACGGCAATAATAAACATCCAGATTGATTAGATTTCTTTTAATCCTCCCTCGGGCGTAAAGTCCCTAATGGAGTTAATTGTCACTCGGAGGAAGAATTTAGAATGGAGTACATATACAGGGAGTCTCGAGGAACGAAAGAGTGCGCGTCTCTTCTCAACACAGAGGGGGACAGATAGATAAAGAAAAGGCCTATGGCACAGAGAGATAGAGAGAGAGAGAGAGAGAGAGAGAGAGAGAGAGAGAGAGAGAGAGGAAGAGAGGAGGTAAAGACACTCCGACTTGTCGCGCGTGAGTTAATGACATTTTTCAGTATACACCGCAGGCACTCGCGGAACTCTCTGTCTCTCTCGCTCCCTCTTGTCTCTCTTCTTTCTATCTTTAACGCAGCAGCGCACCGACGAATCGGAGGGGAGGGATTAACATAATTCCGTGACTGAAATTACGTAATCCTGCATAAGTTTCGAACGGAGGCGCGGGAGAGCGAGAGAGATACATCCAGGCGCACAGTTTACTCCCCCCCCCCCCCGCCTCTAATAAATTCCGATCGTGATTCATTGACCTTCGCAGCGCCGAGAGCTAGCGCAGCCGCCGACGCCGCTGCACGAAGAATTCCGGATTTTTGTGCATTATCGGCGGCTGTGGATTCCACCACGCGTTGTGTAGCGCACGGGAGGGGAGTAATAGAGAAAGAAGTCGCGAACGAGGAGGGGAGTTTAAAATAAAGTGGATTAATTTCTCTTACGTGAGCAGCGCGGATATGCGTGTACGCGAGACACATGAAGACGACAAGAGGAGAAAAGAAAGCTCGCTTCCTCCTCATTGTGTTCACGGGGCGAGAGGGCTAATTTAAAAAAATTAATTCACTCTCTCGCAAAAGCGAAAGGATTTATCTCCTCTTCTTCGTCGTCGGCGCGGCGTTCTCTGTCGACTGGTATCTCTCGTCGCTCTCTCTCTTTCACCTTTTTAAATACAAATTACTATTGCCTCTTCTTTCTCTCTCCTCGCTCTTTTTTTTCCCTCTGCTCTCCTTTGAACTCGTTCTCTTTCTTTCTTCCTCTACGGGCGTGTATAATGCAATGCATAAATGCATAAGACACGCGCGCCAGTTGTTGCGTATATACACGACGACGACGATGCTGCACACGCACGGCCTCCTCCTCCCCGCCTCCTTTACACGCGCAGATAGGCATCTGACGATAAGGCCGTGACACGCGAGTGCCCAGATGAGTCTCGATGTGACAATAAGGCGCGCATGCGCTCGTTCTGTCTCTCTCTTTCTCTCTCTAGTGGCGGCACACGGAAAAATTCCACGTCGTATTTCACGGGCGGTGCGTTTATAAATTTCGCGGGATGACCGGTTGGTAGCGATGATGAAGCTGGTAGTTGTGACCGATGGGATCGTACGGTTATTATTGGCGTATTTTCGCTCTCGAAAGCCTCGATTTCGGTGAGAAATGTATATGTGTGTGTGTGTGTGTGTGTGTGTGTGTGTATGTGTTACGCAACGTGCGCGGGAAAGTACACACAAAAGCTGTGAAAGAAAGTTCGGCTTGAAATTTAACGCTTGCTTAATGCATTTTTAATACTGCCGATTATCGGAAATATGAGAGTGCCGAGCGGCGTGTGAAGTGAGGATGATGATCCCCGTGACGTTTTAAAATTGACTTTTCAATAATCTTGACCTATACACGCTGTATATTTATTTTAATTCGCGTCCTGCCTGTCTCTCTCGACACTGTATCCACTTAAACTTATTCATCCATCACACATCCCAAACTCCAAACAATATATACCTCAGCCAAATATAAATCGGTCCCCATTACCTAGGCAAACATCGCGGCGAAACATTTTTCACGAGACTAATACAGCAATTAAATCATAAACCCGTCTCTCTTCTCTCTCTCTCTCTATCTCTCTCTCTCTCTCTATCTCTCTCTCTCGCATATATACAAACGACCCCAGCAGCAGAGTGTGGCCTTTGCCGAACGACAAACAGCCCGTCCCGCGCAATTAGTCACGACGAGTCTATATGGCTCGCGGAGATCTCGAGGAGTATAGCTGCTGCTCTGTCCTCTCCTCTGCAGGGCGCAGCAGCAGCAGCAGCAGCACATCCCACACATCGGCCGGGACAATCGAAAAAAGTCCAATTGAACTCACGCGCACGCGCTTGAGCTAAAGAAAAGAAAGAATACACTCTCTCGAGAGCGGGCGAGCGCAAGCACCGAGATAATACCGAGAGACATGCACACACGCACACGTATATACCCTAACAAGGCAGTTAATCCCTTTTACTTATCTGCGGGCGGGTAATTCGTCATGCGAGAGCGAGCGAGAGAGAGAGACGACGAGAAGAGAACTTTCGATGGGGCCGCATCGTGCAGGTTGAATGACCCGCCGCCGGCTACTCTCGACGATCGAGAGAGAGAGAGAGAGAGAGAGAGAGAGAGAGAGAGAGAGAGAGAGAGAGAGAGAGAGAGAGAGAGAGAGAGAGAGAGAATCGTCTCCGATATATATATACTCTGATGATTTAATAAAATGGAGTGGCGGGACGATGCGATTTCTAGCTGCCGTCGCTGCTGCGGTGTTCTCTCTGTATATTTGTGAAGGCGTGGTAGGCACGACGACTCTTTCTCTCGGGGAAATATATATAAACGCAAGAGACCGAGCGAGCGCGCGCGGGGGGCAGCAGCGTAATTAACGACGAATCGATTATATAAACGCCCGAGACGCGCGCGCACGCGGCGTGGACGCGATTTTATTGTGATTACAGAGAGGAAGCTGCAGAGGCAGCAGCAGCAGGCGTACGGACGAGAAGAAGGAAGAGAGTCGCACGAGCGCAGTTCGCGGAACTGGCAATTAAGGGTGGGGGATATGCCTAGTGTGCGTGTGTCTGTGCGTGCATGTATACTATACGTATACAGAATTGATCAACTGACTTTTCCACTTCGCCTTTTCCGCGTGTCGCGATCCTCCTTTTGTCCCCTGCCGCCTCTCTCTCTCCTCTCTTGTCGTTGTGAATAATCGCCTGACATGTTTGCTGATTAGAGGATATAACGCTGCCGTACGTGATGCGTGCACGTGTGTGCATATGTGTGAAATTCGCGCAAACGAGGCGATCGGTAGGCAAGCGCTGACTAAACTCCGCGATAGTATAGCCGTGGTTTTCTTACCCCCCCCCCCCATTTTTTGCATCGGCGATTGACGAGTTCTTTATATATGTATACACATACACACACGTGTGTACGTGTGCACATACGTCCGAGCAGCCGTGAGAAATCGGTTAGAGGCGCTCTCGAGATAACTTGATTTGCCCAGCCCCGGTTAGTTGCACAACGAAAAAACAAAACACCTCAGATACGTACATATACAGATATACATATATATATATACATGTAACACTTTTATACACTGTTCTGATGAATTTCAATTTATCACGGCTCCGAATGTTCGTGTGCATGTTGCTTTAGCACGATGAGATTAGATTTTCGTTTGCTCTCGTCGATGATGCTATACACATATATATTGTTGATGCACGTCAATCATCCTCGCCTTTTTTTTCTGCTTGCAGATCGAGAGCACACTCGAGAATTGGGACGGAGAAACCTTCAAGCCGAGTAAGTGTTATACAACAGAGCGTTGTACACGAGGTACTTACGCTACTCGAGCGTGTCTGGCACTTTTCGATTCGCACGCGCGCGCCCTCTTATATCATGCGTGCGCGCACGTATAAGTAGTCCCGTTAAAAATTAGATGGCTGTTAAACCTCGTGTAATCGAAGTCGTTATACGTACCATAAAGAGTTGGCGAAAAAAATTTACGGCCTCTCGGCGAGTTTATTTATTTTAAGTTTTATTAACCATAAAAAAGAAGAAACACGAAAAGTAAAAAATTTCAGCTCGCTATTAAGTGTAGACATTTAAGGAGCTTTGATAAATGAGCAAAAGATATCGTCACTTACAATCCCTCTTAGAATATATTTTAACTCGTAATAAAGCGATCATTTTTCACCCCGTTCATAGCCGAGGAAGCAATCCAACTTATCTCCGGCAACTTTCTTATTACTATTATTACGACATCCACGTGTAGGAATATACATGTAGAAGCTCGCGCATTGCCGAGTTATTTGCCCGCAGGCCGCGCACGTATATATACACCTTCAAGGGTCGCGTGAGATAAGCTCGCGCGCACAGGAAAGAAGTCGCCGCCGCTACCGCGCACGCGCGGTCTCTATTACACGCTCCTCATTGGCTCTCCTACAATATGCCACTGCGCTCACACTTCGGTTTCGCAACTTTTGTACAGTTCGCAGCGCCATTATAAATTGCACTTCGACTCGCGAGAATTTCGCGCGCATTGTTGTCGATCGATGTATATTACTATCTGCGCGCCCGATCGATCACTCGCTCCACGTATACATTTATAGGTACGTGTATTTTCAGATTATTAACAGCGAGAAACTCGCGTACAGGAGAGGCAGGACTTTTACCGTGAAATAAGAAAGTTCATGCGCGAGCGCGCGGCCACTGCAACACACACAGTGTGACAGAAAGAAATGAACGCGCGAGCGAGCGCGCATCGTGAAAAATGGCAAGCGCGCTCGCGCGAGTACGTACCGTAAATTTCACGTAATCGTGGCATCCTTTTTTGTCGGGTCGTGTGTACACACATACAAATATATATACGTATAGGGGAAGAGGAAGAGAGAGAGAGAGCGTTAGTCGTTCGTGGCAGGAGGATGACGACAAGTCGCCGGTAAATGCCGACAGACGGAAGTGGACGATCCGCCGGTAAATCATGTTAAACTCTTCCTCGCTCTCTCCCTCGATACGATCCCCGCGCGCGCGCACGGCTAGTTGGCCGCGCGTGCGAGAGAGAGAAGGGAAAAAGGCCCTTCCGAGAAGTTCCGACTCTTCTGAAGAGAGTAAGAGAGAGACTCATGCCGCTGCTGTGCTGTGTTGCCGCAAGACTCGAGCTCGCACTCGCGCGCGCCATGCGGGCGAATTATTCTCACGTTTATTTTCTTGCCTTTAATTGCTCATTTATTTACCCTGCGGCTCTTCTCGCTCTCTCTGTCTTTCCTCCTTTCCCCTCACTGTCTCTCTATTCCCCCCTTGCGCGCTCGCAACTTATATTCTCATTATGCATGTGCCGGCGACTACTTTCCGACGTTTAAAAAGTGTTTAATATCTCGCAGACGAAACGATTAAACCACAATCCTCTCGCTCACTGTCACGCGTGATGCATAATTTGTCGTCGAGTTTTACAAATATTCCGAGAAATGCTATTTCGTTACGCGCTGGCGCGCACGCGCGATAATCATTCACGAGAGTCTGCATCGTATTCGTGAATTAAAATATCAAAATTTCCCTTAATGAATTAATTTGCATTTGCTTCGGTTATCTGAAATATTGTGAAGTCGATGTAATAACTTCTCGGTGAAATTAAATGTCTTCGATCTTGAACATATATTAATTTTAGAAAGGCGACACCCACGAGTTATATAGGATTTCACGTCGTAAAATAGAAAACGCGTAATTCACACCCATTGTTCGGACGAAAACAAAAAGGTAAATTAAAAAAAAATTTACTTCCTTGATTCCCATAGAAGAATTTAAAGTGCCATTAAAGTTGATTGATCAACGTGGCAAGCGTGAAAGGATATGTCCTTATGTATCAAGTAGATTGATCCCGGTATGGTGCGGCGAGAATTCAGAAAATGAAAATTATCTTTTTATGGTACGTAATTTTTTTCATTAACATTTAAGATGAAAGATTACAAATTACAAGTATATATATATATATATATATATATATATATATATATATATATATATATATATATATATATATATATATATATATATATATATATATATATATATATATATATATATATATATATATATATATATATATATATATATATATATATATATATATATATATATATATATATATATATATATTCTTATTAAATTAAAGCAAACGATTATTTGTAACGAGAGAAATTTTTTACGATGACTGATAAGAGGTAAAACATTAATTTTCTTTTCGATTGCCTTTTGTAATATAATTATCGATATTTAAAAAGTTAATAACAAAAATCAGCAATTACTTAGCGTAACACAAACAAAACCAGTCAACTGCTCAGTATAATAATAATAACTTGTGCGTCTCGCAGGTGACTTGTTCCCAGCGTCCTACTGGGACGCGTACTGGTTGTACCTGGAGAGCTACGTCGAGGCGCGAAGGACCTTGGACGAGCTGCGCGAGCTGGACGACCCGTTGCTGCACTTTCTCAGGCTGCGACAGGCCGCCGCCAGGCACTCGCCATCGTCTCTTCTTCTTCTGCCGGTAAGTCACCTCTTCCACCTCCTCCTCTTCCCCAAAGGGACAACTTACGGTTCTTTCCGCACGCGGAAGAAGCAAGTGTCTTATCGTCGCGCTCGCTCGCACCACCCCGATGACTGTGTAATTGGGCTCGTGGGACGCGCCGGGATTAGTTCTCACACGACACGCGCGCGCGCGACGAATCGACGAAAATTTATTTTGTCGTTTTTGGACGGGGAGGGAAGAGAGACGTGTGTCAGAACACGTGTAGAGGATATGTGTCTTGTTAGGAGGAAGAAATCGGCTTGATTGGATCGGAGCAGCGTATGTGTGTATATGTGCATTACGTAATTGATATCGGGATGATGTGTAAAGGGGCTGTTTTTCGAGGGGAGTGATCGGTATCGATCGGTGCAGGTGATACAGATTACGTAAGAATGTCGTTTTGATATTTTTTTTTTTTTTTTTAATAACTGTGTAATATGAGTTTATCGAAGGTAAATGATATTTTAATTTAACACTGTAAATCTCGAAAAGTGACGTGTCAAGTGAGAGAAATTAAGCGCAATTCAATTCGCATTCGGAGAATGTCTTACATCACACGCATTCTGAGTCGGCGCGAAATGAGGGAAGGCGATAAAGCCCCGTAACCACATACCGAAATTACGTATTGTCTCGTTTGGCCGACTGCTGTGCACCTTGTAGAATGCAGTCGGGCGACTGCAGGTTCATTGAGATTTAATTATTCCGCCGATGGCACTCGACTCTATATTGACACACAGCGGCGCGAGCGAGCGCGCGTAACGATTCTCGTGACTCGATTATTTTCCCTCTCGTTCCTTCTCCCAAATTTTCACCGATGCATATATACTGCAACACGAGATGGAAGAGAGTAGTAGAAGCCCAGACAAGAGAGAGAGAGAGAGAGAGAGAGAGAGAGAGAGAGAGAGAGAGAGAGAGAGAGAGAGAGAGAGAGAGAGAGAGAGAGAGAAAGGCGGGGAGAATGAGGAAGAGTCGTGACGTGCCTCTGGGCCTCTCTTACTGTGATGTACACTCGCGATGCTCGCGAGACATCGTCGAAGAACGAAGGGCATGATCGTACATATACATACACCATGCGCGCCGCCCATTCACTTTCCTCCCGTTGGATATATATATATATATATATATATATATATATATATATATATATATATATATATATATATATATATATATATATATATATATATATATATATATATATATATATATATATATATATATATATATATATATATATATATATATATATCATATTTTCGAATCTAACAATTCACCTACTGTCCAAAACATCGAATTTCATGAATACGATTTCAAAGCAAATATAACTTGTTTCTAATGATTTATTTCGAAATATGTTTATTGTATCCCTATTAAAATTCTATTAATGAAATTCGATGTTTTGGACAGTAGGTGAATTGTTAGATTCGAAAATATGATTTTCGTAATTTAGAATTTCGAAATTTTGCACAATCTGCAGTAGCTTATATCGAAACCGAGCACTTCTATAGTTGACTTCAATTTTCAAGTGAGTCCTCTACATTTTGGACCCCCCCCCCCACGTGTACGTGCAAAGCGAATTTACATACATTATCGTGCGGTTTAGTACAACTTCTTTTCTTTTCTGGGATGCGCATGAGTCACTGTTATATAGCTTCGCGGGAAAAAAAGTAATCTATTGTTGCGCTGCGCGAGGATGGCCTCGCTATTTTTTAACAAAGATTTTGAAAAATCATGCATGGTATTGACGTAACGTATATATACTGAACGTGTATAATGTATACTGTATAAAGATTAGAAATAAGTGGTGCTTTACTTCTCGCTGTTTGTACAAACTTACAGGTAGGAATATACGCATACGCCCTCACTCTCACTTTCTGTAGCTGTCATTTGGAAAACGATACAATTTGAAGACGAAGTGGTGAAAGTTTTTTTTGAACTTTCTTTTTCGTAACTTTTATTGTAACGTAAATAAAAATCTCGCAAATGGAGCATTGAAGAGCCGGAGGAATAAAGGTAACAAAGAACGTTTTAACCGAATGGAAAATGAAAATATCATTTAAATTTAATCGTAATAATAATCTATAGCTTGTGGGAGATATCTAACGTATAATAAAATATGAAATGCAATAACACTAGAAATAAACTTTTGATAGAGGAATAATCGTGTAGTAGCATCTGGAGTTTGCCGGGAACATCACGCACACACATTACGAAGTGCAGTGAAAGTCCTTACCTCTCTTGTTGCCAATGATGCAATCCGTACGCGCACCTACGATCCTCTCTCTCTCTGTCTCTCTGTCTCTCTCCTCTCTGTCTCTCCCTCTCTCTCTCTCTCTCTCTCTCTCTCTCTCTCTCTCTCTCTCTCTCTCTCTCTCTCTCTCTCTCTCTCTCTCTCTCTCTCTCTCTCTCTCTCTCTCTCTCTCTCTCTCTCTCTCTCTCTCTCTCTCTCTCTCTCTCTCTCTCTCTCTCTCTCTCTCTCTCTCTCTCTCTCTCTCTCTCTCTCTCTCTCTCTCTCTCTCTCTCTCTCTCTCTCTCTCTCTCTCTCTCTCTCTCTCTCTCTCTCTCTCTCTCTCTCTCTCTCTCTCTCTCTCTCTCTCTCTCTCTCTCTCTCTCTCTCTCTCTCTCTCTCTCTCTCTCTCTCTCTCTCGTAACCTTTAAGCCAAGCGGTACGTACACGCGTCTACAAACGTCGATTACTTTTGTCCCATCCGTAGACACGCTGCTGGAGCGATTGATCAGACATCGGATCACCATTCATTTGCATAATCTCGACGAAAAACCTCGATTTCTGCGCGCCCATTACGAAACAAACACACACTCTTTTAACGATTGTATACAAAAATCTATCGACAAAGTCACATCTCTCTCCGTAGCGCGTAAGGTGCTCTTGGCAGCTGCAAACAATCGAAAATGTAAATTGAAATCTCATGCAAGTCATCGGACGAGGAGAAGAAAAAAATATTAATTATGCAGTTGGCGTAACGAGTGGATAAACACACAAGTGTAGCAAGTGGTTTCTATTACTTATGCCTCGCGCGGATCACAATTGCTGCGACTGGCGCTTGATATGGCGCATTGCATAAGGGATTGGCATGACAAATAAGAATGGAAAAAAACACCCAAATCATTGCCTTAATCGGATTTAACGGAATATTTCGTTAAGAGCGTGTGGTAAATTAATGATAATTATAAATTTATAACGTTATGCACGCATCGCGCAACTAATTTGAATTAGATAAGATCGATTGCCGAAAAAAAAAATTAATTCTCGTCGCATGTAACTACTTTCTCCGGCCGATACGCCGTCGTTTTCGTCTCCTCGGTAATTTACATCTCTACGGTGATATTCCACGGTCTATAATTTAACCACTTATTATCGTAATTCATTCGATAACTGTTTCAAAATAATTTTATACCGCTAATTACACACCGTAACGCACGAATAAATCAACGCGACATAAATCTCCGGCCAATTAAACTAATCGCGCGCGGCCGGCGAGTAAACAATACTTCATCGCTGAATTCGAAATTCAACGCAAAGCCAACTCCTAAGTATTACACACACGCACAAAAGCTAATGCAGTCAGAACATCACACCCACACACACACACGCACACACATACACATTATAATGTGCGTCCGGCGCGTTGAATATGATAAAGTGTAGTGCACGGTACTGGAACGCAAGGTATACATAAAGGCAGGCGTGTACTCAGCACAAAGTGCGAGCTAGCTATAGGTGCACGCGCGCGAGAGAGAATAACTCGCGTCTCCGCGCGCGGGACATCTAGGATGTCGGCGCGCGATGAAATACGGAGTTGGCGTGGGGCTCTGATACACGACGATGCTCAGCCAGGACAGATGTATACGAGCGCACTGGGGGTTGAGAGTGCTGGATCCATTCGGTGGAACTGGTACAAGTGGTTCTATGCTTTAGTGCTGGCCTGGATACGGAGCAGCAGACATCGTATACTTGGAGGAGCGGAAAATAGGCGAAATGATTCTTAGTTTTTAGCTATGGAAGTTCACGCGCGAGTATAGTTATGGATGCGTGAGTGTTTTATGTGAAAATCAATATTGCAACATTTGTTTACGTCCTGGGATAGTTAATAGACGTCAAAACGCGTGTGTATATATACGGTATACTTTTGAACGGAGACACGGGAAAAAAGTTCCTAAAATTTATCGCCCGTCCTAAAATTCAAACAAACTTAAGACGCGCGCGTGTAGACGATGCTGCGCGCGGAATTTTCACATATCACTCTCTTCCCACTAAAATATAACTGCACGCGAGTTTCCAGTTAGATAGAATTTTTCGGCCAGCATAAAAACGCTGCTCGGAGTAACTGAACCAACACTCGCACGCGTACAGGCTGCCTCTCCCCGGTACTTAGCGTCGGCGATAATTTACGACGAGGAACGACGCGTTTTGCTCTTGCCGAATGTACTACACGCGTGTGTATACGCGGGACATGTGCATGGATATGGACACGTGTAATCTTCTTATAAAAATATCTCCATTGTTCGGTAGAGGTATAGTTGATGTTTTGCCGAATGCCCGCACACACGAGTCGGTTTATGTCGTCCGGCCAATTGAGCACGTCAATGCGGATCGCCCCGATAAATCAATCATCGCGCATATTTGTGCGATGCTGAGGAGAGCAATTAAGATTTTCATGAGGGTGCCAGTGTGTATGTATGTGTGTGTAGTTGACTGAACGGGAGGTTCGGATTCATTCAATTGAATGGTTAGCGAGGCATTTTAATTGGGAGAAAGGTATTATGAGTGATTAAATGAGCATTTAATTAGATTCTTTGATTATTGGCGGTAAATATTTCACCATTATGATTCCGGAAGTTAGCGCTTACTTCTACTTAAAATTATTTACATTACTTTTGTCAGCATAAATCTGGCAAATTTTCATAAACTGTTTCAAAGAAGTAGACAAAAATAACGGAACGATCATTAAATTCAATGTAACTGAAATAAACACTCTCCTAATGTAAACAACGAATAAAGAAAGTTCTCGTAAAACCGCGCTTCGTATTCCAAGTGAAACTCAACGTCAGCTTTTCTCTGAAAACCCGAATAGCGTCAATTTTCCGGTGCCCGGGTCTGGAAAAGGCTCTCCTCTCCTCACTTGCAGTTCTGTTGCTCGTGCAACTGCACCTGTAAACAGCTCTGAGGCGGGCGCGCCTACGCTCTCTACTCTCTGCCTCTCTTCGCCGGTGTCCGGCAGATTATGCGATTCCGTGTCACACGTGGGTGTTCAGCGCGCGAGTAGCTCGTCTCTCTTTCTAGCGCTCGCGGAGGAAAAGCACGTGGAATATGATGCGAATGCGGTAGATAGAGGCGTATCGCGTGTACGTCCGACCGACTGGATAAGTCGTTTATCTTTGCTTCGCGGCGGCGGCGACGGTGCTGGTATATAAGACGATGGATCCGTAGTTTACAGTTAGACGCGAGCGAGGTGATTTTTGCGGATCAGGTTTATCTCTCGGCGCTATCGCCGCGAGTTTGATTTTTCAGCGACAATGCGTCATAGCTGCGAGAGTGCCTGAGGTTTGACGATGATGAATTTTTCAAGATTTTAATTGAAGATTCAGATAGGTGGAGATTTTTCGTTAAGTTATGGGGGTAATAAATGTATTTCATTATAAAATATGAGCGGAGGGCTACCGGTTTTGTATATCTAATTATTTCAGGAACATTCTCGTTTTATTAACGCAGCAGTAGTAAATTCTTTATTCATAATAATCTTGATTAGAATTTTCTAAACGAAAGTCCATAAAGTCACTCTAACGGTGAATATCGCGAGGGCAATTAACAAAATAATAGCAATAACATGAAAGCACAGTATATAAAATTATCCTTTCCACAAAAATTGTACAATATTCCTTTGCTTCCCGACCAAGCCGATACGAATCAGGCATCCGAGCTACTTCATAACTCATGATTTATTGTCTTAATAAAATTGTTCCTTCTAAACAGTATATCTCCGACTATACACCGGCGTTATTTATCACTCCCCATAAAAATATCGCATACCATCACGAAAACCAAAAAGCTCTCGCTTCACTCGAACGTTGAAAAAAAAGGAACTCGAGTTATAAGTTAAGTAACGGTGTAGCAGCAGCAGCAGCAGCTGCATAGGTGTGCGCGTGCAAGGATGGCTCGTTGATCTGCGCAGCTAAAAACTCCCTGATGAACGGTCTTGCATGTGCGCACGCACTGCTCTCTGGGCCCGATGATCATCCGGTTCGGTGTACGCCTCTCGTAAGCTGACAGCTCGAGATGACGCGCCTCGGCTCTCTCGCGCGAGAGTTCTGTCACGAGATAAGGCGTCTTGCTCTCTCGGAGAGGGAGAGAGGATAACGATACGCAAGAGAGCGCAAGGCAGCGTTTGCCAAGGGGATCAAGTTATTAAAGAAATTTGCTACTAAGCATGACCATTTAATTTAATGAAAATCCCAGTTGGCTTTTGTCATTTAAATTTCGTCCGAGAGAGATTTGCGGACGATTTGTCTTTGGACTCGAGAAATAATCTCTCGCATTGCGTCAAAGTTAATTCCAGATGAGAAACGACATATTGTTTTCTCATTGAATATCTTTGAGATACATCGAAGAGTATATTTCACCGTTTGATCGTCCAAATAAAAACATTAACATTCTAAACAATATATAGCCTGTTGAATACAGGGCACCGCAGGAATCACCGCCGACCGGTCTATAAACTCCGCCGAGAGGAGTTCTTGCACAGCGCTCTGCTGCTGCGACTTTAATCGCCTCTCTCGCTCGCTCGCTAATGCACGTCTCGTAAATTAATGGACGCGAGGGCGACGTTCGACTGCTCGACTACTCCGACCAACGACACACGCGCGCGCGCGGGTGGATAGAGAGGGAGAGAGGCTTCTAGGCCGGGTGATCAAGCAACCGATCGAGAGACGCGCGCAGGGCAATTAATTACACCACGTGCCGCGAATCGCGGTATCGGCGACTTATTACGTCGCGCGATTAATTATGGGAGCGCGAGTGACGTATCTCTCTCTCTCTCTTGTGGGGGCCTGCTTTTTCAATATACGACGCGCTGCTGCTCTCTCGATGACATATTAACGTTTTGCAGGGGGCCTTATGTAAGCTGATCTCTATTTGCACTGATGCTATCGCCGGGCTAATTCATTATACGGTATGGTAGCGACGTCGTGTGTGTGTCTGTCGCAGGCGCCCTGTCCCTGGCGTCGGGTTGTCATTTTTTGGCAGAACAATGAGAGCTCGATGACAAATTGAAAGGCCGGAGTAATTAACTTGGAGGTGATTTTTTCCGGGGCTGAGAGGTTGGATTGAAAACAATCGTAAACGAGTTGTTGCCGCGGGGAACCGGATTGGGTGTATGATGTCTGAAGGGATTTGCGTATACGATGAGAAAGTTCGAGCAAAAACAGTATAATTTTCATTGAATCGTCAATAAAATTTGACAATAAATTAGTCGTTAGGCTTCCTGTTTGTCAAGCGTCAGAAAAACCCTGCCATTGTCACTCATAGTTTCTAAATAATTAGATGAAATTTATCTTCCCCACACTTTCTACCCACACCACATCGGAATTTCCACCGCAAGAATAATGCTCGCGATGAAAATCTTTCATCAAAATTGCTGGCGCGCCGCGCAAATAAGTCCGCGAACAAAAAGCCGGCCGACTGTGAACAGCCGCTGAAAAATTTTCGAGCGGATGTGAACAATTCAGTAGTCACGAGCATAAAGCCCGCGCCTCGGGCTGAAATTTACCAAGTACACATATATATATAAAACACATAACGAAAGCCATTAGTCATGCGCCGGGGAAAACGCGCGTAATAGTTCACGCGCGGCAGCGTTCATTTACGCAAATATCATTTTTACAGCTGTCTTTCTTTCCCTCTCGCAGAAATTACGTTTCCCGCCGTCGCTCGTATAATCCTCGGACACCGACGAAAAAAAGAGCGCCTTGTTATCTCACCCGTAGCACCCGCGGGCGATGTCTTACATATACAACGCGGAAAACACACACACACACACAC
Organism: Torymus aiolomorphi; assembly: GCA_036365515.1. Taxonomy (NCBI): domain Eukaryota; kingdom Metazoa; phylum Arthropoda; class Insecta; order Hymenoptera; family Torymidae; genus Torymus; species Torymus aiolomorphi. The sequence continues at coordinate 262,211,300 of CM070873.1, forward strand.
ACACACACACACACACACACACACACACACACACACACACACACACACACACACACACACACACACACACACACACACACACACACACACACACACACACACACACACACACATCGTTTTCGCGAAAAGTTCACGCGCACGGCGCTCCGCGGAAATTAACCTCGGCGTAGCCGCGTTGAGAATTCGTTCTACCGTGCGTGTATTCCAGCGAAATGCCTTTATTTAGTCGTAGCCCAGTGTGGAAATTTTCACGAGCTTCTGCGTAAAGCACTGCACGAGTTGCAATTATTCACGTCCAACGACGCGCGGGCAAGCGTTAAATCTCAAATTAGGCAGCGCGTACTCCTGCCGCCAGAACACACACGGCGCTTATATAATTTTTCCGTCCGAGCAACGATAAACAACGCGCACGCGCGTCGCTCGGCTTTTTCTCGAATTCGGCGAGCACAACTTTAAACATTATAATTAGTGGGCAATGCGTCGCTATACGCAGAGAGCCGCTCTCGTGTAATTTCAGTGGCTCGAACATTCAATTTATCATTTCAGAAAGTTTTCGTATGTAAGCGCGCGCGCGTGTGCGTATGGGAGACGCGTTGAATAATGATACAGAAACCTTTAAGGCTCTGCTCAGCGCGAGATCCGCATTCTGCAATAGAAATTCCTTGTATTTTTATTTTCCTCCGAGTGTGTGTATCACGGTGTTTTCTTTCTACTTTTTCTTTTTGTCCGCTGTGTGCACGTGCGCGTTTTGCATCTTTTTTCTCTGTATGTGACTTAAAGTTTTAATGCTCGGGCACGCGCACGTGGAGATCGATGCAACAGGTTTTACTTCCGCGAACTTCCCCTTTAAACACAATCATTATGGCCGCCGCCACCGCCGTGGCGATTTAAATGATATGCGACGAAGGAAAAGTGAGGGCTTGCGTAACAGCGATTTCAACACGAACCGCGCAATACTATGTGTGTGCATCAACGTGACAATGGCTGGGGAAAAATAACGTTGGCTCTTCTTAAATTAATGCTTCTACATATATATATATTCAGAATATTAATGACAGAACATCATGCATTTTTATACAATTATCATCATTACCTTCGTACAAAATATTTTTTTTCATACCACACGATACATACTTCCAGCCATCACGGTACGTACCTCTATTTTTTGCTCATCATCATCTAGATCTCGACGCATACAACAAACCTATCGGCTTAATATCTCCACATTCCAGCATCTATCGCGCCGCATACTTATGTACACTCGCTCCCTGCCACAGAAATTACGACGCGGCGCGTATAAATACCGGGCGCAAAACAAGAAAGCCAGAAAATTGAATTCTCGAAAAACAACTTTTGTTTTCGCGCTGCTGCTGCTGCCGCGGCGAGCAAACAGCCTCCAAGGCCAAAGTTCACTTAATTATCTCGGCTCACGCAACGCGCGCACGCGCCGGCCGAAATTCTATCGAGAGGGAGAGAAAGATCGATATCGCTATACCGTATAGCTGCAGCCAGCGGCCAGCGCCACCGTCGTGTCGGCTACTTGATTTATCCGTCAATCGGCGCACGCGCGCGAGCGCGGTACTCGCGAGTAATTACTACACGCTAATTGGCTGATCATAAGCCGCTAGAGTTGGGCCCTCCCTACCTTCGCCCGCCTGCGTTCGATGTGGTTTTCTCTTTTTATCCGAGTTTTTGCGCCTTATGCTTGGTGTATTAATATGCCGAGTGAAACACGCGCGCTGGCTGGTGAACGGATGTGGATTGAAGTCTCGCGCCACGCTGGTATTATGTACTGCGTGCGAAATGAGTTCGCTTAGGAGCTCTGGGAGGGTTCGAAGGCATGTCGCTACATGTTTCCTCGCATGACGTGTCAAGGCCGCTTCCATATTCAATCGCTCTTCCTCTTTTCTCTTCCTTTTTTTCGCAAATTCGAATGATTCGTGAATGGTATATGTGTTGTCGTACTGCAATTTGCAAATCTGAAACACATGGGACGCGTGGTGCGCTGCTCGGTTGGACGCGCGCTGACAATGTTGAAAACGTCGTCGGCGACAAAAAAAATATCGGTATTGCACGCGCACGGGGAGAAGCTCCAGCAGCGGCGTCGTCGTCGGCGGCATACGAGGTCATTTGGTCGCCGGTGAAAGTACAGGTTAACGTACTTGTGCGAACGATTCGCAACGAGCGTGTGTGTATATAAACTCGCGATTCGCGAGCCAACGAGTCGCTAAAAAATCCGGAGCGCGCGCATACACGCGTGTGTATGTGCGTACTTTTCCTTTTTCAATAAACGCGTAAATATTAATGGAACCAGTTTAATTTTAGATATCAATGGGCCTGATAATAAACAACTGCGGACTTCTCCTTATCCTGCGCCTTCATTCATTCACTGACGATTCCTATAAGTCACGGTGGAGGCTGTTCTTGGAGTACACAAACCACTCTCACGGCCACTGCTGTCGCCGCCGCCTCCGAATGGACTGCACCCGTGGCGTCAGTTCTTCTGAATTCAGAGCCGAGAAAAATGACGTACACCAGAATTTACTTTAGCGCAGATAGTAAACCCGCCCGCGTGAAATATCAACGCGCATATCGTCGTCCCGAGCTCGTATATATAACATCACGCTCGAGCAATTCATAAACCCCTCCCTGAAAAAAGGACCGTAGCGACGAAAGGGTCGATTGTAAAATCACGAGGCTCCTAATGAAGTGTTTTTCGTACGGCACACAAAGGCGCGCGCGCGTCGTCAAAGCTATATGGGTAGCAGATCCGTTTATCGCTAATTAGCGCGTGCGGTCGGCATGCGCGCTTCGGCACTAATCAAAGAAATTTACGAGTCTACCACCCCGCGCGACTCCTCCCCGCAGGAGCATCCGCGCTCCGCCTCCGGGCCCCGTCTATATGAGCGATTCTACGGAAAATCTCAAACAAGTGGGCGCCAAAAATAAGTAAACATCTTTGGAGGAGCGCATCTACAAGACCAGTTTTTTTTTATCTTTAGATCATTCTGAATATTGAAAAAATCGTGAACATGGTCGAACGGATGGCAAACTTTTTTCCCGCTAATAACCACATTTTTTTGTAAATGCTTAAAAATACTTCAAAAATAAATTATTTTGACATGGGCAGTGACAAATATATTTAGTAAAAGAAAATAAAAGTAGAGAACAGGAACTTTCATTTTCTTCTTTCAAAATGGAAAAATATTATGATTTCTTCAAAGGCTATGTTACTTCAAAGATGAGCGTAAAATATACAAATGAGCGAATTTTTGTAATTTTTTAAAAACGTTTGTGTATTTTACGATCATCTTTGAATAAAAGGTAACGTTTGAAAGGATCAACATTTTTTCATTCTGAAAGAAGCGAATGAACACTCGCTTTCTTTAGACTTATTTTATATTTTTAAATTTAGGTCTCCCACTGGCGAAATGATTTGCGTTTAAAATAGAGATAATATTTTCCAGTATTTTTGCTTCCTCCTAGAGGAAGCTTTGTGATAGTAATTTTTTGAGTTATTGTAAAAACATGTTATAATTATTTTTCGAGGTGTTAGGAATCAAAATACATGATGTAAGCGCCTAAATTAAGAACGCGAGATGAAAGTGAGCGCAACGGACTTCACGAGGAAGCGCTTCAGAAAAAAGGGGCGCATCGGCGTTCCGCAGCAGTCGTGATCTGAGCCCCGTTGAGGCTACACTCGAATAATTATTGTTGCTCACATTCGTTTATATTTTTCAATAAACATTTAGCTTTGCTTATATAAGCCAGTCTTTTTATTGAGTAAAACCTGACAAGAGTCTTAAAATGATTTTTGAAAAATGTATGGATGTGTGTGTGTGTATGTGTGTGTGCGTGCGTGCGTGTATGTATGCGTGCGTGTGTGTGTGTGTGTGTGCGTGCGCGCGTGTGTGTGTGAGTAAGGGTGATATATGTACCAATAAAAATATCCTTTAAGGTAGTTCCTCAATATTCGTAAAAATGGGACTAAGACATCTGAAAATTCTATTACAATCTTTGATCAATAAAGAACATTTTACAATTTTTTTATGTAAGTTGTCGACCTAATTTTTGAGAAAAATTGATTGAAAATGGTTACTTTTACATGAGAGTAAATGTGCGCCATATTAACTATGAGAGGAAGTAATAATATAAAAAAACAGGACATCAAAAAGATAACATAGCTTAAAAAAGATGAAATGTGGCTCTTTCTTTGCCTAGCGGGCCGAAAGTACCACTTTTGATCCCGACGCCCGATCACAAAGGTTCTATTTTTGGTCTCGCTAAGTAAAACAATCGTTTACACAACACGGGAATAAAGAGGGCCACTCCAGAGCATGTGTAAATTGCCACCCGAGACGAAGGCGAGGACTGGACTGGCCAACTCTTTACTTCCCTAGTTGCGTAATATACTATTTTTCCCGTGTTACACACCGTATTTTTTCTTAACGAAGGCATGACAGGGTTTTTTTACGTGTGTGAGTCGGAGAGAGGATTGGACATTTCGAGTCGTACACACTTTAGTTGGAAATCAAAATAATTTGAAATGTATACGCAATTAACTATATAAGGGAGGCAGAAATTTCCATTTCTCACCGGTTTTAGGCCAAGTTTACTCCAGTTATTGTGCGAAATACAAAACTTATTTTTCTCGGTTTTCAATTTTTACTTAAAAACTAGTAGACAGAATGGATTAAAATTTTTGCAGCTTATAAAAACGTGTTTTATTAAAAAAAGGTTATAACTATCAAACTTAATGGTAAAATGTTTTGAAAGAAATCATGATAATGCAGAATATAAATAGCTATAGCTATTTCAGTGACGTAATCAGTGACCTCGAAAACCCTCCGACAGCGTATGATATTCAAAATAAGCGATCCGAAGAAGCCCATTGTACCAAGTTCTTTCTGATTGTGCAAAAATTGCGAATTTCTAAAAATAGAAACCATATTGGATCCGCCATTTTGTTTTTTGATATTCTGATCTAAGAATCACAATGAGTGATATTCCAAATTCCCTGCATCAAGTTTTAAGACTATTGAGAGAAAAACTGAATTTTTACGGAAATAGTAAAAAATAGCCGCAATATTGGATCCGCCATTGTGAATTTTGGTATTTTGGTATCAGAATCATAATGAGCAATATCGAAAACTCCCATGCATCAAGTTTCAAGTCGATTGAACGAAAACCCGTGAATTTAGATGAAAATAGTCAAAAAGTAACGCCACGTTGCATCCGCCATTTTGAATTTTACAATTGTGACCTCAGAATCATGATTAGTGACCCAAGCTTCCTCTAGGAGGAAGCAAAAGATTTGAAATTTCACTTTTTTGTATATTTTTATATGATAGGGCAATTTTCTTAAATTTTTTGAAATGCATTTGAAAGGGCATTGAATTAGGTACATTTTCTTTTTTTAAACATTTCAATATCTATTTTCCTACATTTGTTATTAAGGTAAATGTGCCATTTTCTCTTATAATTTTTATCTCAGAAAATATTTCATATTTTTCACGAAATCTTTACCAGTAATTAAGCATAAAAAGTACTTCTTCCTGTAAAATAATTCAACAGTAAAAGTATTTTAAGAGGTTATATCGATAGGTTAACGAGAAAAAAATTATTGAACAAAAAAATTGGGTTTTCGTTGTTGCACGGTAACTCGAGTAAAAATCAATAATCTTTATGAAATTTCGCACGGAGGTAACTCTTTTAAACTTCCGAAGCCCTTTCGTTGTCCATGAAAAAATGTTCATAAGATTCGAAGATATTTGAAGTTAAATTTTTGTTTTTAATTTTTTAAATATCATTTTCTTGAAAACGATTCGACGGATGAAATTGAAATTGATACGCTGTCTAGCTCACGTTATGAAGAATATATGTACAAAATTTCATTAAGATTGCTCGATTATTTTTGGAGATATTCTTTTTTAGAATTTTTTGGTATTTTAGGACAGCATAAAAAATCTTTGTTATTGTAATTCAAGTCATTAACAATATTTTCTTTTTTTTAATGACGTCTTACTTCTTTTTATGCAAATTCATAATAATTAATAAGATTATAAAATTAAAAATACTAGAAAATATTTAAATTTATCTAATAGCACAACAAATTAAGTTTGAGGAAGCTACGTGCCAATGAATTGGCAGCATTTTTCTTTTTGTGGTATTTGAATAAAATACGATTTTTCTATATTTATTATACAAACTAAAAATGTCCCAAACATGTGTTTCGAGTGCGTTAGGGTATATTATATTGAGGCTTTCCTCATATTTTCTAGTTAAAAAATGTGATCAATACACTTGATAGATGATCTTAATGTTTCTATATAAAATTTCTAAAAATAAAAAGAATACAAGAAACGTTGTGATGAAATTCAAGTAAGTATATTGATAAAAAACGGTATCTGTCAAATTTTAACAAACCAATTAATGTATAATTAAAAACTTGTATGACTCTTCTTGACAAAATGATTTATGTTTAAAGTAGGGACATTGTTAAGCGTTAAAAAAAATAATAATTTTATGGGCAAAGAAGTTTTGTACTCGTTAGACCATGTTCTCGGTTTTTTTACTACTCAGGATGACCTAGAGAAGTGAAAAAAACTTGTCCTGACAAGCATTCCATAAAAAAAATGTATTGATTATTGGTACCCAGTTTTTCGAGATTTCCCATAGAATTTCTCATATACATCTACACCGGATTCTCTTCATTTTGTCCTGTTCTACCTCTCGTCGCCGTGGCACCTACAGCCCGCAGCGCTGTGGTGTTACAACAATAATACACGCGAGCTCTTTCCTCTCACGCGGAGAGAAAGAGTGAGAGAGAAAGAGAGGATTGAATTCCCTTTCAATTTCGTTCGTTATAGTTTCCTTTCTCCCCTCTCTCTCTCTCTCTCTCTCTCGTTTATATGTACGCATCCACATAGACATACGCACGCACACGCGCAGGGTGTCGCGCGAATTTTTTGCGTCGTTTTCGCCGCAACGCGTGCGCCGGATTCGCTGACGGGCGCTTCCGCTGAAACCGGTTAATTGGCCCGTAATTATATGCGCGCAAGCGCGACAGGGATGATGCTACCGCGCATAAACGCACGCGGACTGATTGAAACGAATCTGCCCGGGAATGACGATGATAGCCACCTGCGCCCAGGGAATTGGCTCCATTAACTGAATCAGCTCGAGGGAAAGAGAGAGGGTTAGTTTGCTTTACACTTTATTTACATCGACCGTGTGCGCGCGCGCGCTCAAGTTAGCCGTATAATTTGTCCCTGCAATCGATTTCGTCGACGATCCACGGGGATTATGCTAATCCGCTGGATGAGAACGCAGAGAGAAAGAGAGAGGAGAAAGGGTTGGGAAAAATGTTGAGAGACTGAGTTATGAGCCGTTTTAGGAAGTGCGGATAGGGGGAAAAGGCACAGAGACGCTGAAAAATGAAATTGCGTAATTTACGATTATATTGAGTTGATTAGCGAATATGGCAAATGCTTTGGAAAAATTGAATAGGCAATGAAAACTTCCGGTGAGAAATTTCGCATTCGATTTAATTCATAGTACACTTAAACCGCGTGGATAATTATTTGAGGCTCGCGCGCGCGTCTCGCCTTCAATGCCCGCCGTGCGTCGTTATTTGTTTCCGCCGAACCCTCGTATTGTGCGAAACAACTATTATGTATATATACCCGGCGTCTTGAAAATTCTCTACGCTATGGCCATATGGCTGACAGAGGCTCGCTCGTTAAATTTTGCAACTTATTCGCGCATAAATTTCAATAGCTCGCGCCATTTGAATAGTTCGAACTTTCACTCTTTAACGAATTCAGCAATTAAAAGCTTTTTGATGAGCCGAATATTCGCACGGTGCCGGCCCATTCCGCGAAGTTCTCTGTGTATAGCAATTTATAAGAGAGATAAGGAAAGAGAGCCTCATCGATGCCGATTTCCCCTTGCGCGCGCGGGTACACCGCCGGCAAAATAAAGGCTCGGAGTAAAAAGGTGAAAGAAAGGGGGGCGGGGGGAGAGAGCGAAGTGTGCATGTATAATGTATGCACGAAGAGGCGGCAGCAGCAGCCCGCGGCTGTCGCGCGCGCGAGCGCAGCACGGCAGGTCCCTGCAGTCGCGAGAAAGGCGCCGATTGACGCATATTACGTGCCATTACGACGAGGCGCGACGTAAAGGCGACTTTTGCGTAATTGCCTTTCGCCTCGCCGTGTTCCTCTTTCTTCTTTTCCTCGCGTATGCACCTTGCTGCATATACTTATATCTACCTACGTACGTACGTAAAATCAGCATACTGATTTTCCATACGGATGCGTAAGCAGAGAAGAAGAGCCAATCTCCGCTTTTCCGCGTATCACGATCTATGAGAGAGAGAGAGAGAGAGAGACAGAGGAGAAACTCTCGTTCTCATCGACTGTGTGTGACGCTCGCGCAGGTTGCGCCACTTCGACGAGCTATCGGTTGATTTCTACCGCGTAGACGCTTTTTGCGGATATATATAGATGTGTGCCGCGCGCAGCGGCGTACAAGTGTGTGCCTCCGACAGAGAGAAGGCGAAAGAAAGTCACATTCGTTTGCGACGAGTGTATATAGGTATAGGTAGACGCGTACACAGGGGAAACATGGACCTGCGATGTGTATCCTTTACCGGAAGATCGTTATCTGGATGTCGGTGTGTTTTGACGGATCGGAGTAGTTTTTATTACGGCGAAGTAAGTTGTTTACGGAATTTTAATACCATTAATTGGTATGACGGTAGCGTTACAATAAAATCGATATTTTTCTTGATATTATTTCCCTATATAGTTATACTTTGTGTTTTTTGATAGTAAAAAATTTATCGGGATCTGGGTCAGCCCGAATGAAGTAATTTTACGGCGGGCCCCTTCTCGAATCTATTTATAACTCGCCGCGCCGTGTAAACAACACATTTATTAACCCGGCGAAAATTACAGGTGGCCCCAAAAAACGCAAAAACGACAACAACACGTGCGCGCGTGCAGTCGGAAAGTCGGGAGCGAAAGAGAGAGAACGATAGCGATCTGATTAACTCCCGATACGCCGAAAGAGAGCGGCGCGGTGGTAGTGGGCCACATACAGAATAAGGCGAAAAACGAGCATTAGGCCCGGCACAGCGCAAGTTTCCTTTAAACAATTACCCCATTACGCTGCGGCGGTAAAAGCTCAGGCGAGCGCGCTTGCCTCGAAACCAATTTCGCACTTATGGATTATTGGCACGCTGCATCGCGCATTGCTGGCACGCTTTTATCATCATACACGCATACGTGCAGCGAGGATTCGCGGCACGTCGTCGCTTTACACATGTCGCCTCGCGGATCGTAGATTATATGCTTATACATACGAGAGCGACGTGTAAATACGTGAGCGCGTGCTCGTACAGTTCTGGCGCCTTAGACGAATGTCAATTACGCGCTGGCTTTTCATTCGACGCAGCGCTGCTGCTACTTTCTTATACGCTCCTCGTGTAATGCTCGCGCTAAGGTATTGTGGGTAATGTCGGGGTTTAGTGCTTGGGCGTGATGCTATTCATCGTAGAGAATCGACTGGAATATCGCTGAAAAGTTTACATAAAGTTTTATTTGTGGTATCATCGAATAAGAATTTATAGCTGAGTAATGGATGCATTATGAGGAATATTTTTAGGTGGAGTCGTTGCTGTCAAACAAAGGAGTTCGAGTATGGTTCTGCAGTTTGAATCAGATGCTAATACTTTATCTGTTATGGAGAGCTTGGAAATGCATGATTTTCTCATTGACAAAAAACTTTTTTGATTGAACAATAATTCTATTATTGAAAAATATTTCATGTTTTCAATCGTCCTACTGACCTGTATTTATTTAAAAGTGTTGGATTTCTGCACAAATCCCTAGTTGTAATTTGAAATAGAATTAAATTTTAATCTTTCGACTCTAGTAATAATATTAGAAAAACGGCGTTTTGTTACCTACATGTACCGCATCGGCATATGGCCGAGAAATTCTCAAGAACTCCTGGGCTCCTTTTCTATGACCCGGAGGACTGAGTGGGTATGGCTAGTCGTCAGTTCTATAGTTTGAAGCGAACATACCGTAGCGCAGTTTGTTTATACTGCGTATGTGTTATTGCATTTTTTTTTCTTTTTTACTAGTATAGTGACGCTTGACTTTGTTTTTACTGTATCTCTATGCCTGTTTTTATTTTATATACTCACTAGTTTTAATCTTTATACTAACATTTTATTGTATTTCTTATACATTTTACTTTGTTACTATTACGTTATTATATATGTACTTGATTTATACGATATATCTATGTACTATATTCTGGACCACACGGGACTCACTATCCTTGGTTATAATAAACTTTATTCTTATTCTCTTATTCTTATTCTTAAACCTGTTTGCCTTATTTATTTCGATAAATATTCAACAACGAGTTCCAACTAATAATAACACTGAATTCTCTCTAATTTCGAAATTCCCTCTAATTACGACAAAGCGCAGCATACTATCGAACCAGACCCATTACACAACAACAAAACTCGCGACTTTTCACTGCACACGCCGCGCAAACCCACCTGGCTAATGGCCACTTTTTGCCGTTGCGGATATTTTGAGCGAAATGCACCGATAGAAAGTGAAGAGACCACATATATCTGTCTGTGTGCATATATATGTACACGTAAGCCATTTGGCGAGTATGGCATTAGCTCTCTCTCTCCCTTGTGCATGTGCATCGTAAAAAGAGCTCACTCCCTCGTGTATTCATGTGTGTGTGGAGAGAGATGAGGCGAGGCCGGACGTCACGATTCGCGCATGCATAGCGCGCCGACGACGACGAAGCCGCTTGGCAAGTGCACGCGCGCGCAGCCGACATCATTTCACCGGCCAACACCCCTGGAATATTAAAGCCAATTGGGAGAGAGAGAGAGAACTCTGCGTGCTTTTGCGCAAACGTGTTTATGGCGACGCCTGCTCGAGTCAAATCGACCCTATCGATGAATTTTGCGCACGGCGCGTGCTGCTGGCTGAAAATAGCCCCGGGAATTTGTGGCACGCGACGAGTGTTGGATGGATGCTCGTGTTGAGCGAGCGAGAGGGTAGGATTGTGGAGGTTGTTTTGCGTGATGGTTTTTTAGGAAAAAACATGATGTACGTGACAGGATTTCCTCTAATTATGACGATTTTCGATATATCTCTGGAATCAACAGGAACCTAATTCTGGCATATAGAACGAATAAAACTTGGGGTTCAATCATTATCGTAAAAGAATATCGCGATGTTGACAAATTTCCTCGATCTCAATCAGCAAAATAGCAGGAAACCACTATATAGACTCTATATTAACTGTTGACGCACTTCGGCTGTTGTTTCACTCGCCTCCCCCGCGTTGCACTTACACCTCCTATAAATAGATACCGCGAATCCATTTCCCGCGCACACGAGGCTCTATAAAATCTCGCATATAACCCCTGACGCAAATCTCGCCCGAAAATATTCAACAAACAAGCGGCCGCTGCGCGCCGAAGCAACATTCGACTTTCCTCCTTCTCTCGCTAGCGCGCGAAAATAAGCAAAACTGCAGCGCCGATAAATCTCCTCAGCCCAGCTCTCTTGTAAGCATCGAAACGCCATCGGCACTACTATACCTCGACGAAAAAGAAACTATGGGAGAGAGGGAGAGAGAGAACACTATCCGTCGGTGTGATGAATTACGAGGGAATAACGCACACACATGCTACCTCGCCGAGCGTGAATTAGAAATCGGCTCTCGTGACCCGCGGGATACATAAGTTTGCGGTGGCAATTTATCCGATTCCCGCGCGCGCAGGCAGACTATACTAGTCGTCGGATAATCGAAGCTTTTGGAGCGTGCACACGCCTATATATATATATATATATATACACACACACACACACACACACACACACACACGCGCGCGCGCGCATTACGAGAAAGTGACGTGCTGCGCGTGCATATAAGCTGACCCCACGCGGAGAAGTACAGCCGGCGGCAGGGAAGTCGCCGGGCCCAAGAGTAGCTAAGCGGGCTCATTTGTCCGATGATCTTCCAATTTACTTCTGCGCACGCGCGCATAGGCACTGTAGTGCTCCCGCCGCGTGCGGCTGAGAATACAATCTGCCGACGCGTCTAATGAGAAACTGCGAGGGTCTCTCTCGATTTTCACTCTCTCATGTGTGTATATGTGTGAGTGTGTGTATCGAGTTCGGGAGAGAGAGGGAGAGGAAATTTCTATTCATGAAATCGAAGAGGCACCGTATAAGCGCTTTAAAGATATCGTTTAACCATTGGAAAGTTGGTAAATTGCCCTTTTTGCCCCGCTGAGAGAAGGAGAGGTCTGATTGCTAAGCGATTTATTTAAACGCGTGCGCGCGCGTCTATGAAGAAGGAGAGACTGCGCAAAAAAAGCTCCGCCTGAGAAAATAAGCTCGTAAGCGTCGGCGCTGTTATTGCCCATCGGCAGCTCGTTTATTTCCCTTCAATGCCGCGTGTGGATCTTTTTTTCTGGCGAAACTTTTGCCCAATTAATGATTAATTATTTCGTATTCTTCGGTCGCGATTCAAATTTATCGTCGGTTCTTCTAATCGAAGCAGACGTCAATTAATCGTTTAATCGACTCTCTCGCCACTTTATCAATTAACGTTTCTATCGCGAAGAGAAGCACTCGACTTGATCCTCTCGCTACCTAAACAAACACCACCGCGGAATACACAAACGAAATGTTTTATGCACCGTTCGTCGGCTCATTCCTAGAAGGTAGAAAATCAGCAAAACTCCTCGAGAGAGCCAACGCCCGCGTCGCTGTCGTCATCCCCTTCTCGAGCGGCGCATTATGCGGATAATTACAAAAGGAAGCTGCGAACGGCATGAATAAAAGATTTTCCGCGCGCACACTCGGGATCGTAACTTCGCGAGGCGCGCGTGCGCATGCTGAATTACTATCGAGAGGGAAGGTAAAGCGCCGCGAGTAGTATATTCTTCTATCGGTGGTGGTGATGGTGCTGGTGGCGGTGTACTATTGGATGCCCATGGGAAAGAATTCCGCCTGCGTGCCAGGGAATAGGTGAGCGCTTAGCTGCTGAGTTAATAGAAATTCGATATTTGCCCCGAAGGGTAATGAATTGGGTGGTCGACCGGAGGGATATTGGTTTAGTGATAGCTTAATTGTGCGGTAATTGGGGTGAGATGGGATTTGAGTGGTTTAAGTGGCAGTTGAGTCAAGGGGCTTCTTAATAATTGTCGATGTTGCCGGAGATTAATGGGCGTGGTAAATAATGTTTAATGAATTATTAAATTTTTAGAGGAAAGGTATAAAAATAGATTACATAAACATTTTCGTATAGAATATAAGACGAAAGAACATGATATATGGTAAAAATGTCAGTAAAATTTTCATTTAATTGTACATACAATCCGGGAAAAATTACAGCGCTACCATATGATTAGCTCTACTAGAGTAATTAAAAATATATATTAAGGTGGCTCCAGCGACTTTACTTAAAATTATAGATTAACATGAACTTTGGTTAACATAGATTAACATGAAAGATATAGTTGAAACCGAAACCTTCATTGCCGTAAAGAAAAAGTGGGGTCAACATCCAAATTAGCGAGAAAATTGCATCGCAAATGTTCATTTTGAACTTGATGCAGCTTATGGGAATTTCATCGAGAATGAAAGTTAAATCGCGTATTTAAAGTAATAAAAAATATGTTCTCAGTAAAAAAGTTATAGGATTTGAAACAGCGATTCTGACGGTATAAAAAAAATTGTAGGTCAACATTCAATTTAGAGAGTAAATAACTGTCAAAGTACGTAATTTTACTTTTTGGGAGCGTTCTCATGGGGCGAAAATGAACCTTTTCATTCTGTTTTATTATTGGTGATATTTGCTTACAAGTTATACGCGTATAAATTTGAAGTTATATAGGTTTAAATTTAAAGCTTTAATTTTGCGAAAAACTGTAAATGTTAACTGAGGCGTCCGCGAGGCCCTCACTTGATGCGATACCCAACGCTGGAGCCACCTTAACGTTTATAATAGCTCGCTTTAATAGAACATCACTTATTTTACGACAACCCTGTCATCATCATTCAGAGAGACCTCGAAATTCGTGATTAAAAAATAGTACACCATGCCGCTTTCAATCGAAGCAAAATCTCCTCAATTCCCCACACTTCCAACCCGACAGAGTATGTAATTCGCAATTTAGCCAATAATAAATCGCAAAATAACGTGCGAACCGTCCATCAAAAAAACTCACCGACAAAGTCCCCCCGACACACGCAGCTCTAAAATATTCGCCTCTTCTCTCGAGCCTTATGACGAAACCCGGCACTCGTTACAGAAAAGACGCGCGAATAATTTTCCACGGGCCACAAATACACGCGCGTGCACGCATTATAAAGCTTTCGCCAAAGCAATGAACCACGCGTCTCGTCGCCCTCCTCACCTTAATTTAGCGCTTCGGCGTCGGCATGGCCTTTTGCGGCTGCAAAAATAAATTGCAATCTCCGGGCGCGCGGCGGCGGCGGCTGTGTGTGTGTGTGTGTGTGTGTGTGTGTGTGTATATATCACACACACGCGCGGTCGAAGAGCGCATCAAGCGAGAGAGCTCGGGACGACAGAGGCGGCCGAAGGCAATTGCACGTGTGCGTATAGTGTACTTTCACTGTCACACGGCGTGGCTCTCGCTTTAATCGCCGCCGGCTGCTGCTGCTGCTGCAGTAACAACAGAGACGCAGCAGCCAAGCAGTCTGGCATTGCACGGGCACCGAATCATCGGCGGCCGGGAAAGCGATATTCCCCGGGCCCAGCGGCGAATCATGAGAATTATCGGTCGACTCTCTCGCACGCGCGTATGTATGTGTATATGTGTGCAGCACGTCAGTCGCGCGCGATCGCTTTCTTCTGTGCGCGAGGAAATCGAGGTCTCGCTCCCGCCGGCAGGCGAATCGTCCGTTCGGCCCGATCGATCACGAGCGCTCTCGCGTATATATGAAACAACATTCGCACGGTCGCGTGTGTGTATACTATATATACGTATCTGCGCCGATTCGCTTTCGTTCTCTTTCTCTCGCTCCTCGCTCGGCGTTGTACGACACGCGAGTGTGTTCAAGGGCGGCGGCGCTCTATGAATATCGAAGCGTGTACGGTGTATTACAGGCGAGCGAGCGATCGTCGATGCCCCCTTCGACACTCTTACAGGGGAGGCCTTTGGCAAACAAGAATCTATATTTAAGAGGCGCTGCAGCAGCGACACATTATGTGCGTTCTTTCACGGTCGCGCACGCTTATAACAGGGTAAATAGAAACCGTCGTGACTTAAGAAAGTCAAAAGTGTAAATTTACACGGGCCGCACGTGTATGTATGGGCGATGCAATGTATGTGTATACGGTGTATTTCTTCGAAAATCTCCTAGATTATTACCGGTGTGCGCGCCGCTGGTGCACCGGGCGGATGAGATTTATGTGTAATTAGCGTTTCCCTTTAAAATTTAAGAGCACTTAAACGCCGAACTCTCGCGCACGAAGCGCACGATCTCCTACTTGAAAAGAATCCACCGGCCGAGAGAGAGAGAGTGAAAACGAAAAATCAGCAGCCGGTGTTCACGCGAACAAGCGAGAGAGAAAATCAATTGTAAATTAAAATATGACGGGAGATTCGGGGCATAAATTTCGCGGCAATCTTTGTAACCCGCGCTCGTATACCTGTATACAGCTTCGTAAAAGTCGAACGAGAGAAGAGAACACCGTCTCTCCTCTCTCCCTCGAGTGCTGCGCAGCCGCTAGTGTATACACACACGCGCGCTCTGCCTAGTGTCCTCCGCGGGGGAAAAATGAGGCGGCGGTGGTAGTATAAAGGAGAAAGCGGCGCGTCGATGATCCTTCGATGGCCGCGATGAAAAACGAGCCTGCCGCGTGACAGCTCGGAAGGCGAAGAAGAACCGGGAGGGAAAGAGAGAGAAGAGCACGCGTCGCTTAAGTTATTAACTCCGATTGCGGGCGCGGATGACTCAATTAAATCGATCGGACGAGCGAACGTATCTTCCAGAGCGCGGGATTCAGTGGCGTGCGCGAGATCACGCTAATTGCCAATTAATCGATCCGATGTGCGTGTGCGCAGCGGGGGGTGCTGGCGAATTTCGGATCACTCGGTACACGCGCGAATTCTTCGGACGTGTCTTACGAAATTCAATCAGAAGCCTTCTGTAGTCGCCCGCCAGCTTATCTCACCCGGCGATCGATAATGCGCGAGTGGCGGGTTCTCTCTCTTTTTCTCTTTTTCTCCTTTCCTCTTTCTGCGGTGGAGCAGAATGTAGCATAAACGCGCGATTGTTGTATTATACATATATACCCTGGACTTTCGAAAATGTTTATTGATTGGGCACACTCGCGCTCGCTTATCCGTATCGCGCGTGGGCAGCAGCAGCGGCAGCCGCCAAGGAAAGTGAAAACCTTATTGTACGGGGCTGACCTGCCGCCGGTCTTGTACACTGCTTCCACGGCTCATTAGCTTGATAAATGATCGCGGGCGCGAGGTTCGCCGTGAAAATCTCGAACAAGGTTAAATCCGCGGTGTGCATGGGGTTTTCCGAAAGTCGCAGCGTAGAGCGATGGTATCCGCAGTATGGCGCAGGTCGATTATTTTTCTCGCGTGTGGGTTTAAATTTTATAAGACGTCGCTCTGTGGCGGCGTGGAGTATTGTTATCTGCAGGAGGGCAAACAGAGAAGTGCACCGTAAAAGGTAGACGAACGATAGCCATATCTCTTATCGTGCGCTCGCGGCGCATTTAGGTCTCTGTCCCTACCGCTGCGCGTGTGTTTTTCGTTATTTTGCCTATAAGCGCGAGTTGCGTTCGCCACTTATGTATAACGCATTGTGCGCGCCCCGCATGACCGTAATTGTCGTGCAGTGCGCGCACGAGCTTTGGAAGCCAATTCGATTTCCGGAATCTTTCTAGCATACACACACACACCGCCTTTCGTTCGTGTACGCGAAGAGCCGTGGCGTTTTTACGAGGTTGCGCGCGGTAAAGGTTTCGCAGTGCATGTATAAACAGCGCGGCGTGTGTTAGTGCGCGCGCGCACGTGACCGAGTGAAAAGGTAGAGTTTTTGCGCGCGCTAGAGGCTTTTGTGGTTTGTTTTCATTCTTGGACGGGGTATCGGCTCTCGCGTTTAATTCTGTCGCACGGCGCTGGAAGATATCGGTGATAAATCGGTAATCGTTTTTTTAACGCTTTCTATGCAGCTCTCTTAATACTTGATATGATCTCACTATAATAAAGTGTTGAACTTTGACACTTATTGTGCTTTTTATTAAGTAAATTTTTATTTAAAAAGATAATGTTTTTTACGTTTCATTTATTAGGAATCGAAATTTCTTTTAAAAATTTTAGATTTACTCAATGGAACTTTATATTTTACAATCAGAAAGTATAGAAGTAATAAAATGATAACAATAGTTCAATAACAATATACTTCTTCGATAACAACTGTTGATATATAATACCTTCATCTCATATTTACTTTTACAAAATTTTTAGATCCATTTAACCGATGAAGTATTTACTAGAGTTATCAAAGCGTGATATTATGGTGTGTTTTATGGATAAGATTACATGTTTCTTTTTTTTTTTATTCAAAAATTACTTTTATTGAAAACGGTGAACTAATCACATTGTGATAGAATGGTAAATCATTGGAGTAATTATCAAATATCTAAATTGAAATAAGTACAATCTAACATATATATGAGGCGTTTCATGTCAACTGCCCCAGCGCAGCGCGCGAGCGCCAAATCGTGCTATTTCTAATTCATGTTTATGATACTAAAATGTATCTAAAAAAATTATTTGTTAAGCGTTTCCGGTGTATTAAAACCTCAGCTTTCCAATGATGTAGGCAGTTTTTCCGAAATTTTCCATTTTCACCTTCAAAAGCTATAAAACATCTTATATCTCAAAAAGTATATTTTTAATATTTTTTTTTACCATTTAGATCGAAAGCTGAGCATTTTTTACATAGGAAATGATTTTTTTCAAAATGTGCTCAGGACATTTTCTTCGAGAAATAGAACGCGAAAGAGTAGAATATCAAATTAATTGGTGGGTAGGTACTCGTGCCGTCTATAACCACAAAAAAAAAAAAAAAAAAAAAAATCAGAGGTTTTAGAAACTGCATTTTTCTGAAAAGTGCAGTTTTCAGTAATAACTGCATATTTCATGCTTTCTTAATTTTCATTTAAAATCTTAAGAGATCATTTAAAATCTTAAGAGGTGGCTGATGCGGGCTAGTAGACCTAAAGCTATGAAAATTTTTTACGAAGAGTCATTTACACATTCCAATCTAAAAACTTATATGACAGGAAAAAGGGTTCTTAACATAACGGAAAAAATTTTTGTTAGAAAATTTCCAATGTTACAAAAACAGATTTTGTCCACCAAAAAGAAATTCAATAAGTAATTATAATCCTTTTTGTTTTTCATTCAATTTTAATTTGGAAGGTCTCATTTTATTCCTTGTTCAATTTCAGGGGGAGGTACCGATATAAAAATTGGAAAATTTTCAAAACCTGCAAAGTTACATGCAATTGTTTATAAATTTCAGTGATAAATCTATAAACAATTGCATGTAACTTTGCAGGTTTTGAAAATTTTCCAATTTTTATATCGGTACCTCCCCCTGAAATTGAACAAGGAATAAAATGAGACCTTCCAAATTAAAATTGAATCAAAAAGAAAAAAGATTATAATTGCTTATTGAATTTCTTTTTATATAGTGGGCAAAATCTACTTTTGCAACATTGGAAATTTAACAAAAATGTTAAGAACTCTTTTTCCTGTCATATCAGTTTTCAGATTGGAATGTGTAAATGAATCTTCGTAAAAACTTTTTACAAGGTTACGTTGTAAGAACGTCTTAGAAACGTTTGTGAACCATATACAAAACATTAAGATTGTAAAGTATTCGATATCCAACCTGCCGATAGATGGCGTAGTTCAATCCATAAAAGAAGACATTTCCAGGATATATAAGGAACATCTACTCTAGCAAAGCGTACCGAATACTGTTTGAAGTAACATCAGTGTTAATAACAGACAATGTAAATTATTTCAATTTCGTTGTAGAAACATTTCTCAAACGTTTCGTGCTATGTTTTAGAAACGTTTCATAAACTTTTCTGAAACGTTTCCAATTAGTTTTGGAAACATTTTTGAGATGAATCTAGAACGTGAATAATTGTCCAGTAAGTTTTTTGTCGAATCGATTATGTACGTTTCAGAGATGTTTCCAAAACTTTGTACAAACGTTTGAGTTCTGTTTCAGAAACGTTTCTGAGACAATTTAAACACGTTTACGATTTTTAAAAATTTTTTTTCAAATTTAGGACATTTCTACGTTTCTGAAATGTTTCTGTTACGTTTTTATATTTTTTAGGAAACGTTTGTAGGTTCCCAAAGAAACGTTTCCAAAACGTAACGTGCTATATGGGTATATTATGCGAATTAATTATAAGTTATTTTTTGGTATTATGGTGGTTAATTATTGCCATTAAATTATCGTCGAAGTTTTCTCATAACCGAAGGTAGCAAAAATATACCAGTTCAAAAATTTTGTACTCGAGAATCTTATGTGGGTTACATGGGTAAGTGGTTAACGAGTCCGATTGTCGTGCTGAGGATCTACACTGAGAGAACTTTGGAGCGTCTCTCGAACTTGCTAGTAGCGCTGATTTCTCAAACGTACACAAAGATTCGTCCCTTGATTTGAGACAGCCTTTTTGGCGTCACTGTCGCACGAGAGTCGTGGTGCAACTACTCTCTCAATTTCTTGCAGCACCAGTGCTTAAGGTCAAAACACGAGACAACGGCTGTCTCGTATTTTAGGGCACCAGATCTCCCAAATTCGGTAGAGCTGCCGCTCTAAACGCACGAACCATACCTGTACTTATTTGGTACACCAGCGCCTCGAAGATTCTCTCAGTTTAGGGATCGAATCAGTCGTCGTCGAAAAAAACACTTATTTCTCAATTTAATTTATTTTAACTTTAAATATATTAGAGTCTACCGACAGTTCTGTAAATACTAAATAATAAAAATAAAAATTAAAGTTTTTGAAATTCGAGCTCAATCGTAAAAATTACTATGTCGGATAAATTTGATTACAACATTTCTCTCAGTGTATGGTAAATAAATAAAAGTTTATTGAATTCCAAAACAGAAAAAACGTTCAATTTCTCCTGTAATACCTATATCAACAAATCCACTCCGACGTCAATACCAAAAACCATCGGTCAACCTCGCGTCATCCAGCTCACCACTTCCCATACTATCTCTCAGCCTCGAAGAAGCTCAGGCACGCGCGCACAAGTGCATCCTCCTCTCTCTCTCTTTCTACCGATACGCCGCCGTGCGTCCCACGCGCGCTTGTAAGTGCTTTATCTCGCCTCCCCGATTTTTTCTCCCCCCCTCCTTCTCTCTCATCCCTCTCTCATCGATTCATGCACTCACTCGCGGCTCGTTTCTCGCGCCGCTGCTATCTTCGCCGGCTATCTCGTATTATTTATGTGATTCGGAGGCGCTCGCACCGGAAGTCACGAGTATAGCCTGGTACTACTACTACTACTATCCGCGCGCGTAGTGACTTTTCCAATCCCAATTTTCATTCCGATCCGTTTCCCCGCCACGATAAGCCTCAGATAGGCTGGTATTTTGCTTATCTCGTGCTGCTTCTTGACCGTACGCCGCTGCTGCGAGTATAATTATAAGGTTGCGGCGAGTTTGCGTAGCATACGTCAATGCATTCGTTAGGGCATCGCGTCGATTTTATTTAATGGAAAAGTCAGATTTCGCACGCCTGCTGTGTCTCTGCGTTGTTTTGTATACATTTGGCGCAATTAGCGATTTAAAAGAAACACGTTTATAGACACTATTCAGAATAAATCGCCATCGTTCTTTGCACTCACGCCTATAAATCACTCCCACCTAAAATTACAAAACTTCGCGTCACCCCATAACCACACCGTTCTTCGATCCTATCTCCTTTACTATCACCGACCATCACTCGCCGGCGCAGCGTCGTCTTTGCATTCTTTTCACTCGCTTAAAACGGCACCTCGGAGCCCCTCGTTATTATGCAAGCGGCCATAAAGCTGCGCACGCGTCCCAGTAAAAACAAATACATACCCGCGACGATCGTCCGGCAAAGATATTGGTCGCGCGGTATGCGCGCACGGCGCCCCCACGAGCCGCGAGAAGAACGTGTGAAAATAACAATAAATATTACGTTGCGTCGGCGAGAGCCGCAACTGTTTACCTCTATACTATATCCACCGGCGCTGCCGCGCGTACGCAGTCCATTCTAAAAGCTCTCCCTCTCTCTCTCAGGGGGCCCCTCGCAGATTGATATCGGCATGCGCACAGTCGTAGCGGTACCGGCCCAACTCCGTTACCGCATGCGCGCGCGACTCTTTCGGATCTTCTTCCCTCTCTCTCTCTCTCTCTCTCTCTCTCTCTTTCTACTACCGCCGCGTCAGATGTACCGGCGAGATTGTTATTAACAATATCGACGATCTTCCCTCCTCTTCTCTCTCTTCTTCTTCACTTGCGCATAGTGCGCACCATGTATGTATATATGCACCGCGTGCGAGAGTCTCAGGTGTGCAAGGGGGAAACCTCACGCGGACACGTCTCTATCAAGCGCGGGGGGACCTGACTACCGCTGCGTTCGACGCGTAGAGGCTTTTTCCTCCCCGTTTCCAGCAACGGCAGAGAAGAAGGAGAAGCAGGAGCATGATGTAT
This sequence comes from Torymus aiolomorphi, assembly GCA_036365515.1. Classification (NCBI taxonomy): domain Eukaryota; kingdom Metazoa; phylum Arthropoda; class Insecta; order Hymenoptera; family Torymidae; genus Torymus; species Torymus aiolomorphi. The sequence goes on from CM070873.1 coordinate 262,233,132, forward strand.
TATGGTATTGTGCGAGAGACTATCTCTCTCGGTCGCGCGAGCGCGCGAAATTGTTAGCGCGCGAGCGGTATGACCAGGCCACTCTACGGTGGTTATTATTGATGTATACTGACTACCGTTAGTGTACGGGAATTCCTCGCGCGAGGTGGACTTTAACCCTTGCGCGCGTATAGTGCCCCCTTCTTCGTTTTGTTGGTGTTTGGATAATAAATTTGCCCGCTGAGCGCGTTGATACCTCTCGGTTTGTGGATATTGAGGAACTCTCGCGAGCTCGTGCGCGCGTACATTAATCACGTTATATACCGTATACATATTTTGTATACGTATATTATACGTATGCGAAAAATCGCGTAGTCCTTTATTGTACGTGCGGTCGCGAGCGAGCGTCTTCGCAATAACTCAAACTGCTTTCCCGCGCTAATGAGAATTTCGAAGACGGTACCGCGCTCTCGTGTAAGTGGAGCTCTGCTGTACGCGCCTACCTATATGCAAAATAGCTGTACTCAGGCGGCCCAAAAAAGCAACGAGGAGGCGGAGGATGAGACGCGCGCTAGAGCTTTTTTTATAGCGAATAGTTTTCCTGATTAACGTGTCACTCGGGGAGGAAGAAGAGTCGCGCGTAGTTAGAGAGCGGGAGACACAAAGTAATTTCCGTGTCACGAGTTAATAACTGCGCGCGGCTGCGCGATACATCCCGTCAAAGAGGTGGCTGCGCGGTCATTACAGTTCGCGGACATTTCGCTTAACGAGATTTCCCGCGTCTATGCGCTGCGCGCGTCTATGTGTGTGCGAGGTTTCTCCGACTCGTCTCCGGCCGCGTTTCGCGAGCCCGCCGCATACGTCGATCGCGGCTGTACTCTGTGATTTGGCCGCTGAATAGAAATTACCGCCGGAGAGTAGCAGCAGCCCCCCTTCAATCATGCCCGCGTGTATGTAGTGAAGGACTTTCGATCTCCGATCTGCGGGCGACTTTCCAGAGAGAGTGTATGGCGACTTTCGGCGATAATCGCGACGTAAATGCAGCCTTTTTCCGCACTTTTCTGCTGCTAAAGGCGGGTCCATTAACCTCGTCTATACTAAGTGTTTTATTCTTTCCTTTTTTTGGGTAAACGCTGCCTGTGCGCGCGTTCAGTTGATTGCATTTTGATTATATTGTGTGTGTGAAAGTGGCCTTTCCTGTGTCGCCCGCTCCTCCTACCAGCCCGTTAGACGATATCAGAATCGGCACGTCAGCCGTGCATTAGGAACTTGTCGTTTATTTCTTTCGCGTGACGCCGGCGTACGGGGCTGATAAAGGAGAGTGTATAACAGCTATACAACGTTGTTTTGTTAATTTGCGGCGGCTTTGCAAAATTATCGCATGTGTGCTGCCGAGTTAGAAAGTGCGCGGTTTTCGCGAAAACGGCATGAAAATGTGTATGTATTTATGGGCTGCAGTGTTTATCGACGGTGAATTTTTCCGGAAGGTGTAGCTGAATTTTTACAAAGTAAATTAATGTCTCGATAAGGCTAATGATATTCATAGGTTGATTAAAAATTCGTATCGGACAAGATGTAGACTGCTGGAGGCACGAATCAGAGCATAAAATTACAAATCGCATTACACTCGATCAAGCTGCCGCGGGTGAAAAATGAAAATTGATAAGGGATATGTGGGCCATCTACCCCGCGGATCTATAAAACGCCACGGGATGGAAAAATCAAGTGCAGACAAGAAGAGAAAGAGAGATTATAAAGACGGGCTTGAACAGTGACTTGGCAGGAATTCGGACGTAGAAAAGTTATCAATTCTCAAAAATGCTGCCCGCAAGACCCGTGGTCCATAGGCATCGTACCGTGACGCTGAATAGCCGTGCGATTGTTCGACACCCTTATGAATCGCGCGTTCGGCTACTTACTTCTCTCTCTCTGTCTTCCGAGCATGTATATCGGGGACCGGTCCGTAAATCAGAATTAGCTATAGGCTTTCACCGGGCGCGCAAGCGCGTATATACCGTTCTTCTCTCTTCGTGATCTCTTTTCTTCTCGCGCGCGCCTATCCCAGTTTCTCCGCTGTCATAGTTTTGCCATTGTTGTATTAAATTTAAAGCAGCTCGCCCGTTTTAACGACGTTATTGGCATTGTTGCGCTCGCGCGAGGGAAGCTGCGCGCGAACGCCGTTCTGCATAAACGAGCTTCTAGGAGCGCGCGAATTTCGACCACCACGAAAAGTATATATCTATCCCCGTTCTCTGCGTACGCGCGCCTCTCTATCTTATTATAACGGTTCACGCGTATATACTTTTTCTCAAGCTTTCTGCGAGATACACACACACACACACACACACACACAACGCGCCCGGATTTAATTATGGCGGAGAGATCTACATCTAGAAAATATCCCCGCGCTCATAACTCGGACCGTTAACGCACTGCACAGCCGGCGTGTGTAACAACGGGTGCAGTGCGCCTTTTTTCCGATAAGCCCGCGTCGCCGCAGCGGAAACTCCCGTGTAGATTTTTGCGGACAAAGTAGGCAGCAGCTTTCCACGGGAGACAACGCAGTCCTCTCCCTCTCCATATAGCACACATATTATACGCGTCCGACTCGTTAGATACGGGCCACACTTCGGTCGCTATCGGCCCCGATCTTCGGCATAAATCTCCCCCGTTCGCGATTAGTCGATGCTATCGCGACTTGCGATCGACGCGAGAAAGAGAAAGATAAGCGCGTTGCGTCGATCCTCGCGTGTCGCGCGCATTGTACCCATAAACGTCGCCGCGATATCAGGGACGAAAAGTCGCGAGCGTTAAAGATAGAGGAGGTCGCGTATATATAAGTGTAGACACTGACCGCGTGTATATATACGTGTTTGCGCATGCGGTGGCTTTCACCGACGAGGAAAGCGCAGCAGCGACTAGCCAAACGCTTATCGAGGAAGTGGGCTGACCCATCGCGCTTCTATATGGACTTTTGAAAGTGCGACTCCGAACGCATAGTATATATTCTTTCGCTCGCTTCTGTATGTCTCTGTATGTATGTATACACGAGAGCGCGCAAACGGAACGCAAGTCAACTGTGAATATTCGGCCGATTTTTGCCGCGACCGATGGACACACTGCCGCGGGCAGGAGAAATTGTGTGCCCGAGACCAGCAGCGGCAGCCGTATATACGTTACTCTTTTACAACCGATCGTTTCTCTTTCGCGCGTGTATGCATTATGCATGTGTGCACAAACGCCGCTCTGCTGTACTACTACGTCGGGGCTTCCTTTTACCATTTCCAATATCCATTAGGAGTAATTAGACGCCTGCGTCTCTCGAAGCGGTATAATTCATTATTTCCCGGTTTTCTCACATCGCACCGGCGCTGCTGCGCGTATAATAGCATTAAGCGTTAATTGTCCATTAAAATAGGCCCGATTTCAATTACATATACCAAGCGCGGCATTTATACACGCCGGTCCATTGAATTTATATTTTTCACTTCGCCCGGGAGTCATATTAAATTAACACGCCTTTCTCCGCGCACGCTCGCTATCTACTTTCATTATCTCGCGCTCGCTCGCACGCGTGTAACCCTTTTCTTTTCACATTGTTCCGCGCGTATTCTTCCTATATTATACGTGCGTCCGAGGCTGCTGTCGCCGCTGATGGCGATGTGTGGGTGGGTATCAAAAAAGCGGACGTTCAGTTTGAATTTGCAACAAAGTATCGAATTTTGCGAACCTTTTCTCTCAGTGTAGTAATACTGTTAAATTCATTATTAACGACAAGTATCGGGCATTATCAATTAAATAAAGGATGTTACCAAGACTTTTTTAATTATACATGATTTTTCTCCTGTATTGTGTGGTACAAAAATCAGGTCCGGGAGGTAGGTGTGCATGAAAAAAATTTTTACCCACTTTTGAGAACGCATAAGTGGATTTTTCGCGTAGATTTTTTCATATATACACGCACCTATACACTTAGATTCTATACATTGAGAGAAATGTAAGAAAATTTACTATAAACGTAAGAAAAATTACTATATTCGATAGTACTGTGGGACAGCCTCAAATTTTCATGAAATTTACTACAATTTATAGTAAAAGTTGCTATATACATAGTAAAAATTACTCAACACATTGAAATGTTTATAATAGCAGTATTATTTGCTGAGTTATTGATGAAAACGTGATTTTCCGACTAAATTTTTTTACTAAGGAAATAATTAGAATAAGGACTTGAAAATTTAGTGTAATGTAGAACTTAACTTGGTGGCAATATTTATTTTTAGTTTGAAGATATGGTGATTTAAGAGAAAAAGATAACAATTTTAATCTCGAATATTTCAGAAATTGATAGACCAATTAATCTGGCTAACGAACTCATTGGATTTACATAAGTGATTTAGGCAATGTTACCTCAGTTATCGGTGTTTCAAAGAAAACTTAATTTTTTATAATCTTTTTTCTCCGAGAATAATCGCAAACGACACTTCAAAATTTGGCAAAATATAGATTTTCATATAAGATAGATAAATGTACCAATTACTGCAGATGCCCCTATCACTGCGGACTTTTATAACAATTATAAATTATAGGTTTTTAAACCTATACGCAAAAAAAAAATTTGAAAGCATTATTTGTTTTTACTTCTGAGATACAACATATTTTAACCTGCAATACTGTATAAAAATGTAATAAATTAAAAACTTTTATTATTTTGAAGTTTCAATATTTTAAACTAAGACAATTTGAACATTCGATATTTTGGACTTTCGACGTTTACTTCTCGACAATTTTAATTTTCGACATTTACCTTTCGACATTTAGGCCATTGAATATTCTGAACATTCGATACTTGAACATTTCTGTGGCTTCCATAGGAATAACCACTTATCTCCACTTTTCATGATTTCGACTAAATTGAGTTTTTAGTTTCGCATCGGTGTTTACGATTGCATTGTCCGTAAGGTCCCTGCCAAAAGTAAAATTTTCACGTTAACACTGCGATAAATAATTATGTAAAGCAATTGATCAATTTCAAGTTCTCGCTTTGTAGATGATTCACTTTAGAATTGAAGTCAACTATAGACGTTTTCCATTTCGACATAAGGTCTGCAGAATATGTATAATTTCGAAATTCGAAATTACGAAAATCATATTTTCAAATGTAACAATTCACCTACTGTCCCTGGTACAAAATTAACCATAATTTGACCAGAATATGGTTAATTTTCTGGTAATTGGTCAGCTTATGGTCAAAATTCTGGCCAGAAACCTCGCGTACTGACGACAGTTTCTGGTCAGAATCTGACGAATTTCTGGTCAAATAAAATCATTATATTTTAGATTATGTCCTGTACATATAATGATCCTCACTACAGCACTCATCTGAACGCAACATGCATAATGAATCTGCCGTTTTTTAGTAAATAGGTTTTTTCTGATTGTACTCCATTTTAAATCAAAGCGGAGCATCTAATCTATATATTTTTGTAACGTCTGTTAGCCACACACACACCTGCACAGTAAGGCATAGATGCAGTAATGAAAAAAATATAATTGCAATGATTTTCAATATATCATAAAATTTTCATTGTCAAAATGAAAATATAATTAGAATTATTTTCAAGTAATGTATCATAAAGACATTACCTCTGACAATGTAAGCTAAGCTAAACATTCCTAAACCCATTTTATGCATCGGTAAAGCATTTTCAATATTTTGCCTTTGGTATATAACTAATCTGGTGATGGATTTTCATGGGATAAAGCTTATATCCTTCATATTTTGATCATATTTATCATTTAAAAAGTTGCAAATATGAACATATCCTTATTTCAAGGTTTCTTACATTTTTTGTGATTTTTACCATTTAAAAATGATTTATTGAAGTAAATCTTTTTCCAGCAACCAGATAATGGATTCTTATAAGACAAAGCTTACATTTCTTGTATTTTAATCATAGTTCTGGTTCAAAGAGTTGTACTTCAATAAATTACTTCGATAAGTCATTTTTAAATTGCAAAATCACAACAGATATAAGAAAACTTAAAATTAAGAAATTTTCATATTTGAAAATTTTCAAATCATAACTATGACCAAAATACAAAGAATATAAGCTTTGTCTCATCAAAATCCTTTACCCGGTTGGTTATATACCAAAATCAAAATATTGAAAATGCTTTATCGATGCATAAAATGAAGCTCGGAACTTCTAGCTTAGCTTATATAACGAGAGGTAATGTCTCTGATAAATTACTTGAAACTAATTCGAATTATATTTTCTTTATTCATGCAGAGAAAATTTGATGTAAAGTCCTAAGCGTCATATTCCTTTAACTTATTTGCATTATTGAGTGAGGTGAATATATTAAGGTGAATATATTATACACTATTTAAGAATCAAAACAAAGCCTTTTATAATAGTATCAAGCTAAACAATTTTAAATAATATATATTATATTTCGGTTAACCAGACTTCTGGTTAATTATTGACTAACTTATGGTTAAATGGCTGGCCAATAGTTAGTGAACCGGTCAGAAAAGATGATTAATTTTCTACCAGGGGTCCAAAACATCGAATTTCATTTATAGAATTTTATTTTTATTTTATTTTGTACCTCATTATCGATTGTTTACTCGACACTCTTATGCATGCGCGTTATATGATCGGTAATTCGATTTTAATTATAATTATTATAATCCCCCTCCTCCCTTCGATTTCCCTTTTATAAATCGAGACTGACCAATGGTAATGCAATTATTGCGCGCGTCCCACGAATATATTAATAACGTTTCAGAAAATACATTAAGCTTCTTATCATCGACGTAACGATCTTTTTCCTCATACGCGGATAAAAACAAGCGCGGCGGCGGCGACTGTCGCTCCCTTTTATAAATCGCGTGCGCGGAGTCAATCAACCTGCGAGTGTCGCTCCTTTCATCGGGTGCGAGCTCGCGCTATAATTCCCGCGCGCGTGGCTATCTACCTCGGCGCACGCGAGCGCGAAAAAAGCTGCGGGAAAAAGGACCGCAAGAAAGGGAATCTGATGCTTTCTCCACCTGGTTGTTGAAAACGAACGTATAGCTGGGCGGTTGTGCCGCCTATAAGATAATGACGCGACGTCGCTCCGGGCTAAGCCTATGTGTCTGTATATATAGGTATACATCGTATGCGCGAGAGTAGCCTCGTCGCGTGGACACACACATTCGTTTATAAACCAACAGCGCAACGGCAGCGACTTTCGCCTTTCCTCTTTCCCGGAGAGGCAGGTAATTGTTGCACTCACGCTTGCGCGCGCGTTATAGGGTTTTTTGCTCGGAAGCCGATGAGAAAGAGAGATTGGCTCTCTATCTCGACCGATGTCAATTTTTTCCCCGTATTAATTCTCATTTTGCAGTCTGTGTATGTGTATGTGTGCGTGTGTATGTGTACACGTTAAGAGTCGATTGATTCCCAATGGCGCGCGAACGCTGGCTGTAATTTTATTGCACCGCGAATAGAAATCTTGTAGAAACCGCGTGCGCCCAGGATTCCTCGATCGTGGAAACACCTATAATCATTTCCAAAGAGTCTTGTACATATGTAGGAGCGCCACCGCGGCCGTTACAAAACCTTAATCAATAATAATTTCATTGATCTACCCGTCTGTACAATTACTTTCAATTTCACTTGGAAATTTCTCTCGTATAACCACGCGCGTTCTGAGTTATTGCAAAAGCGATTGCTTTTTTGTTTCTTGTCGTCAGCCGGTTCCCATAACCGGTATTTTCGCATTTTCTTTAGCGACGAAAAATAATGAAACGTCAGAGGAGAGTCAAAGTTCGCAGGTGCGACGAGGTTGAACGAATCGCGCTGAAAGCGTGGTAATGTGTATCCCTGCGGCGCGTACTGGCGGTAGCGAAAATTGAATCCGCACGTAGCGCGCGACAAGCGCTGTAATAAGCGTGAGAACATTAATATGTGTGCATTAGGGAGTTCGTGTACTATATACACATGATATTCTCGGTTTGCCTGATTTGAATTACGTGATGGTGGTAATTTAAATTAATTAAATAATTAAAGCGCAGACCGAGATAACGAGTGAGTTAAAATAAATGACGTGTGTTTTTATATACATCTCTGCTCGTTTATAGGCTAACTGAAACTACCATTTCAAAAATTGTATTCTCAAAATTTCCTCTACTGTCATTTTTCACGAAACTTAATGAATCAAAAATAATGGTATATCCTTGTACAATAAATTCACAATATTTGTCATTTACATAACAGCATTACACTCCCGCTTTCAAAAGTCCTTCTCCTCCAAAACAATGGACTCCTCGAAAAATTCCCGGAGTTGCCCGAATACTATTTTCGCAACTTTTATCCACTTGGTCAGCAGCTTTCGCGTGTCCTCGACTACGCTGCCGCTTGTCCAAACCCACACGTTTCAGGAATTTCTCTTTCTCATCCACGTCTACCAAAACGCGCGATATTGACGCGTTACAGTGGGAGACTCGAACAAGATCCAGTTGAGAAAAGAGGAAGCGCTCGGGGCGATAAAGCCGAGAAAACGAAGGAAACGATCGCGGGAGACGCGACCGGTAGGTGAGTCAGTCCGATCGCACATACGGGAGAGGGCGAGAGAACCCGCCGCGAGTTTTCTTCTGCGATTGCACATACGTACACGCGGGATCTCGGCCCCGATGGCGAATCTCTTCGATCCCGTGCGATATATATATAACCAAGCACGTGATGGCTCGATTTTAGCTGCAGGCGGTCGGAGAGAATTTTTCCCCCACCTCTCCCGATAAATATACTCTTACCTTCGTTTGAAGGCTCGAGCCTGCGCGTTTCTAATATGCGTCGGGCGCGCGTGCGCGCAGTTGAGCAATCGCCGCGCGGAAGCCCCGGCGATTTGCATACAACTAGTATACGAGAGAATGCATTTTACATGCAAAAATATTATCACATTGTTTGCATGGCATTATACGCGTGTAAATATGATTTTATAAAGCACTCGAATTTGCATGAAACGTGTTTTTACTCGAAGTCGCCGAAGTTATATATGCGAGAAGGATATGCAAATTTTTGGTAAAAATAGAGGCATAGGGATCTCGCTACCAATGAAACTGGTATACCCCCACTCCTTGGCTAATAAAGTATTTTTTATATACACATATCGGGCTGAAAATACTCCGACGCGAGGCGCTTGGGAATCCGAGTATAATACGCGAATAAACTCGCGAAAGTAGGAGTAGAGGATGCAGCGAAATAAAAAGTCAATTAAGCGAGACACAACGCGATGGGGACTCGCTCACTCACTCACCCACGCGATAAAAAGTATAATCCAGCCAAGACAATGGTCATCGAGAGGCATCATGCTTCGCAGCGTGTAACGAAACGAGACGTCAAATGCTGACCCGCCAAATTGGGCTGCCTTATGCTGTTTGGGACGCGTGAGTTGGCGTCACTTTCGATTCGCGCAGTACCTATACACACATACAGACGTAGTCGTCGTCCGGTGAGCGCGATCGAGTCTCCCCGCTGCGCGAGAATGGAATATGGAAACGACAGAAAGAATTCCCCAACAAAAGATACTATACTACCGGGCGCACCACAGGACTGTTCTGCCATATCCCAGAAAAATCCGCGCCGCGGGTCGCCCAGCCGGTGGTTGCTCTCGTATACGGACCAGCGCGCGCGTAGGTACCTATACACACACACTTAATTCAGCGGTCGATGAAGCGTTAAGAAAGAGCTTCAAGAAAGTTTAGAAAACGCGTACTCGAGGGAGATATTCCCTCCAATCGGCGCTTTTCACTTTTCGAGTACACTCGAGCGCGCGAAAGCCGCCGCGTTTTTTCGAGTGTGCTCATCTCCTTCGGTCTAATGCGCGTTATGGAACTCACCGCTCCATCGAAACTCGTGAGTTTACACAGGTAGATAGGTAGGTAGGTAAGTCCATTCATCGCCTTGTTGAGCCGTGGCGCGGATCGTTTTGCCTTCTAACGGATGGATTACCGATGGATTATTTCGTAACCGTCTCGTGAAAAAGCCCCCGGATAAACGCGTATGTGTATATATGTACATGGTGCTATACTTGCGTGCATGTCTGCGAGCGCGGCGAATTTTTTCCGCGGTTCGGGATTGCCGGCTGCTGCACTGCGGTTAGCAAGTGTTTTGCAATTGAACACCCGCGGTGTGTATATATACACGATTTCATATTTCCTATGCGCACCCGCCGAAACCGAATCCACATCCCGCACAGACAGAGACCCACTATACTGCTGCACAATTACGCTTTTTCCCCAATACTTTTCTCTAATCATCGCTTGCATAAGCGGCTCTTTTGCGCGCGCGAGCTTACACAGACGCACACAAAAAGCCGCGGCGTATAATCCAAGAATGATCGGGATAGGAAATTTAAAATTAATATAGGCGTGTACGCATACATACATACATACACAACAAGGAAGTATTCATTTCGAGTGAATACACAAATAACCCAGATTGTGCGGTCGATGAAAAACGTCTCGACGGTTATCCGAGTTGTATAATATGGAGAGATTCGTCGAAAAGTCTAAACGCTTGCGCGCACTCCGAAAAACCTGACGCCTGCTTAAATTACGAGCGGCGCGCATTATATTATACGCGCGAGAAAAGAAAAACACGAGACGGAAACGAGAGGGAGGAGAGAGAGAGAGAGAGAGACAGCCAAACAATGATTGCAGATATTTAATGAGAGAACGCAGCATGTATATACACGCAGCCTCCACGAAAACGAGAGTGTATAGATATACACACACCTATTGTATCCACCTACGCTCTTCCGGCGCGTTCGCTTTTTCGCCCGGGGCGCTCTTGAAATCGTTTGTCGGCTCTCCGCACGCGGTGTACTCTCGCGTGAGCACACGTGTGTGTGTGTACGTATCGCGGAGAGATGTGAATTTAGAAATGCGCGTCGGGGGTTATATTCGACGATTTGGAGGAAGTCAAAGAAAGTGAGCGAGCGAAAGTGTGCGCGAGCGAGCGCGCGGCATTCATTAAGTGCCGGGGCTTTTTTCGCGCGTTAGCTACACGGGGGGCAATTTGTCGACGTATGTGCGAGACCGCCGCGCGGATTAATCAGGATTTCCGCTGTGTGTATATATAAGCATGTATATACGCGAGATTGGCACTTTCGATGTCGTGCATGCTCGCTCGCCCGCTCGCGCGGTGCTTTGTCGAAGCGGCGGAGTTAACGTTAGACACACACCGCGGGTGCTCGCGCGAGGGTATTATGCGCCGCCCGAGAAATCGTGTGTAGTGTCCTTTTATCTCTTTCTCTGGCTGGTTGTATGTCGGCTCGTGTACGTGTGCTGTGCGCGAACTTGCGGGTAATAAACTCGTTGAGGTATGGTTCCCAACGCGCGATTGCAAATCATCATCATCGTCGTCTACTTTACAGCGTCACTGTAATTCGGACACGTACGTACGCGCGATATCTATACGAGGTTGGAGCCATATATAAGCATCGATTACCGAAAATCACCTCTCGATGGAAATGGACATGCGAGCGATTGCAAAGCGCGCATATATACTCGCTTTCTATAGGGGGATGGGGGAGAGAACTCTAATGCGTGCACGCGTATAGAACACCGATAACGAAATCTCAATTGCAAATCACACGCGCGCGGACGTAACTCGCCGCCGTCGCTCGTTATATACTCGCCACAACGTTCCCCTCTCGCTCTCTCCATTATCTTATATGGTTATGCGAGAGGAGCGTTAAAGAGCGAGCGAGGTGATTGGCTCTCTCTCTCTTTCTCTCTTGCATTTACGCGTTATTGTACGTACAGTATACGCGTGGAGCTAGTTATACCCTATGCACGAAATGTGCTTATACGCTATTCTCTCTCGTTCTCCCTCGACACACCGCGAAAACCGTTAAGCCCCGCGCGTGGAGCCCGCAATCCCGGATATGTATCGAGCGTGCGGGAGCGCGCTGCACACACCGGGCTATTGTTGGCCCAGTCTTCGCTTACTCGCTCGCCTTCCTGCCTCACTAGCCTTCTCTCTCCCTCGTGTTGCACACGTTATACTCGCTGGAACCCCCTCGGGAGGATATAGCGGCACTTATTTTCGAATTTATATGGAATGTCTTTATTAAATTTTCTCGCCTCGACTCGCGAATCACCGCGCTGTATTATCTTATATAACCTCATTACTTTCGCAACCAGCGGCCCGCCGCGCGTACTTAGAGATTGACTGAGCAAGCCCAGGGCACTAATTTATTTCGCGCGCCGATAAAGCTTTTGTCCGAGCTGCGTGTGTGTGTATATGTGCATGTGTGTGTGTATGAGAACTGAGCGAAATAAAAGCTGGCATTTCGTGGCTAGATCTCTCACGTGTGCATGCGCGGCCCTATACGACGAAATAATAAATTGCCACGGCGGATTAATGTGGTTTATTCGCCACGCGTGTTTTATCGATTTTCTGGACAATTACTCAAAGAGCCGTAGATTGTAAACAGTTCGCATAGGGGCGAGTGCTGTAATCGGCAATTAATCTTATTAATCAAACCGTACGTTTGTTCAGTTTATATACTTACATTGCCGCTATGACTTATTTTCGAATCCGTGATAATCTTAAATACATTGAGATTAAAGCTTTATCAAATTATGATTTCTCAAATGAAAATATTTATATGATTTATATATCTCTCAAATATTTGCTTTCATTTTTATATTCACCTTCCAGCATTATCGTTTTTATTAAAACCCGCAACTGCGCGCGTATTATTTCGTTTTTGAGGTTATGGATAGATCATTTTTCATTATGATTTCATTTTAATTAGTTTCAATGATAGGATAATCAGATCATTTTTCAAAGCATGAAAAAATTAATCTTTTTATTATAATTCGATTTAATTATTTAGTTTTAAATAGTTAAGAATAAAAATTCAATTTCAAAAATACGAAGTAGCGAATTTTTGCGCTATTCCTTATAGACCAATCAAAATCAATCCTTAAATGCTTCACAACATCCGGGCATCATTTTTTTAAGGGTAGATAGCAGAGAATCTTTTCTCATTTCAATTAAAAAGTTCAAAGAAAAGCTTCATATTTGCCCATCAAATACCACCCAAAATACCGCTAATAAAACCCTTAACTTCCCTCCTACCCACGCCTTTCTGCCAACAATCTCGCATCGCGTGCAAAACACCGTTAAGACACAGAGAAAGACGCGGCGCGAGCCCGTGCGTCAGCGGGGGTATACACACATCCTCGGCTACTATTGTCGGCGTTTCGCGGCCTCTCATCGAGAACTTCTCTCTCCGCGGCACACACACTCGTACATACCACATAGCTACCTACTCTCTCTCGCTCTCTCTTGGAGCGTCTACACGCGCGCGCACCGCACGCGGAAGCGATGCGTGCGCGCATGTGCACATAGCCGGTCAGGGGTCATCGCTAAGTCGGTGGTCCCGCTGCCCGTGCGCGAGCGAGCGAGCGAGGAGAGGAAGGAATTCCCCTCGATAATTCACGCCTTTTTCCCATAATACGACCGTGTAAACATTCATTTTGTAACCCGTGATTTCTCTTCGTGTGTCTACAGCGAGAGAGGATGCGGCAAAAAGCTGCACGCTGGTATAAAGTACAAATGTGTGTATGTGTATATGAGCGAACAACAAAAACAAGATGTCCCTGTGGGTACATATAGGGAATTTATTCTTTAATAAATCGCTATGATCAAGGGGGAGAAATATCAACTTACGCGATGGAATTGATGTGTTATTTGGACTTTTTTTTCAATAAATTTTGTAGCTTTTTTCGAAGTGAATGCGCATCGAAAGTATATGCAGGTGAAATATAGGAAAGAGAATGACGAAGTATCCGAATGAGATATTAGTACATATACCGTGGATGTAGGATTTTTTTCTTTAGAAAGTTTCCGGGTGTTTTGTGCTTCGTACGCCAGATTACGTAAGCCCCGCGCGAGCGAGCGAGCCAGCCTGTGTTATCGTGAAATTATATCAAAAACTTGTCAATTTCTTATGGCGCTCATTAAAATACTTTACAATGCATTAGATACGGACGCGGTCGTATTAATTTGATTTATTATACAATAAAATAAATAAATTCGGTGGATTTATGTCCCGGAGCGGCATTCTATGACATTAAAATAATACGACAGTAGCCAATACACATGAGATATATAACGAGCCCGCGCGAGATCACCGTGTCGCTCACTCGAACGAGAGTATAGGAAATCGAAAGTAAACGCGTTTTTCGGAGTGTCTAAATATTTACATAATTCGCTAGCAATGTCACTAACCTGTTTGCGCTCCTCGGCAATTATGTCGTCGAGTGCGCGCGCATGTGAAGTGCATCGGATCATTAGCCTCGTTTCGGCAAAGCACAGTTGAATTGCACGGGAAAAGCGTTGATTTAAATAAGCTTAGGATATTTATTTAATTATACACGAATTCATGTTGCTTCTCGCGTGTGGGCTAAAAAATGCGTAAACCTTGAGGCTTCGAAGAAGAGCGACTTTCTGCCGATTCACGAGGAGAAATCGATTTCCAAAAAAAGAGCGATTTTTCGAAGTATATATAAATCCGAAATGGGATTTTTGCGAATTTCACCTTAATTAAGAGGTCGAATAAAAAAAGGCGAAAGCGAAGCAGAAAGAACAGAAGAAGAGGGGGAGACAGAGCGAGGGAGAAGAAAGCACAAGGCAAGCTTGGCGATGCAGTCAATAAACTCGGAAGAAGAGGCGCATAAAAGGCCCCGGGGCGCTACACTGTACAGGATAATTATCGCTTTAATGCGCCGGTGTCTTTTTGTTTCGTCTGCGTGCTGCTGCGACCGTGTGTGCACGTACACTCGTACACATACGCGAGGCTAAAAGGGTAAAAGGCGAAGTAGAGAGAGAGAAAGAGAAGAGAGGGAGAGAGAGAAGAGAGAGAGAGAGAGAGAGAGAGAGAGAGAGAGAGAGAGAGAGAGAGAGAGAGAGAGAGAGAGAGAGAGAGAGATAGAGAGAGAGAGAAAGAGAGAGAGAGAAGAGGCTTGCGCCGAGAGTCGTGCGTTACGATCGCGCGCAGGGCATACTCGACACTTCCTCGGCTCATTTACTTCCGTCTCGGGCCCCACGAGCTTTATGAGTGATAATCTAGATTAGGCGACTGCCGCAGCGCGCGCGTACCGAGCAGTCGTTAATTTCCTCTGCCGGGCTTATATGTGTAGAGACCGGCGCTCTCGCGTACCGATCGAGGGATAATATTTCTCACACAGGACCAGTCTGTGTGTATGTGTGTATAATCGACACGCAACGGCTCTTTCGTTGTACATACTTTGTGTATGTCTGTGTGTGTGTGTGTGTGTGTGTGTGTCTCGGTATTTTACACGCGCGTTCATGCGCGGAGACGAAACATTAAGATACTCGAAACCGAAAGAGAAACTCGGGTGAGAGACACGTACCGGGAGTGTTGTAGTAGAGGAGGGGCGAGAGGGAAAAGGGAAGAAAAGGAGACTTCAAAGTTGTATACCACGGGGAGGGAGGATAAAAATGTTGGAAATGACAGGTGGCGATAAGTGTAAGGAGACTGACAGATAGAGAAACGAGGGGAGGTAGAGAGAAAAAGAAGTGGAGTTGAGAAAAAGAGATTCATCAATCAGCATTGATTTTTAATGTTTTTTTTTTGTTACGCCGTCTTTTTTCAGCTTAAAACTGCGAATCATGGTTTCTTTACGTGCTCCACCGAAGTATTTAAATCTCCGGTAGTATATTACGTAACCGCCCTCTAAAAAAACGTTTTTACCACATTTTTTACATATACATATACGAAGTACTTAAAATCAGAGACACTCAAAGCGCGAAGTGAATCTCAGCATCTTATGTTACACTGGCAGGTAAGCGCAACAGCACTTCGTACATACAGGAAAAAAAAACCACGCGCGCACCCAACTTTTCACTCGGAAAAGTTCAAAGTGTGAAAGTCCCCCTCGTGACAGATCTCTCTGCTCGATCTACTTTTCGCGAGGCTCCAAACACATACATATACATAGAAACGCACAATCACCCTATACACATTTCTTCTCTCCGGCACTTGGCAGTCGCGTCGCGTGTAACGCGTCCGTACATCGCGCCGACACGTTAGAATCGAACGTTCGCTCCGCTCGCGCGACACATCGTGGCACACTTTGCGAGTCCTCTGCCTTTGGTAAACCCGCGGCACTTTCCCATGGCTTAAAGGCACGTACAACGTACACCTTGCACGAGAGAGAAAGAGGGAGATGTTTCATTTCGGCGGGGTCACATATACACACACCTTTCGCCCGTTTTCTCGTGGAAAAACGAACGACGTCGCGTGTGCACCGCTTCCGAGTGTATAGTTACATAGCATAGGCGTGTGTATATGGGGATAATAT
Source organism: Torymus aiolomorphi (assembly GCA_036365515.1). Classification (NCBI taxonomy): domain Eukaryota; kingdom Metazoa; phylum Arthropoda; class Insecta; order Hymenoptera; family Torymidae; genus Torymus; species Torymus aiolomorphi. Next base: position 262,249,504 of record CM070873.1, read on the forward strand.
CGGAAATGGGCGCGGGCGCGCGCCCAGAGTGTGATGAAAGTCCGATAGGCTTGGGATTCATTCCTCGGGGCGTGTATGCTATATCACTGTACAGACACACACACACACACACACGCCTCCTTCTTCCGAGAGCAGTCTCTAAGGCCATTTCGTCGTTGTTTAGCATGTAATGCTAGACGATCAAATTCATATAAATACACTTTCGTTCATGCCAGTGCATGCAGCGGCGGTGGCGGCTGCTTTCTTCCCGTCCCATACTCTTTAGGGCATCGGTGTAAGAGAGCGAGAGAGAGAAAAAGCTCGAGCGAAAGCCAGGTCTATGTGTATGTGTGTGTGTGTGTGTGTGTACCACACGACACACAATGAAGATCGATGTGCGCCTATTGGCCTTTCGTTTCATGCACGCGCGCAAAGGTTTCTCAGGCCGCCGCCGCTCATGGAGCTATCCATTTAATAATATCTATTATTCCCGGCAAAAAACGCGACTGAGAAGAAAGCTGCCTCGCCTAATGTGTTTGTCCACGCGCACCAGCTTATCTTTCAAAATAAGAAAGTTGCAGGCCGTGTGCACGCGTTGTCACCACCGTACGCAAAAACGAAAAGAACGTTGCATCCCGAGACAGGTCAGCGCGAGAGGTACGATCGATCGATCGACCGGGCAGCCTCGGCAGCAACACACTGATCAAACCGAAATCTAACAAGAACACGATTCGCCAGTGCGCGTGTGTGCGTCCGTGTTGTTGATCCGATTTCACGTCGAGATATATCCACACGCTCTCCGCGCCGCGCTCACAATGCAATTTTTGAAACTGGTTTCGCGCGTTTCACACTATAGGGTCCCGAGGCGCGTGCAGCGTTCGCTGCCGACACGCTGTTTTTTCTCTCCCTATATACTCCTGGCTCTCGAAAACACAGGCCTAGACGCACGTTAGATGCAGAGGGGAGAGAGGAGAGAACTAAACTACTAGAAAAAGCGGCGGACGGAGCGCGCGGTTCGGCGAAATCGCTCGCTCCCCGATGGGAGGGCCGCACAAAAAGGCGTCTGGCGGGATTTCGAGAGAGCAACGGAGGCAAGCGTACAATGCGAAAGAGAGCGAGAGAGAGAGAGAGAGAGAGAGAGAGAGACTTTGGACTCGGAAGTGAAGCGTGATAAAGCACGGCAGGGGAGGCAAGGCCCGCGCGCGCGGATTCTTTAGGCGTGAGTGTGTAAGAAGAATGGAGGGAAGGAGAGGAGAATACGTGGTTAACGAGATTTTTACTCGGTTGTATGGTGTATTTGGTATATTGTTTCGGAATTGGTTCTTTTAATTGTTCAAAGGGCGCTTGGAATAATTGGATTTTCAACGGTTTAGGTTTCAATAGAAAGGGGACAAAGTGAAGGTTTCTTTCTTGTATATACCTATAACGGAGAAAAATGTTATAATAAATTTTATTATAAAATGTGAGAAAAATTACTATATTTTATAGGAACGCTGTGACATATCGAAATTATAATAATTTTTGCTACACAACATAGTAATTTTTATGGCTGACTAAATTTCAAAAAATTAATTTTTTTTTTCATTTTTTGAACTATTTTTGCATTTTAATAGAATACTTAATGTTGACGTCCGCGACAATCGCGGACTTACTTTCTTTTTTTTTTCTTTTCTTTTTACGCTCGACTTTTTTCCCCGAACGTTGAGTATCGATCGGCTCCGCGAGCTTCGGAGAAGTTCGCGTTACGACTTGGCCGACGGGCCGCACCCTCTAAACGGGGGTGGGGACCGAGCGGCCCGCGAGCGCTGCCCAAGCTGCAGCCGATCTGCACATATTTTACGCCGCCCGGCGACAGCCAATCAAAGAGCGCCATCACTCGCCCCCTAACCGCACCGAGGTATTTTGTTTAATCCGAAATTTCGGAGCAACACTCGTTCTCCGCGCGACGCCGGAGACGGACCTCCTGGCCAATAGCCCCTGCCAGGTCTCTCCCTCAGAGTGGACCTCGCCTGACTCCCGCCGCCTGCGACTTCGTCGCTCTTGGCATAAGGAGTCCCTCGCTCCCTCGCCTAGCGCGGACTTCGTCCGCACCAGGGCATACAGGGACGACTCCGAAATACATTTCGGAGTCAACGGGGAAAGGGCGAGGGACTCTCACACCAGGAGGACCTCGCACGAGTCGACCCGCGCATCTACCTCGACCGCGTATCACGGCTCAATATTTTCTTTTATCTTAATTCTTTTTTTTTTGTTGTCTTATTTTTTTACCGCTCTACTGTTTAAAAGTTTTATTTATTCCTTTCATTTTAATTATCGTTTTATTTTTATTAAGTCGCCTTTCCTTTCCTTTCCTACTTAATCCTCATGCTCCTCATGCTGAGCTTGCGTCAATGTGAAAATAAATTTAAAATTAGAAATAAAATTTTTTTTTTTACGACGATTGGGATCGATCCTGGGACCCTCAGCATGGTAATCGGACGCGCTAACCACTTACCCAAGTAGGATTCTTGAGTACAAAATTTTGGAACTGACATATGTCAAACCCCTGGTTACAAAATCTCTTAAATGATAATATTGAATAACTACAATTACATAAAAAATACTCATCATCAATGTACATAATAAAAAATAAAATGATTGAATCGAGATTTTCAAAGTTTTGTTACTTAAAAGCAAGGCCAAGTGAAATTGCAATGGAGTACATAACCTCAATTAGACCATGCGCACGACTTGACGTACGCAGAAAGTACTATAGTTGTGGCAATTTTTACTATATTGGATAACAAAATTTCTTATGACGGGTGGCTAAAATTAAAAGAATATATTTCAAATTTTACTATATCGCAGTTTGTACTATGTTGTATAGCAATTTTTCTTTTATGTCGTAATACTTTTTAACCAACACTAATAAAAATTACTAAAAATGTTGTAATTATTCATATAGTTATAACAAAAATGCAGCATACAGTGGAAATGTCACACTTTTCCTATACTATATAGTAATTTTTATTATACTTATAATAAAATTTATTATAACATTTTTCTCCGTGTACTTCAATGCTAGAACGACTAACTAACTACCATAAGATGAAAGGAAGAATTTACTCAAGCCGTCATCGCCAGGATCAATAAATCCAACCCGACCTCTTCCCCCACATTTTCGCCTCTGGCACCGCTCACAATCACCGAAAATCTCTTAAAACATAAGACAGTTCCGAAACACTGCGAGCGTGCTGACAAAAATATACGCGAGATTAAAAATGGCGCTTGCGTCGAAAAAGAAACGCCGAACCGATTCCACGATAGTCGGAATTTATATTTCGCTTCCACCTGTCGTGTGCCCGTTCGAAATTTAAATCCCCCGCGGCGAGAGATAGTGCCCGAGGATGAGATGCTGCGCTCGTGCAACACGAGAGATTCCGTCATGACGCGTTCAATTTTTGCCTTCTTTTTGAGAGCAGAGTTGCACCGCGCAAAAGTGGGCTTCCAGTGTAAAAAACACCGGGTGTATACGTGTTAACTAGAGTGGAGCGAGTGTAGTAATCATTTAGTTTATTGCTGAAATTAGCGCGAGCTCTAGATCATCAAAGTGTTAATTTTTTATTGGTTTAAATTTAGAAGATAAACACTGGCTGCTACGTATAAATAGAAACAACTATAGGGCCCTGAACTACGCCCATAAACGCGCGCGGAGAAAAAAATCCCGACAACTTTCGCCTCTATACTATACCAATAAAAACGCGTACCTCTAAAACTGAGAGCTACATGAAAATTCCACACAATGAGCGCAAAAAAGGAAAAACGCCTCGAACGAAACAAAGAAAAAAAAGGCAATTCACACTCTCTCTCCCTCTCTATAGGCGCGCAATTCGTTGAAAATCTTTTGATCTGGCGAGTTAACACGGCGTATACGTGCACATATACACACACTCCGGCTCGCCTTGCCAACCCTGTTAATTTCCGACACGCGAGATCGCTTAGACGTAAGGTATATGTAACGGACCGATGCTCGAGGCTGCGGCGGTGGCGGCGGACTGCAGACTCCGGCGCGCCTACTTAAACTCAGATGTATACTCGCATCGGCTCGCTCGAGCAAACGTTCTGACGAATTAGGAGTTTCTTTTTTCCGGCACGCCTGCGACGTGAAAAATCTCTCTCTTTTCTGGAGTGACAACGGGAAGAGAGCTCTCTGCAGGTTCGTTTCTCACTGTTTCACTGATTTTCAGAGACACGTGCTTGTAAGGGGGATGAAAAAGGTTTCCTGCTGCTGTTGTTTTGTAACTTTATACGTGGCAATTAAGTTCAGCGAAAATATTTATACGTGAGCGCGCTGCGCTCGCTCTTTTTCGGGCGGATTTGTGTTTTACGCCTGTAAACACGTCAGAGTGAATTTTTTTACGGTTCTGATGTGAAATGCTGATTTCGAAAAGGCAGTTATTCTGCTCATTGAACTTCGCGGTCCGTTCAGTTGGAAAAGAGAAGAAAAAAAGAATGCAAAAATATGATGTCAATTCATAATTACTTTTCACGTCAACATAATATGTAGAATGTATTTTAAAAACATTCTTGAGTAAAGAACGAAACATTTTTTACAGACATAATAATATTGCAGAGTTAATTCTCAATCAAAGGAATTCATAGCTACGTACACGCAATAACGGTGTGTGCTTTCCGCGAGCCCGCGTTCCTGTCTCTCTCTCCCTCTCTCCTTGTAGCCGTCTGCCGGCCATATAAACCGCGATAAGAAGCACTTGATAATGATGAGTATACGTATACGATATATACGTACGCGCGGCCCCGTAATGAACGGGGCAACCTCTTCTCTCTCTCTCTCTCTTAGAGGCGTTGTCGGGGCCCTCGTTAATACTCCGGAATAGATGCCGAGCGATGACTTGCGCGCGCGTGCAGCCGAATGCACAGCGCGGAAACGAGCGCGACCTAACCTACTATGCACCTCGAGCGAGAGAGATGACGGCAATGATTCCGTGCTTTTCTCCTCGTTATGCCGCGAATAGCTGAGATTCATCTTCCGAGGCATTCCACACGCGGGGTCTATCAAAAATTGAAAATTTTCACAGTCGAAGTTCCACGAGAGGATGCGGCTATTGTATCGAAGACGAATGATGAGTGAGGAAGAGCGAAAGGGTGAGAGAAGGAGGCGTGAAAATTCGCTGAGCCGGATAAAAATTCAATTTATCAGTGTGATAATCTGGCGATGGGAGTTTTTGTCCTTCTTTCGTGAGAGTGGTTAGAGAGATAGATGGAGAGGAGGCTTTAATTGAAGACTTTTTTATCGTGGATCTCGGTCAGTGGGTAATATGCTCGATACTAATGTTGTTTTCGTGGTTTTTTCTCTGTTACAGGTAAGTCAATGCCCCGGATTGTTCGATGATACCTTGAGATTCACTTTCCCGTGAGTATATATATTTTGAAATACTCGTACAAAAGTGTCGCAACGATTCGCGCGTCGCGTCCTTAACACGGATTAAAAATGGCACACGTATTCTATCAGTCGTAGTGTGTGTACGTTTCTGTGTGTGTGACAAAAGAAAAAATTTAATTAACGCGAATCTCAGTCGTGCTTTACACCTGCATTCTCTCACTCTGCCGAAGCATAGAGACTCGCATCTTATCGAGTATCCCCATCGGTAATCGGATCCTTTTTCGGGCGAGAAAAAAAGGACTGGTGAAATAGAGAACGCGCGCGCGCGCACGCGCGGCGTCACCGAGCCTTCGATGATTTTGCGATAAATCGAATGAAGATTTAGTTCCTGAGATTGGATCAGAGGGGGAGGGGGTTCTCTCTCCTTCTCCTACGATTCTTATCAGTCTGTTCTCCGTAGCCTTGTTAAATTTTTTCGAAACCCCAAAAACGTCTAGCCGCGCGCGAGAGAGAAGACGTGCGACGGCTATATAGGTCCCTTTCAATCTCGCACGATTTCGTTGCGTTGAAAAAGAAAGTGACACTCCGTCTGGTAGAAAAATCTCGCTCGCACGCATTGAGATAATCGTGAATCGCTGGGGCATAAAGTTTTGATAGCACTCGCTGGGGGACAACAAAAACGCGCGAGGTACGAACTCTCGTCGGCTTTTTCTCCTATTAAGCGCGGCGACGAAATCATTAGAGAGGCAACGCGTCAAAAGTTCAATTATCCTTCCTCTGTATAAACGCGACAGGCAACTCCCGTGATTAATCGGTCGATGCCGGTAGTAGAAGTAGTCGCAAGCGCGTTGGCTTCGTAATTATTAAGTGGACGCGTAATTAGCCCGTTGTTATCCGCGGCACTCGGCGAATGGGACGCGCAAGAAGGCAACCGAGCTATGCGGAAAGGAAGAATAGGGTATGGGAGAGAGAGAGAGAGAGAGAGAGAGAGAGAGAGAGGAGAGAGAGAGAGAGAGCGCTAAGCTGAAAGTATCAGTCGTTGGAGAAACGTTTATTTAATATTATATTTTATAATTCATTACTTAAGCTGTTACCGCTTATCCGTGGTGTTTTCTAGCAATTAATATGCTTTCCCACAGTTTTGGGATGTATAGTCGCGTAATGGGATGCATTTATATTATTATTACATGTGCGAGAAATTTTGAAACTGCTTCCTGCAAAGACAACTTCATCCAGCGGCTGGATGTTGATTGAGGCATCTTGTTACGCATATCTAATTGACTAAGATTCTCGAAACTGTATTTAATGAGAGATAATTGAGCAAGAGAGGTTTCGAGTTTAATTAAAAAATGTCACCATGCCTTTATAAATTACTCAAATATTTACCTGGCATTCGAAAATAATTTCGGCAACTAACTGTTTTTACACTTACGATTACTTAATATGCACATATTTTCACATTTTCAGAAAAACCCGCTGACAATACATTGGCATTTAGCCTCCTTAAATCTTCTCGGTCAGTAATAATTTAAAACTCTTTTAATGATTTGTGATAGTATGAGTGCCGATATATTCCATGCATTCAGGCGTTCCAATAGCACTTTTCATACACTTCAATCTTAGCCAAAAGGCCGAAAAACGATGCTGCTGCAACATTTGCAAGCTCTTATATGCCCTGGAAAACATTTTTTCACGTGCGGGATTGTTTACGAGCGATTACGAGCGGTAGACGCGAAGCGGTCCGGTGCCCTTGTGCAGTGGCACTGAGCTGACCTGTGGCGATTGTCTTCAATAATTGTAATAAGTGGTTAAAATTTTAAGTCGATAAATCAAATATTTTTCGAGAATTTAATTTATGAATTATAAAAACATTTTCCTTAACAACAAATGAAATACTAAATATAATTTAAAAATTAGAAAACGAAAATGTAGGTAATTTGAAGATGTTTCAAGAATAATTTTTAATATTAAGTAATATTGACGGTAACATGAAAAAATAAAAAAAAACGAAAAATTCAAAAATGTTTTTTGGTTATAAAAAAGCGATAAAAAATTAAATCAGTGTGCCGATTTTTTTTTTGCGTGACGAAGAGAATAAGCTTTATTCGACGAAAATTAGTCGAGTGGTTCTCGAGATATAGAGAGTTTACATACACACACATACACGCACGCACGCACGCACACAAATTTTGTCTCGAAAATTTGTTTCACCGTTACAAAGCTTCCTCTATGAAAAAGCAAAAAAACCTGAGAAAAATTAACACCAACCGCGGCATTAAAATTAGAATCCACCGATACGTGTGGCGGATTGATTTATCTCATATTGCTTTACAGCGGTATGAGGAAAAGTCACAGCGTGCCTCACGCGCGTGTATTTATTTACCTCCATATACAAGCATAATCTTCGCCTATAGGCAGAAGTTATTAGGCACTACTGTCGTCGTCATCCAAACGAAAAATCTCACGACGCAGCTTCTCTGTCGCCATATATACCACTATACACACGGTCGTACAGGCCTCTCCTAATTTGCAAAAATTCCGCGCAGGTGTTCAGTGCAATAAATCAAACAGTGATAATGCGAAGGACGAGGCATATAGGCAAGGGGGCAATAAACACGCGATAATCGCGTTCATTTCGGAGAGCTCTCTCTCTCTCTTTCCTCCTTCGAATATAATCGCGTCATATACAGCGTCTCAAAAAGTCAAATAGAGAGAGAGAGAGACAGAAGAAGGGGAATCCTCCCTTTTTCCTCTTTCGCGTGCGCGACGTGACGTTGATTGATATACCCCCGCGTGTGCAGTCATCCGCAATCTCTCTCTCTCCCTCTCGAAAGTCAGCAAAATCGAAAAAGAAATCGGCGGAAAGGGCCTCTTCTCCAGCGGGAAAGAGACTTTTCGCCGCGGGCGTGCGCGCGCTCGAGTGTAATATAAACGGAGTCTGCGCGATTCGAGAGGCGCGTGTGCACGCAGAAGAACGAACGAGAGAGAGAGAGAGAGAGAGAGAGAGAGAGAGAGAGAGAGAGAGAGACGAAGGGATCAGAAGAGCTGGAGTGCACACGCGCGTCGAGGCCACTCTCGCCGCTCGCGACAACGAGAGGAGAGGCTGTAGTGCAGCAGCAACAGCAACAGCAGTGTGTGCATGAGAGAGGATCGCGGACGATCGGTATTGCGTGAGCTCCTTGAAAAGAATGCGCAAGGACGAACGGGACTTTGCTAGAGGATCGGAATCTTTTGCGCGCATACACATACACAGTCGAAAAAGAGAGAGAGACTGCCGCCATTGTAGTCCCTTTTCCTTTTGCTCCTATCGCGCGCCCTTTATCCTGTAGCCGCTTTTTTGCCCATCTTCGATGTGTATATATATATCGTATATATATATCCTTGTGCTTTGCACTGTTACGCTGGGAATGCACTCGCGACGCAGCTGTGCGCCGCAACGCGGTGAAAATTGCACGGCATTAATTAGGGAATGCGGCGGCTGTGTTATGCCTGATTATTCGTCAAGGGTTTAGCTCTTATTTCTTTATTCTTCTTTGGTTGTATATCGGTTGAGAGGATTAAAAATCGATTGGTTCGATTTATATGGGAATATATATATGTGTGTGTGTGGGGAGAGATAGGATCGGTGGTTTATTAATTAAAGAAATATCCTCACCCACTTACGAACCCTAGAAAAAAGTCTTTAAAAAATTCTCTTAGTCACGGTGACTCACTTCCTATACGCGCTGAGACTCTCGGGGAAAAAGTAAAATTAACAATTAAGTATATCGAAACTGGAGCCAAAAGATCTCTCGTGTGTTCAGGCGCGTACTATCAAAATGTAAATTTATTTCCAAATATATTTTTCATGACCCGTTCCTATACCTTCCATCCTCTACACCCATACGCACGTATCTATATACACATACACCGAGCTGCTGCTGCTGCTGCTGCTGCTGGTGCATCTCCGAGTGACTCACCCGACAATCAGAGAGAAAGAAGTAGACCAAACATGCACGCATAGAAAAAAACTCCGAACGAAATAAAACCAGCTCTCGCGTGTTGTGTACAAAAAGCCGCGGCAAAGCACTCAATTCCGGCGTTAATCCAACGATTAACCGCGAGACTCTGCATCTACCAGCACCACTATAGTAGTAGTACCACGAGCCCCCGAACGGAAGCGGGCTTGCGCATATATGCAGAGTCCCTCTCGCGCTCATCATCATCATCATCATCATCACCATCATCGACGACGCGCATCACGCACATATAGCGCGCATATATACGCACGTACGGACCCCGAGGGAGAGACTACAAGTCCCGGTTACTATGGCAACCATTCGCCGCTCGCGCGGACGCCGGCTCCCGCGCCTCTCGCTCGGACGACTCCGGCAGCACTCGTACGCTTACGTTCGTTCGCTCGCGGCCCCTCTTTTCTCTCTCTCGCGGCGCGCGCGTTCCGCCACTCTACACACTAGACACCCGTCGCGCCGCCGCCGTCGTCGTCGTGGTCGTCTCTCTCTCACCGGTGCGCGCCCGCGCGCCAGTTCCACTCCGCTCGCAGCACGGGCGACAGCCTCGACGCAGAGAGCGCGCGCAGACAGCATATTCACGCTGTAGTAGTTACATACGTACACCTGTCGCTTCGAGCGAACGAGAGAGGAATATATATACACACAGCTCTCCACATTCTGCCGGTACGTACGTACACACACCTGTGCTTTTGGAGTTTTTGGACACGAGCGAGTGCTCCGGAATCCGGCGAAAAAGAGAGAACGGCTGTTTGTGCGCATATATATCTACATACACACATACGCGGCAGGTCTGCGGCTGGAGGCGATGCGTCGCGAGCAGCAGTACCAGTAGTAGCGGCAGCAGCACCGGCATATCTCTCTCGCTCACCGGTGTGCGCGCGAGTGCGGGAGAGAGCGAAGAAACGTTACAATCCGGCGAGAAGAGTCGCACGTGGTGCAGCCCCGAGTGTCTCTGTGTGTACATAGGAGTAGTACACGTGTGCGAAGGTCACGTCAGCGTACGCCCGCGCGCGGCAACAGATGATTTCGCCGAGGTATTGGAATGCGCGAGTGTGTGCAGCAGGATCTTCTTCTCTCGTCTCCTTTCGCTCCCTTCTCTCTCGCCGTCGTCGACTGCGCTCCCCCCCGGTGACTCGTTTCGATTTCGAGGATATCTATCGATGCTCTCGTCGTCCCGAGTGAGGTGAGAATTCGTTAGTAGCCGAGCAAGAGAAGGCCTTGAAGAAGGAAGGAACAAGGGAAACGCCGATGCCAAGATAAGGATTTTTTTCCGTCCCCCCGAGAAATCTCTCGTTTTTGTGCGCGCGCGACTCTCGACTATCCGAGTTTTTGCTTCTGGCTTGACATAGTGTGTTTCGTTGCTGCTGCAGTGCGTCGAAGAAACGTTCTCTATCTCTGCGGTTGTGAGAACGACGACGTCGGCGATTATACTCGTGTGCACCGGTGAATTTGGCTTTTCCCGCGAGTGAAATCAGTGTACCGAGGCTAACTTTCCTGACGAAAATGGATTTTTTACTCGCCAGTGAATGACAAAGTGTACTTACTCCTTTTTTCTTACCACATCGGAGAGCTGCGGAAACAATAAGTAGCCTGATTAGAATACACTCCCAGGAGCGCGAGCGGCACAGCTCGCTATCGTAAAAAGGATTTATCGCTGGAAAGCAAAAAACTGGTTGTGCAAAAAACCTCGTACGCAGCACTATACCCGACTGGCCGTACGCGCTGTACGAGTTTGCCAATAACAAAAAGTGCTTTCGCAACTTCGAGTCGCCTTATTAATAACCAGTATATATCTCCCGACGTCTCGTTCCTTTTCCAATCCCTCGACACCGACATACGCACGCACGTACACACGGCAGAGAACAAGCTGGACAGGAAATACAGACAGAGGAGAGCAGAGGGGACACTTGAGGGGACACTATGAGACTGGACGAGATGAAAGCCGCGTGAGTCGCACGGGGGGCTGCAGGCGCCCAGAGTGCGTTGAATCCACAGGTGTGCGCACGCGCGCGCGCGCGAGCGGGAAAAATCCCGGTGAAAGCGAAAAGCAAGCAAGTCGGTCAGAGGTCGTGTGAGTGTGCACGGGAACTGCACGATGACCATGTTCGGGAGCCTGGTGCAACGGCTGACCTCGCCGGTCACCTCGCCACAGAGCCCAAGACGACGCTTCAAGTCTCCCTCGCGCTGGGAGGTGCAGAGCGACCCCGAAGATGAGGGACAGACGGCTACGACCGTGCCGGTGAGGAAGTCACGTGCCAAGCATCTGCTGGACAAGCGCAAGAGCAAGAGCCGCGCAAGAGGATTGAATTTGTCGTCAGTTGGTGAGCCCCAAGTATGCTCGTGGCAGGATACTGCGTTCCCGACGCTCAGGGTCACCAAGAGCTTGGGACGACTCGACGGCATTAAAGAGGTAAGAGCGTTTGAGTTTCGCTGTTTTTTCCTCGTTGGTATGTGTGTGTGCGTGTGTGTGTGTGTGTGTGTGTGCGTGCGTGTACGTGTGTGCGTGAGCGTGTACGTGAGTGTGTGTGTGTGTGTGTGTGTGTGTGTGTGTGTGTGTGTGTGTGTGTGTGTGTGTGTGTGTGTGTGTGTGTGTGTGTAAGCTGCCGGTCACGTGGCGAGTGTACTACGAGGCCCCCCGTATCTGTTTGCTATTGTACACGTACGAGGCCGGAGCAATCTCGCGGGCGGCTGGAAATATCGGTCAATCGATTTTATTTCGCACACGAGAGAGAGCGTGATTCACTTTTTTTTATTGCTTATTGTTTCAGCGTGTCTTTTATAACGAAATACATAAAGTAGCCGGTAATTAGGTTTCCCGGGTAATTTCGTCTATACCGCGGAGAGGGCCCCAGTTCGATGAAAAGCACACGAGGTGATTGGATAATTCATTTGTAAGAAATCGATAGATAAGAATAATGATTAATTAATTTAATGATGCTTGATTGGCGCGGCTCGTGTGTTAAATTGTGAAATGAAAAACGCTGTAGCGCATGCATTCACCGCAGCAGCGATGTATACAAAATAGAATTCTTAAAATAGGTGAAGGATATAAATTTGAGAAATCAGACAGATTTAAATATCTTTTCGCCCTCAGGCTGAGATTATTACGTAAATATCATTCGAATCATTTCCACCGATCCGTTCGTTTTGAAATAACTAAACTTATCCAGGATGTAGGTTGTGGTAATTTCATAGAATTATTAATAAACGTAAATGATTTTACGTTGGGATCATAATTCTAATATATTAAATCATAATTTCAATTAGTTAGTATTTCTAATATACTTTATAGATTTTTCGTGTTATTTAATTCAAATTTTAAAAAATATATAGAAATTTTCGTTTGAGTAATACTCAAGTGAAAATAATATTTTTTTAATATTTGTTATATAAGAACATTTGTCGTTCTACACAAAATGATTTCATAATTTAATAGATTTTCATAAGGGTAATTTATAACCTATATCGTATTCGAAAAGTTATTAAATGAAGTATATCATCTAAAAACTTAATTAGAATATCCCCCTAGATCAGGAGATATGGTTACGGAAATATATATATAGCATAAAATGGATACACGATAATCCTTTTACAGTTATCCAATTTTAAATTATTTTCTGAATAATGCGTTTTTATTAATTGACTCATTTAGAAAGTCATTCGTGATTTTTAATGGTTTTATTCTCTATTTTTTACTCCGCGATCACTTATTAAAAAGTAAAATGACAAATTATATAATTACTTTAAAAAGTGTAACTCGAAATACTGTTACTTAACTCAAACGACCCCTGGTAGAAATCGTCCGTTTTTCTCCCATTTGTGAAACGATTTTTCTCCCATTTTCTAGCCATTTTCTAGCGATTTCGGTTAACTCGCCATTAAATGGCTATAGAAAATGGGAGAAAAATCGTTTCACAAATGGGAGAAAGATTGACGATTTCTAGCAGGGACTTTACATTTTCATTGCTACAATTTCAACTCATATCGTTATTACAACTGAAATAATAAATTAAATTTGCAAAACTCGCGTGATCAGCTCTCGTTACTCACGCACGCTAATCCGTATATATATCTTCACCTCGCCATACAAGACAATCCACAATAAAAGTTTACCAATAATCGCTCGGCAAACATTCAATTATCAACAACAATAAATTTAAAAATACCCACTTAACGCAAACACACGCGCACACATACACACACTCAGAGCTTTCTTCGCAACGGCCGATTTCGCATTAATTGGCTGCGCTTCGCACAACCGCAGCAGCACCGCGGCTACTTTCGTTTTTCACAAATACCCTCGTGCGCACACATACGTTATACATATATTTTTCATCCATCGAGTTTGTTTTTCCTCGTCGCGTTTTACAAACTCCGCGCGGTCAACACTAAAGCGGAGCAGATCGTCGAAGATCGACTCTATACAAACTTCCGCTTCCGAAGCACATAATTATTTCAATTACCGCGCTCCGAGCGAGTTAAAGTTAGCTACAGCTCTCTAGCTAGCTCATTGCCGCGCTGGCACATACATATACACACGCTAGCTATAGCTAGCTAGTATACTCGCGCTCTTACGAATTACGAGTGCGAGAGATTAGGTAACACGCATTGAATTCCATGCTCCAATTGCACTCCCAACTCGCTGCATGCGTTTTTCTCGCGCACACACGTATACACACACGCGCAGGCGTAGAGTAGTACACGCCCAGAGAGCAGCCGGTCGAAATCGCTGTTTACGAGCGTTCCTCGATCGAACGAAGAGAGAGAAAGAGAGGAGAGAGAGAGAGAAAAGCCATCGCAACGAGCGCACACGCGCATGCTTTACGACGAAATCACGAGTTATTTATTAATGCTCAAGAGTCCTAGCGTAAGAAAATTTCACGGTTCTCGCAATCATCATCCGCGAGCCGGATGATTTTATTATCCTCCCGCAGCCGTGATATTCAATCATCTCTCTCTTCAACACACACACACACACACACACATACGCACGCACACATGTGCATTTTCGCGGGGCGTATAATCAGCCGACTTTTTGTCGTATGCGCAGCGGCCTCTTCTCTCGATGCATCGCGAAATTAAGGTCAGCCGCGCACCGAGAGAGATCCGCAGCGGCAGGAACGCACACTACACGAAGCACATTAAAGTTAAAGCCTCGTTAGATTTAGCGAAATTTCGCTGCAATTCCATACTTTTTCTCTCTCTCTCTCTCTCTCTCTCTCTCTCTCTCTCCCTCTCATCTCTGTCTCCCTCTCTTTTACTCCTCCCTACTCGCTTGGCGCATTCCGGCGTGTCCCGTACACGACTCTCCGCTGCGCAAACAACTCGCTCCTCAAGGTCCAATCTCCCGCATGTATGTATGCTGCTGCCGCCGCTGCTGTTAACGACGACGGTCAAAGGCGCCGGGCTATACGGCGGCGCAGAGATGTGAGAGACCCGTTACGCGCTCTTTCACTCGCGCGCGCGTATACGCTTGCTTTATGGTATATTACGCGCGCGAAATACGAGAGGTGTGGAGGGGGCACCAAAATATTTCGGAATTCTCCACAGTGTGCGTGTGTGTGCGTAGAGTGGTGGACCTCTGCTGTCGTCTTTTATCCCCGGGCTGTCGCTGAAATTGTTTTTTTTTACGATGATGATACGTTACGTCGTCGGGATTCGCGTTTATGTGTGTATGAATGGATAGAGATACGGGAAATTCCTCTTGTTCTATCGCCGAGGTCCTTTTTTTCTAAGCTAATGGTATTGTCGTGTGGGATCCCAGATAGACAAACATGTTATTTTACCTATTCTATAAATCGCGCTAAATAGCTGCTGCCGGATAAATTAGCCTCGCTTCGAGTCACCGGGTAATTGTGGATTCACATCGGACTCGTTATCCTCAAGTTCATTAAAAAAAAATCCTACGTTTTCGTGTGAACTTAGTTAACCTCTAATGCTCCGCCCAACCTTGATTTTTGTTTATTTAACATGAATACCCGCCTGTAAATTAACTGATTAAAATCCCTTGCGCGTGTAAACTTACGAACTCGTGCCTCCAAAAAATGAAAAAAAAGCGCAACATTTGATAATTTATTATATAAAATTCTGGAATTTTAAATCAGTCGAGGCAATACACGACACCTTATAAATTACGCAGCTAGTCTCTCGCGCGTGCGTACGTCCACGTAACATTTTACATATTATCTACATCGAATTACCCCCAAAAAGGGCAAGAAATCCTCTTGTATCTGTACACATATCTCGCTCCCAAATTCGTTAAAGTCCCTCGCAGACTCTAGATTGGCAAATAGTGGCAATTACAGAGCCGAGATCGGGTGGGCGAGGGCCTCCCTTCGCCGAATTCCTCATTTCCTCCTTATACCCGCGCACGCGCGCAGGCGCATAAGCCTCTTACCCTCGCGGATTTTTTGCACGCGCGGGGATAATTTAAAGCGCTATTAAGGTCGCGCGGCCGCGCGCGAGAGAGATGAGGAACGACGAACTTTCGGCTGCGAACTTTTTTACGCTCGCGCGCGGATTATTTCCTGCGTGATGAAAACCCCTTCGAGTGTGCCGTTGCTCTTTTAACGACGCGCTTATTTCATTTATACGTATATATGTGTGTGAATGGCCGATAGCGATCTGTCGATGTGTGCGCGCAAGCGCGTGCGTAATAGCGACGGCCTTCCTGTTGTGCGCTGAGCCGCTGGGTGTAACAGGTAGCTCGCTGATGTTACGTTTGACGATCGCGATGTTATACGAGACTGATTCGCCCCCTTCTTTCCGCCCTCTTTTAGCCTCTCTTGTGCAACGAGATACTTCTCTCTCTTGTTTGTGCTGTTGCTGCTGAATTTTAAATGGCTAATTAGCATCTTTAATTTCCTGTACATGCGTGGTTGTGCACATACACATGGGCACGTCGCCGAGGATCTCTTTTCAATTTTGACGGATAATTTGTGAGTCGATGGGGCGCGTTTTTTGTTTGGTCGTATTATTACATTTTGGAGAGGTAATTATTTTAAATCAATTTTTATAAATTAAGGTTGATTTAAGTTGAACATTTATTTATATAAAAACGTATTGAGCCTTTTTTTTCAATTTTGTGCTTTTTACGCTATTACTTTGCAGTTATTCAACAAGCGTTAATCTTGCTAAAACAAAATTAATGAATCTTTTTTTTTTTAATATTTAATATACCTACTGCAATTACGTCACTGGCATAAATCGAACGGTAGAAAAACAGGTATTTTGGAATTTTCGAGAAAACGATTGTCCATTGAACCGCGCAGCATAAACTAAAATAGCCCGCTAAAACCATTCAAAAATCTTTTAAATTCAGAATATTTGAATAGAAAGTGAATAAAATACGAATAAAACGTTCGGCTCCGGAAAAAAAATGTTGAATCATTCACCTGCGCCTTATTTGTATACACGCAAACCCGGCAAGAAGATAACTCACATCGAAAAATCCGATAAAATCTGAAAACTCAGACACGTCGCCCATGTTTGTACATATATACACATATACACATACATATATACGTATGCGCGCTGGCGCACAGTTACGTTAAATCATGCTCGCTCGCTCGTTTACGACTCTTAAAATATCCCGAGAGCGTATAAAGCGATAGCATCGGGAGACAATCGGACTTGGCCCGTCTCTATCGAAAATCGTGTCTCTCGCTCTCATCGCGCGATCGCTGCCTGAAATACAATCCTCGTCTTTCATTCGAACTTGAAGTTTTTTCGGTTTTCCTAACTCGTTTTTTCCCTCCGTTCCTCGTATATATGTATATATACCTATTGACTTACACGTTTGCGCTCGATCACTCGACATTGAACGCATATCCAGGCGGGCGTTACGTCATGCTAGAGAAGCTTGATTTCAACGAGTTCTCTGGCTGTTCTACGTCTATGTATAATGTTTTTAGTATCTCCGCGGGAATCGACACCTTATTTATAATGGTAAAAAATTTTCCATTCAAACCGAATTGCTCGAGACTCTTTTTTTCTCACTTATAGTACACACGAAAAGTGTACACATAAAATTAATAATATTAAAGCGAACTGCGTTGTACCTCGGTAATCAGCTCTTTTTTGCCGTGAATCGAATCACCTCGCGTAATCAAGCATTCTATAAGGTGTTCCAAAAACACGCGGCCAAAAGAGTTCATCTTCCTCGACCGAGTGTGTAATAAAATAAAACGCGTGCGCACGAAAAAGATTGATGCAATAGCCCCCGTGGGCATCCATCTCGCTGAAAGAAGGACGCGAGGCAGCAGCACGTAACATTTTAATTTGCTCGCGCTGAAAATAAGGCCCATCCTCCTGTCGCGCGCGCGAGCGGGCGAAGGACCCATTTTCGCGCACGTTAATTGAATTTCGTGAGGTGAATTTCAAGCGAAACCTTCATTATTTCGACTGAGCACCCGCACGCCGATGAGTGAGGCCAGCTGATTAGACGACTCGCGCTGCCCCTCCCACTTTTTATTTTAATTGCACACGCACACCCACTCATGCCCGAGCGAATCGTCTCATTAAGACCTCGGGACTTTTATGATTACTTTATTATTACCCTTCAGCAGCGCGACTCTTTTTTAACGGGACACAGACGCGCTGAACCCATCTGCCATTTAAAGCCTCGCGCGCGCGTCGGTCCGTCCGTCCGTTTGTTATTATTACGAATGAAGAGGAAAAAAAACTTTTTAGACGCGTAATCCCTCGCGCGCGTTCCGAGAAGTGAGGATCGACACGTAATACGTAATAAAAGGGCAGAGAGCGCGCGAGAGAGAGAACGAGAAAAAGGCCGAACGCTCGGCGGCTGCAGAATATCGCACTTGGTCGCGCTGCTCCTTTTTAAAAGGACAAAAAGAGGAAGTTTAAAAAGCACGTGCACTCGCGCGTCGAAATCCCTCCTTATAAGGGGCTGAATGGTGACCCTGAGAGGTTCGCGCGCGCAGGAGTGTAAGTAAGCGCAAGCGATTGGGCATTCCGCGGGGCTGAATCGAGCGGTCTTGTTCGAGAGAGAGAGAAAGAGCGCTGCCTTATTCCCTCCCCCTCGGGCCGATGTGTGTATATGGTACGTGCGTATATGCGCCCGTCTGTGTGAGTATAAATATGTGCGTGCGTAAGCACTCTCTGTGCGCGACTGCCCCCCAAACGAATCGCCTTGCGCGCGCTCGCGCGAGCTGAAAAACGACAATGAGTGTGAGCGCGCGCGCACATACGCGGGTATAGCCGTAATTGAGGACCTATTAACGTTTTTGCTCGGCATAATTCAGCGGATTTATCCCTCCCGCTGCCATTGTATGCCCGTGCTCGTGCTCTCTTTTTTCGTAATAATTTGGCCTTTTGTGTTATCCGCGCGGCGAATTTTTTCGTAAACACATACGCGTACGAGAATGACTTTGTTGTGGCGAGCAACAAACGCAGGTATATAAACGTGCATGCGTGGGTTGTGTGACAGGATGTCAGAGTGGGGGCAGAACTTCCTGCGGAGTTATAGTTATTAAAAACATCTTTAGAAATTCGAGTGCCTCGCGTCAATGCACGTTTTTTCCGCGATGGACCGCCGCCGCCGCCGCCTTCCCCCCTTTTAAAGGCTTTTAAAGCCGAAATTAACGATGACTACCTGAAAGCCACTCGCGAGCGAAAAATAAAGACGTCGAGGAACGAGGGGAGAGATAAAAATGCGGGAGCAGAGAGAGGGAGAAGAGAGCCACGAACGGTTTATGCGAAAAATGTTAACGGACAATCGACAAAAAATGAGCAAAGGGTGTGTGTGTGTGTGTGTGTGTGTGTGTGTGTGTGTGTGTGTGTGTGTGTGTGTGTGTGTGTGTGTGTGTGTGTGTGTGTGTGTATATATATATATATATATATATATATAAGAGCGGAGGGAAAAAAGGGAGAAACTCTCGGGACGCTGCGGTGTCTTTACGAGATCCCGACCTTACATCCTTGAGCGAAGACCTCTCTGCCCCCCCCCCCTCCCCTCCACGACTACTATACTACTTCGTCGATTTTAGTCGGCCTTCGCCTCGAATTTATGACCTTTTCATTCGAAGGATTCTCGCTCGAATATGAGCCTTGTGAGCGCAAGCCCGAGGATGAGCCAAAGAAGAAAATCGAGGGAAAAGGAGGGAGAGAGAGTGGTGAAGACACGAAGGTCCGTGCAGCTCGCTCGCTTATACTCGCGGATCTCTCCCGTGAGGAAGAAAGGAGTTTTTTCAGTCATTTTTATCTGACACGAAGGCAAAGATGACTGGTTCTTTATTCGGTGAGAGAGACAGAAAAGCGAATAGAGGCACTACGGTTCTGGCCCTGGCCATGGCACGCCTGCGTTCGAGAGAGTGAGAGAGATACCTTCTCGGAAAGGGCGCAATAAGAGTGATAAAGAAAAAATTGCTTCTGGGAACGTTCGAGCGAAGGGCCCGATGGACGCCTTTCGCGTATATATATAGATATTGTCTGCTCCGAAATTGAACCGATTCGAAAGTGTATAGAAAAGTGCCGTTTCAGCTGCGTTTGTAGATACATACGAATCGCAGATTTTTCGTGGGGCTGGTTTATGATTCACCGGAGGCATAAAAAAGAATAAATGAGATACGCGACGGCAACAGCAGAAGCTATTTTTAGCAGCTCTTATACGAGCGTTTACTTTTTTTTCTAGGACCCGATAATGGCCCGTGATAATATAGCATTTTTTTTCTCAAGGCGGTGTACGTCATTATGTAAAACCCTATGAGAAATTTTTCCACATTTTCCAGTGTGTATACTAAAAAGCACATTTCCCACTGCATTATGTGTCGCCTTACTTGCGTTATACCTTAAATTATACGAGCGTAAACACAATACTTATCTCTTTGTATTCCGAGAGCCGCGGCTCTTCTCCATGGCCATAAAAATCTCTAAAACAAACAATAACAGCATTGACTCGCTATTCCACAAACTCCTGTATAATATATATTCCTCCGCATTTTTTTCGAACAACAAGGAGACACAGTGCGCAAGAAGATATCGTAGTTGTCTCACAGACACAGCGACGCGACCTCGTCGATCGGCTCGCTAATAGAGGGAGAGAGAGCGAGAGAGGAAGCGGCGAATTGCCGTGGATTATTCGTAATGAGCCTCGTTATCGCCACGGTCGGCCAGACAGAGAAAGAGAGAGTTACAATCGTCGTCGTCCTCAGTCCTCTCGTTCTCACTGATCGGCGGCCGGAGAGGATTCTTATCTCAGCGTGCGCGGCGCACATCCGGTCGTGATGCGGATTTCTGCGCTGTTTTGACGCGAGCTCGCGCCTGCGCCTCTAATCGCTTCACGCTCGGCGTGTCGTCTTTATTGCCTAAGGAGGTTAGCGGACTCACGAGGCCACCGTGGCTCCCTGCGTGTAGGTATAACGTAAGATACGTGCGGGTATACATATATATATACCTTCGTGGCGCACGGCGCGGGGTTAGAGGCAGGCGCAAGGCTGCACGGAGGACGACTCCCATCGCAGATAAGACGACATGTGTGTGTCTGTTTCTTGCACCTTGGGTGTTGTTGAGGCCCGGAAGCGAACCGAGGTCTTCTCGCCCTCTCTCGACACTTTATCGGGCTTTTTTTATCGGTCGTGCACGCACTTTAATTGCTTTCTTTTTCTGTAATTTTCTTGTTTTACTGCGTTTTTATTGCGAGAATAATGTTCCTGGCATTCGAAAATATAATTTATTGTTAATTATTCTTAATTTCACATTTAGATGTATACTCATTCGAAATTTTATAGCTGTGATTAATGGCGCCTTTTGAAAATCAATTTTCTTTTGAAGATCGCCTCGAGAGAGAGAGAGAGAGAGAGCACAAGTTGACTTCACCTGCAGACTACAGTGTATTCTTCGCGTCCGACAATTCCTCTTGTCTAAATGAAAGCCATTATGTATCTCGAGTGCTCCATTTTTACTGCGCCTCCGTGACTCGTTCTCCCGCCACCACAAAAATTAGCCGAGAATTGATGTCCGTGCCATACATCTCTCTCTTTCTCTCTCTTTCTCTCCTTCTCTCCGACCAATAACGTATGGCATAAATCAGAGCGCAGATAAATCGATAGAGCAATTCCGCGGCTCGGGCCGCGTTCGCGCTCAGCCCGAGCAATAAAATGAACAATCAATCGGCAATGGATTTTTCGCGAAATTTCAATCTACGGGCATTATTCTCCCGCCGCCGTAGCTTTTTCTCGCTCCAAGCCAAGCAGCCGCGGCGCGCGCGTGCACTGTATACGCGCGAGGACGATAAATCGTGGTCGTCGCGCGAGCGCTATACAGCATAGGCTGCCTCCTAGCTATCTCTCCTTTGCGCGCTCGGTGATTTGTGCCCGCGCTCGGCTTTAATTACGGGTGGCGCGAGCGCGTTCGGATCTCCACCGTCGTCCTCGACGACGACGTATGTAGACGCGGGAATGACGCACGGAGAGTGCTGGTATAGTGTAAGCGCGCGCGCGCGAGCGTATCGGGAATCCGCGCAAAAAGACCAATTAAGGGTGGCCGAGCGCCGTGCCGAAATGAGATGCATAACGCGTATGTGTATATGTGCATATACGAGAAACGCGCGAGTTCCCGGAAGACTGCAGTGTGGACGTGATGTTGTGGTGTATGTACCGATTTGAAGACAACCTCGGGAGTCGGGATTCATTAGTCACTTCTTGCGCGCTCGCGCGCACGCGTTCGGATCGTGTGCAAGTGTGTGTGTATGTGTGACTCAGAAACGAGCGTTTTTTCACCTTTGAGCTTTATCTTTTTAAGCGCGCGCGCATTTTTTCTTTCTTTAACCGTTGTGTGGGTACGCTCGCAGTGTACGAAACGAATGCCCTCGCATTTGTCGAACGTTTAATCGCGTAGTTTCTCACGACGAGCGCGCGCGCGACCGTAATCACACAGGGGAAACGGTTTTTGTAAAGAAGGAGAAAAAGAAAAAGAAAAAGAAATAACACCGTAATTTTTTAAATAGAGCTTGTACTGCCGCCGGTACAGTGATAATCTCGTGACTGTACCCAGAACGAGGAAATAACCAAATGAAAGAAGAGGAGGTGAGTAGAGATCGCGGGAGGATCGTCAGCCGGCAATTATTATATATTAAAGACACACGCACGTATGTATTAACGAAAATGAAGCACACGAAGGGACAAAGTAGGTGTGTCCCGTGCAACTCTCTGCCTCCCTCACGGGCGCGCTGACACTATGCACACGTGAAGCAGGCTCCTGCACGCGCATGCACGCATCTACCCTCGCGGCATTAATATCACCGCACTGTATATAGGCGTAAGCCGGATGAGGAAGCAGCCGCCACCGCTGCAGCCGCGCTGATGACGAGCTTCGGCTTATATTGCGCGAGAGCGTAACAAACGCGACGCTCGGCAATAACTAACCTCGTTAAGTGGACGCTTCGAGCGCCGCTCGCGCGTGTGCATACCAGGGGAAATGATAAGCGACGTGCAGAGGCGAGGCGAGGAGGTGACTTTTTGCGCCCGGGGGCGACGCGGTGAGCGCGCGCATGCAAATCTCGGCCGAGCCGCGGATATTCGCTTCACTTCCGCGATCTTCATTGATCTCTACGTACGCGTACATATACATACACAACGTGTGTCTGCGTATATATAGACACGTGCTGTTTCCCTTCCAATTTCACTTGTTGCTCTTCAGAGAATATATATCCCTCTCCTCTCATTATTACAAACGCGCACGCGTGTTCCATAAACCTCGACCTCCATTCGCGCGCTTCGCTTAATCATTCTCCCTATATATATATACACTTGTCGATTAATATCCGATCCATCCGCTCTTTCACTTGTACGCACATACACGTATAATACACACGCCTATCCTCCCACTCGCTCGGTGTATATATACCTATCAGTATATATACATACACTCGCCGCGATGTATCATGCAATGCCCCCGGGATAATTAATAGGACTCTTAATTCGGTAATACGTCTGTACGCGCGCGCACTCGCGTACGGGACTTTAATGGGGCGAGGGTGTAGTAGTGTGTCTATTTCATTGCACGCCGTAGCAGCAGCCGCAGCAGCCTCTTCAATGTCGGCTGTTTATAGCCTTAATGGGAGACGACGACGACGACGAGCGGAGTGAAGAGAGCGGGAAATTAAGCGACGCGCTCGCGCCGACACAATGCAACGCGCGTATTTTGCGTATATACGCTAGCTCTCGGTGCGGCCTCGATTTGTCGCGCACACTGGACGCAATTTCCCCTCGTTGCAGCAGTAGACAGGTTTCGGCGCTGTGCTGTATGTGCACGCTAATTTCCTAATGAGCCGGCTAGACGGCCGGCTGCGGTTCTGCGCGCAGTCTATGGGAACGGAACCTGCTCCGCGCCGTACGACACTTTGGAAAAATTCCCATGGGTATGTAACGAGAGAGTGTCGCGGCGGCGCCTATTTGGGTCTCTGGAACTTTCCTTTTTTTCGACTGCTCCTGCTGCACTACATTGATTCGCACGCGTGATTAGTCGGCTCATTGTTTCGGTAATTGGGGAGCGATTTTTCACGGCAGCGCCACAACGAGCTCGTTTCCATTTCGTTGCTATTCGCCAGAGCGAAGCAGGTAGGTAGCTAGCGAGCAAGCGAAGGTGATGGCGAAGTTTATTGCGTGCCGCCTCTCGTCGTCTCTCGGAATAAAAACCAAGGCATCGCGAGAGGGGAGAATCCCTTTTCTCGGTAAGGTATGATAGATATGTAAACTAGACTCATCCTCTATACGCTCGCTCGCAGAGAAAGGAGAGCGAGAGCGCGCGCGAATTCCTCTCTCCTCCCGCGGTTGAAATTATACGTGCGGAGGCATGCAAAACGCAGGGGGTGGCTGTGCGGCGCGACTGCTCTACTGCTACGCGCCTGCGAGAGGAAGAGAGCTTCTTCTTTCTTTTCGACTTGATCGATCGGAACGAAGGGCGATCGTTAGCCGATGCAGTAGCAGCGGCGGCTGCGGCGGCAGCTGCCTCCTGAATTAACCTACGCGCGAAGGTACGTAGGAATAGGTCCGAAAGACTCCTTCTAGAAGGAGAGAGAGAGAGAGACAAAGGGGAGAGAAATTCTCGCGTTCCCCGCGAAAGAACGAAGGAAAGAGCGAGCGAGAGAGAGAGAGAGGCGCATGTAGAGGGTCAGTGACTCCGAGAGGGGATATTGTCGACCTTTCGTCCGTCTCCCTGTCCTTGCTTCTTTTTTCTCTCGTTCGCGCGAACGAGTGAGTGCGGAGCGCGTGCACCTTATTTTATTTGCCTTCTTTCTTGCGCCGCTGCGGCACCAGCACCGCCGCCGCTGCAATCGGCTTTTCGCCGTCGTGAAAAAAAGCATCACTTTTAACGCGGGCGCGTTCGGACCCCGGAGAGTATAATACGTGTACATGCCGACTTGTATTTTCCCGGTGATTTTTTGTATAGGCGCGAGTTCGACAGCGCACGTGTCTGCGTGTGCGTGTGTGCGTAAGATATTATTGAATAAATTAGTGTGGGGTTCTGGTTACCCGTACAATCAATACGGGCGAGAACAATTACCGCAAACTCGGAAAGTACGGGTGTCGGGTGTATTGTGTGTGTGCTTGCACACATTGAGCCGTAAGAAGTTGTTTTCTTTCGGCGCGGGTATATTTATATCTTAAAGTTGTTCCGAGTACAGTAACGTAAGTTAAGGACTGAAAAGTGAGGTGGAAATAAACACGTGAATTTTACGCGGCAAAAGTTGCAGGACAACGGCGTTGTTGTTCGGACATCTCAATACACAATGCACTCCTCTCCCCAAAGCTTTCTGAAATATACTTGAGAGTCCATTATTTGATTAAAGGACTGATACTCCTTTTATACCGATCTTCCTTGTGAAGCAGGCAATCATCCAGCTACGCAAAACGACCCACGCTAATCATCGCCACCATCTCTCGCTCGAGCGATTTTTTCACCTACATCCACATTTATACTCTCGTGCCCTCGTTATCCAGCACTCCGTAATTGAAAAGTCATCTAATTCAAAGGCTCCAGCTTGCGCACGCGCTTGGGCACCTGAAGAACGCTGAGCTAAAAGCCATATCCCCGAGCCTGCAGCGAGAGTGCACACATAATCACACACATACACATGTAGCCGGCGATTCGACGTCTCGTATAGCCGCACTATAATAAAAGTCGGTCAGGTCGTGGGTCGTGGCACACCAGTGGCCAGCCGGCACTTGACACAAAGCCCTTTGACTTCTCTCTCTCGCCTCTCTCTTACTCGTGGCGCTTGTCGACTCGTTTGGAAAGCGAGTGAGCCGCCGCCAGCGTGTGTACTTTCGTTTCTAGGCTCGCGGGTCAGTGACGTGTCGTCGCCGTCGCCTCCTCCTCTTACTCAGAGGCAGCTGACCGCTGCTGCCGTGCTACCGCGAGGCATCTCTCCCTCTTCGGCTGCTGGATTTACTTTCGACGGCCTGATTAAGGCTTGAACCTGTGCTCGCTCGCTCGCAGTGAGACAGAACCGCGAAACCTACATTTTTCCCGTATATCGTAGCTACACATCTCTCTCACGTGTGTTTGCGTGTATATACTGCTGTGGCTCTCTCATTGACTCAGCGGCGCGGGCGTACGCTTCATCAATCTCGTGCAGCGTGCAACTAGAATGCGCTTGCTTGCATGCTTTCGGGGCATTCTTCGAAGCTTTGTGGGTTGATCTCTCGGTGAGTGTATAATAGAGCGAGCGAGAAGAGGAGGTTTTTTCTCAATAGACGCGCACGCGAGCATAGGCAGTGAAAGTTATAAACTCTTTTTCCGGTCGTCAGGGCATTATTCACCGCATAGACTACTACTACTACTACTAGTACTCGAAGCGGCGAAGGCTGATGCTCGGAGGGATGTGAAAGTGTTACTTTTTGATGGACTCGTGCTGCAGTCCCGGAAGATTAATTGTTTGCCTCGGTTAAATGCCTTTTATTAATCCTGCAAAGATTTATATAAAGGCTTGTGTGGGTGATGTATCTCGAGCACTCAAAAGGAGCACGAAAAAATTATTATTTGAAGATTGAAGACAGTTGTTTAATTTCTATAAGTATATTTGATTTTTTTTAAAGATAGCAGACTGATTATTTTCTTCTTGCACCATTCCTTTGTGATAAAAAACATGTCATTCGTGACTAAAGGTAGTCAGAAAAAATATAGTGTTACACTACTAAAAATAGAAAATGCATTCTTCGAATACGAGAGTGGGCGAGTAGGCCTTGAATGAAAAGTCATTTATTCTCAGAGTGATAATATCACTGTCGAAAAAAGAGACAATACATCACTCCAAAGGAAGTCATGTATCACGTTAGGAAAGTGAAATTTCGCTCTGGTACAGAGTCAGCTCTAATTCTAACTGGGTTTACACATGATTGAGGGCGAATTTTTGCA
This sequence comes from Torymus aiolomorphi, assembly GCA_036365515.1. Lineage (NCBI taxonomy): Eukaryota > Metazoa > Arthropoda > Insecta > Hymenoptera > Torymidae > Torymus > Torymus aiolomorphi. The sequence goes on from CM070873.1 coordinate 262,276,255, forward strand.
ACATCTATAAAAATTTGTCATTTTCAACTTGTATCTAAGTCGATAAATTTGATGATAATTACTTTACTGTAAATTAATGTCAAACAAACCAATAAATACATTGTTTAATACGGACAATCATTCTGCACTGAGAAAAAAGTTTTGGAAAAATTACCATACTTCTAGTAAAGCCACCACAGACTGTAAAAACCCAAAAAATTACCATACTTTACAGTAAATTTTATAATACAGTATAGTAAATTTTCCTATATTTCTAGTAAAATCTCTTATAAAGTATAGTAATTTTTTGGGTTTTTACAGTCTGTGGTGGCTTTATAAGACAGTATGGTAATTTTTACGAAAATAATAATTTTTACAAAAATTTTTCTCAGTGTGCAGATAAATAAAAAGATATCAACCTTCTAAGAAAATGTTATTGTTAATGTAGCAATCAACCGTCTATAAGAAAGAAATCAAGTCGCAGCGTTCCCTCCGAACTCTGTAATTTTAAGAAAACCTCAGTTCTAATCAATTTTATTAATCTAATTTACAAAATTACAAGGACTGTCTTACCGCGCGTAAAGAATTGATAGGTATAATCTAACTTTAATCGCGCGCGCATCTACTTGTAATTTCCCTCCACTCTCATATACTTCTCTCGCCAAAGACGGATTACGAGAATTAATCAGTATTTATATAATAACACACTTAGATAATACCGCGCCGAATCCATCACGGGGAAAATGAAAAATACGAATTCCTCGTGCTCCCCGGGTCTCAGAAAATTTCCTTCGACACCTCTCTCTCTCTCTCTCTCTCTCTCTCTCTCTCTCTCTCTCTCTCTCTCTCTCTCTCTCTCTCTCTCTCTCTCTCTCTCTCTCTCTCTCTCTCTCTCTCTCTCTCTCTCTCTCTCTCTCTCTCTCTCTCTCTCTCTCTCTCTCTCTCTCTCTCTCTCTCTCTCTCTCTCTCTCTCTCTCTCTCTCTTCCCGCTCCTATAGACACACCACAACACAACACGCCAGAGCGTAGCGCACACTTATCCCGGCACGCGGTAATATGTTTTTAAGAGGCGCGAGCGCGAGGGGAGCAAGGGTTAGAGAGCGTCGAAAACTGGTCCGGTATGCACGCGCACGCATACACATGCAGACACACACGCACACACCACAGGCCTCCTCTGCCTCTTCTCTGCTTGGGTCCTTAATCTTCGTTGTTTACCACGGTGTTTAGAAGCAGGTAACAGCCAGATTACACGAAAGAGCATCAGGGGTCTGTGCGCCCTGCTCCGAAACGCACGGCCGGTGCGGGGAACCAGCAGGCGCTTGTGTGTGTGTGTGCCCTCATCTTCTACCTTTGCGCTTCGCGTTCCTCTTTCGCGATAGGAACGAAGAACAAGAAGAGAGAAAGTAACGGACGGGAGAGGCCGGCCGGCCGGTCAGCCCGTGCTGGAATGCCGGAGAGCGCGGTGCGAGAGAGCCGAACAGAGAAAGTATGTATATATACGCGAGCGAGCGCAAATGCAGCAGAGGACGCGTTGCTGTATGTGTGCGCGTGTGTGTTGTGCAGGAGAGAGGGGTAAAATGAGGGTAAAAAGGGACGAGAGAGCGCGCAGGGCAGCGCTTAACGAGATCGACATTTTATTCTCTCATCGATGGGTTGGGAGGGGAGGTAGAGAGAACCCGGATTAAGCCTTTTATTGACACTTTTATTAGCTTGTAAAGATATGACTTTATAAAAAAGATCGGTACTGCGCGTCGTTTCTTTTTCTTTTCTTCATCCCGAACACTGCCGAGAGGAGAGTCTTGACTCGTAAATTGTGGGCAATAGCAAAAGGGATGAGGAGGAGGAGGACTATTCTCTCGCTCTCGATGCGAACCTAAATCATATAAATCCGTCAGTTACAAAAAGTAATGAACGTCGATCGAAATGTTACTCCGAGGAGGAAGAGAAGCAGCGAATGAAAAGAGAGGCTGTGGGACCACGCTGGCGAAAAAATTCAATGAAATCTCTCGTCAACGAAGCGACAGATCGGTATGCCATTAATTAAGCCGACGCGCTTTACGAGAATCGAGCGGGCGAAGCTTGCCGCGCTTATGAGCTACTGGCCGTGTATATAATTGCTAATTACCTCCAGGTTCGATCGGTTCCGTCTAACGAAGAATTCGTCAGCATCTCTCTTTCTCCCGGCGGTGGCCTCGTAGTTGGTAGCAGTGGCGTGCTGCACCTGCGCGCGCGCGCATGCTTTCGGACCGAGATAAATAAAAGCGAGCGAGTGGAAAGAATAACGCAAACAAGTCGAACGGTCGTCAAGCATTGGGAGGTGACGTTAACGATTCCTTCCGAAGTGCAGTAAAATATACGTTAACGATGCGACGTCCGTCGTTTAGTGCACGGACAAGTAGAACCCGGTTTCGTAAACCGTCGTCCTTCTCCTCCTCGTCGTTCTCTCCTCCAGCACTGTATCACTTTCTAAATTTTTTGCCGATACACGCGCGGACGGTTATTACTTTTGAAAGAGTGTATATAGCTCGCTACGGAGTGTTATTTACAGTGCGGGCTTAGGCTCCTGCTAAAAAGTGTATTAGGGCGATGTTAAGGTGACCGGCCGGTTGTAAAAATCTCGCGATGTAGTAAAATCTTTCTGAAAATGTTTGGGTAGTAAAGTCGGGTATATCGGCAAAAGATAAAGAAATCTTCGGCTTCCCCGAGCTGCAGTAAAGCCGCCGAAGGTGTGCAAGGAGCCTCATAAATTTTCGTGTACAAAAAGTGCCGAAAGTTTTGAGCAAACAAACAGTGTTTCACTATTTACCCGGCTCATTATCTCACCATCGGGCGGACACCTATATACCGAAGTGCGAGATCTGTAGCTTGCCCGATACTTCATCGGAAACTGCATCCACGTGTCAGAACTATACCCGCGAAATTTTCGGTTCTCTTTCGTCACATTCGAAACCAGAATCGTACGCCACGCTGCACCTGCCAGTTGTCACGTAACCAGCGAGGAATTATTCCTCCACTCCGTCGCCTGCTTCCAGAAAAGTGACGTTAACGATTGCACCCCGAACGCTCAGCAAGATCGAAGGCGAGGCAAGGCAAAGTGAGCGTGCGGTAAAAAGCGAGCAGAGAGCCTCTTGGAGTGAAAAACCCATATATACACATAGCGGAGAGAGACGACGAAGCAGGAGGTATATTACTATACGGCTCGCGCGGCTGCATCGCTGGCTCGCATCGCTAGGCGCGGCTCGTCGGGTTCAGCGACACTAAATAATTTATGGTAATTCACTCTCTCTCTCTCTCCCGCTCGCTCGCTCGCTGCGCGCCGCTGCATGCTCGGTAAAGACAGTTCGCGATGCAGAGGAGAGCAGCAGCGGCAGCGCGGGAGAGAGAGACGCGACTAGGAAGTCCCTAGCGGCCGCTGCTGCGCTTCTTCGACGTACGGAGCAGAAGCGTTACGGGGCTCTAAATTAAGCCGTGTTGTGTGCTCTCTCTCTCTCTCAACTCGGAGGATCGCGCGAGTACGCTGTAAAACCCGCGGCAGCCACTACTATGTGCACGCTACATTGAATGCGCGCGCGCGCGTCGTCTTTCGTCCCAGTCGCGTCAGTGGCGCGTGTATTTTACACACACACACACACACACACACACACACACACACACACACACACACACACACACACACACACACACACACACACACACACACACACACACACACACACACTGAGCGATTACTCGCGAGAGAGAGAGCTAAGGCTCCAGGAAGCCTTTTATCCGCAGCCGGAAAAAGCGGACGAATACGCGGTGGCGGTGGTGGTGCTGGTTGCAACGCCTTTTTTTCTCCCCCCACGCTATACGTGGGGGAAAAATTAACGCCGCGCTCTCTATGATCGCTTCTAATTACAAGGCTGCGCATGCGCGCACGTTGTGTTCTAGCGTGTGTATTATCCTCATTCGTCGTAAAAAGCGATCGTCGACGTCAATGATGATTAAACGCTCTTTTTTCCAGCGGCGCTCTCGCATACGCGGAATGGTATAACTGTTTTTTATCGCCAAGCGCGGGCTGGCTTTTCATGGTTTTATGCGCGAGTCGTCGCCCATTCTTATGGGCGAATGAACTTTTTACGGGGGTAATGATAAGCGTCAGCGTAATTGGGGACTGCGCGACTCTCCTTGAATGCCAGGGAGAGCGAGAGAGAAAGAGGGAGAGAGAGTACCGATGCACCGAGCGTTACGGGATTTTCTCGTTTTGAATATTTTACGCCGCGAATCTTATACGCGCAGACGCGGAAATGCTGGCCGACAAGCGCTGACGGTTTTTCGAAATGGTACGCCTGGCCGTGGTCACCGCGGGTAAAAATTACTCGATAGTAAAATAAAGTGCGCTACGGTCTCTCTCTCTCTCTCTCTTTCTAGCCGCGTGTATAATATTCCGGTATACAAAATACAGCTTTATTCAAATGACGGGTATGTCACTTGTGCGGTGGCTTTTAGAGTTTGAACTTCGATATTATCTCGAGAGCTGAGAGCGACTAATTTAACATGGAAATCTTATACGGAATAATTCGAATTATCGTTGTTGCGCCTCGCTGAATATTTCTCTCTCCTCGCGTCAGCCAAGCGTCGCCATAAACCGACGAAACAAAGCCAACAAAAACCTTCCGGCGGCATATACAACGAGCTGGCAATTTTTTTGGCAATCAAAGCTTTATTGTAAAGCAGTATTGCGTCGAGAGAGTTACGACTCTCCTTATATACACACACTCCCATGAACCCCCAAAGAGACGAACGCGATATGCTACAAAGTAGCTCTGGATGATGGCAATATCGTCTGGTCTCGATAAATCAGAGCAGCGCCGCCGCCGTTGGCTTTGTCGCCGCGGAACTATACATACCAACCATACTACACACGCGTGTGTGTCTGTCTGTGTATGTCTGTGCCGCTCGATCGGAGCCGCGATGTTAACTCGCGCGCGTGAGGCGAGCTGTTCGCTAATCGGCTTGGTATTGTTCCCGCACGAGGAAGTACACGGGACTTATGGTTTCGTATACCGGCGCAGAGACGCGTAGCCTCGGCCTAGGAGAGCGAGAGAGTGTATGTCTTTTCGCCCTCCTGTAGCCAGAGAAACTGTTGTCGTGTGTGAGGAGCGAACGAGAATGACACACAAACATACGCGCATGCTTACGTATATATGAAGCGGTCTGTGTTTACTGAATAATTCGGTTACGCGATACTTCGATACTGCATGAGTAATACTATAAACACTAATAGACATTCTTGCTCACGAGCATTGAATTAAAAGTAATATTTATACGCTGGATGTTTGTTCAAGCCTTTGAGTCAGATTGAGCGGTTCAGCGCTAATTTAACGCCCTGATAAGAATGATTAATTTACTCTCTATTCTGCTACACTCCGCCTTCTCAAAATAGATAAGAGACGCAGGTCAAAATCACATTCGAAATGATTCGCCTTCCGCGAATCATTTCACCATTAATCACAATCGCTATTATTTACCAGAATTTCTCCTTTTCTGTTCCAGGTGAGTCAAATTGCATTTAGCGCTCGATTGGCCAACCGAGTACCAAAAAGGCGGAAGACGCGCGTGAGTCACGGCAAAATTAGCTACCACACACTACACTCTCGCATTATACGTAAAAGGGGCTTATACAAGCCGCGATCTCTCGGCAACTTGTCGAAGCGGCATCGACGGCGAAATTAATCTCGTTGTGTTTCTCCACAAAAGCCGCGCGCCGCTTACTCTCTACACACACAGTCACAATGTACATAAGACGCGGAAAAGCACGGCTGTGCAGCGGTGTATTATAAGAGCGCCGACGACGACAGACGCTCTCTCGGATTCGCCATCTGCCATTCATTCAATTCGCCGTTGCGCAAGCGCCGCGCGCGCGGGATTTCCGCGCGCTCTGTGTGTGTCTCTCTCCCTCTATCTATCTCTATTTATCTCTATTTCTCTATAGACTCTGTGCAAGAGGGTATATCGGTACACGTATGAGTGCGGAGCGGGAGCAAGACGATCGATAACCCGAGAGAGCGCCCAGCAGCAGCAGCAGCAGCAGCAGCGGAGAGTTGTTACTCAAGATCGTATTAGCGGTAAGCGTGTGTGCGCTGCTGCATCGCGGCTGCTGGTCTACATTCTCGTCCTCTCGGCGCGTTACGCTCGATCGTCCCGCGACAAGATCGCGAGTGCCGCGCCAGAGAAAAATCCATGTCGTCTAGCGGTCGTTCTCTCTCGCGCGCTCTGCTCCGATAATAACAGCGAGCAACGTATACGCGCGTGTGTCTGTATATGTGTGTGCGTGTATATATATAAATATATATGTATATATAACGTGCAGAAATTACAACGAGGACAAATCTCTTTCTCGCGAGCTCGCGTTCCTTTTTCTCGCGTGTATAGCTGCTGCTGCTGCGCCCGGCAGATTAACTCTCTCGCGCTACTCTCTTTGCCCGAGCTTTGAAATTCCCGCGGACTCGCGTAATATCTCCCGCGCGAGCGCGCATGGCATTTTCAATTACGGGAGCATCTTTAATTTATATCGGGAGGGAGAGAGGAGGCGGTCGAGTCGTGTTTCGCTTATTTTATATCTATCGCCCGTTTCATTTAGTATATATAGCCGATCCCATAGCGGCGGTGCGCGTATTAGAGTACCGCTCAGACTACTAGCCATTCCGTATAGGATACTACTACTAGTACACGCACGCACTGCCGGGAGACAGGGAAAAATTAATTTTGCACCTAGTCTCGCGCGCAATTACGTAATTATCGGTAGGACGTGCGCGTATATATATATATATATCGATTCCGGGATGATGCACGATCGGGTCACCTCTCGATATACACGGCGAAAGGCGAAAGGAGCTTCCTCCTTCGTCCCTCTCACTCACTCGAGTAAGAGAGAAAATCATCCCGACGAGAGAGGCTATATCCAGGTACATCGACCGAGTGCCAATTGCCGCCGCTGTTGCCTGCCGCGCTCACTCGCGAGCCATCCTACCGGAACGCCGAGTGCGCGCGCTTCTCGATCGCCAGTACGTCAAATTTATCAAATTACGGCCTCTTCCCGCGGCAAAAATATCTAAATCATTCTTACAAGCTCTCTCGCGCGCGCGCGAATAGCCGTAGTGAAGAGTATTTTTTGCCACGCGGCGGCAGCGAGTGGAATATAATAACTTAAATTTACAAATTGCTGAGAGTGCATTTTCCACCGCAGTGCCTGCCGCCGCTGCGTTATAAATTTGTCCTGTAATAATTTTACAGTTTGATATTTAATTTACGAACTGTTGCCTGCCTGCCTACCTGCTTGTTCGTCATTTTTCCGCGCTTCAACCGTCTCTCGAGGACTTCTCACCGCGTTGAATATTATATCCTCGACTTACGCAGCCAGCGTTAAATCACTCGCTCGTATAAAAACACACTCTTCGGAAATTCTAATTCACCGTTTAGTCAGCAACACAATTATGTACTTTTGCACAACTTCCTGCCCCGAATGAGATCTCGTTCTCCAACCGATCGCCGCCGCTACTCGCCGAAAGTGTAAAACAAGACAAATATTTTGCGCAAAGCGAAATTAAACGGGCTGGCGAGGAAAAAATTTGGAGGTCAGCGAACGCTTTATCGAAATCGCTCTCAGCTGTTTCTGGCGCGCGCGGGCGCTGAAATTTTTGTCGCGAAAGCATTTCCGTACGCGCAGCCAGGCAGCCAGGCAGTCAAGCCAGGCAGGCAGACATCGACCGCGTATTATACGCACACACGCCGGTGAACGGGGCGGCGAACGTGTGCGCGCGCGCCTCGGGGCCTGTATATACAGCGGGGACCGGCCTCTCGGGAATGCCAAAGGTTCCGGTTCTGATTCATTGTCGCGTCATATATCTAGACGCCGGTGCCTCTGTCTCTCTCGCCCTCTCTCTCCCGCTTGCTTTTTGCTTTCTCTATATACTCTTTCAATCTCCGCTGCTGCCACTGCTGTAGCTGCGTGGGCTGAGCACTCGCTCGCATTCGTGATTTTACGCGCGCGCATATTTTTACGCGTGTGTAGGTGTGAGCGAGCGTACGCGCTTACCATTCGATTATGAAAATTATATTTTGTACGTGCCTGTGTTAATGCTGTTCCTCACGCTTCGGAGAAAAGTGTATTTATACGAGGGGGAGGACGCGAGGGTAGGGAAAAAGCGAGGAATTCCATCCCGTTATCAGCGACTCGCGCAGGTTAATCGCCCTCCGTGTAGACTACATCATATTCTTCTTCTTTGGGCATAAAAGTGCACGCACGACGCTGCTGCTGCTGCTGCTGCTACCACGCGTAAATTATAAAAGCCGAGTGCGAATAAACGCGCGTTTTTCCCATAAGACTACTTCGTACGAGAGTCGCGACGTTCCCGCGCGCGCCGCCGACGCGGCCCGAGTAATCGTAATAATTATTCCGACGACCGACAACAAGTCGCACACGCAGCCTTAAGCGGAAAGCAAAAGGGGGATGCGCGAGTAGGCGAGCGAGTAGTGAACAGGGGGAAGAGAGAGAGAGAAAAAAGGATTCACCCCATTTGCGGCGGGTAATGAAGTGCCCCGGAGCGGATTTTCAAATCAAAATGAAATGCTAAGTAAATTGTTTCTCGAGTTAACGACGTCACGGTCCCTTTACGGGGAGAGGCGGGAGAGGGTGTGTGTATATATATATGCTACATGTGGCCTGCGACGCGCGCATAGACAGACACGTACATACACACGTGAGAGGGGCATGACTATTCGCGCCATTCATATTTCCTGGAACACAGCTCTCGCGCGGAATGGGCCATTTCATTTAACGCGTTACGACCGATACGTTATCGTCGCGTCCAGCAGCCGCGAGGAGAGAGAGAAAGAGAGAGAGAGCGATTCTCTCTCTTCCCCTGGCATTTTATGCGAAGGCTAGGAGAGATGACTGCCGCCAAGCCCTTGAGGGAAAAGGAGAAGACGGGAGAGAGAAAGAGAAAGGTGGCTTCGTAAATACTACAGTGGGATCGCCGGGTCGGCGCGGTGAGCTTATCTTATCGGCGGAGGCGTTGCCGCCAACATCCAAACGGCCCCGTTGTGTGTATACACACGCGGATATACGAGAGAGGCGCGCAGTTACAGAACGACGACAACGGAGTTACGGCTAATGTGATTATTACCGTTTTTTTCGAGGTCGCACGCAGGTTCGAGCTCATACGAGCGCGCAGTGAAACAAATTTCCGGATTTCCGATAAGGATTGTTCGTTCGTGATTCCATCAAATTAGTGGTTGTTTCTCTAATGTTACGATGTTGTGGTTTGTCATGTGAAGACGATAGAGGCTTACGTAATGGAACGTTTCGACGAAAAAGCGGAAAACACACCGAGCGCGCGATTCACGTTATATAATTGTCGGCTCTTTGCTTCCCCTAATCACCTGTTGCGAGCGCTTTTACAGAATGTCGAACACAGTGGTCGGCTAATTCGGAAATTTGTACGTTGGTTTAATTTTAACGAGCCTCGCCGGCCGCGTGTTTGCTGCGTCGCGTCTCTTTAAAACGTTTTAAAAGGTTGCGCAAGTGACGAAAAGTGCCAACGTCATGCGGAAATTGGCCATAAATCACGGGCAACCCTAAATAATGTATAATAAAAGTGTATTATTTGTCGAAACTTAATAAATGGCGCGGCCGCACTCTTCCCGTAATTGGCTAACGGTTGTGCTTACGATTGTGCAAAAATTTGCAATTCAAAAGCGCGCAAGGTCACCCCAGCCGTATATATATACACAGGAAAAGATGCTGATAACTCATCAATATTTAAAAAAATTAAATCCTCGTTCTTGTATACAATAAATTAGATAACGCGCGCGTAACGAATACACGCAGGCATATCCGCAACCGAAAACCGTGCCACGCAGATAAATCCGGCGTATACGTATATTTTTCTCGCATCATAACAGTAATTCATCACTTCATTAAGTATGCGGGAAGGCTCTCCCTCTCCCTTTCGCTCGGCGAAACGGCAAATCTTTAGCATACGCGAATTCCTCGAGATCGATTATTCTCCCGCGCGCTCGCACGTGCCTTATACATACAGAGGAGGAGCGCGTACTCGCTCACTCTCGCGCAGCTGTCGGTCGGTCTCAACTTGCGAGCGAGAGAAAAAAAGTCAGAGCCGCGGCAAAGAAGTCCCGGTACAAAAAAGCTAATTGCCCGTCCCTCTCTCTCTCCCGCTCTGACTTTGCGCACGCGCGCGCAGCAATGAATGGCGAAGAGGAGGAGAAAAAATGCGTGCAACGAGTCGTTAAGTCCATTATATTCGCGGGTCGCACATTATACTTAATCGCATTTCGAAGGCAAGACAGAGAGGGAGAGAGCGAGAAACAGATATCCATTGTTTGCGGCTCTCTCGCACCTAATAGTCGCGGATCAATCAAGATAATTGGCTCGCTCGCGCGCGGGTTGATTCTGCACGCGCATAATTCTGAAAAGCAGCGACTCGCGCGCACGCAACGACAAAGCAGCGGCGCGGATATAAGAGCGTCGCTCGCGCGCGTGCATCTAAGGTAGTGGAACCAGTTTTCGATAGCGTAAGATGCAAGGTAACGTTTTGTTCCAAAAACCAATATTTTTATCGAAGAAAACAATTTTTTTTTTTATAAAGTTATAGAACAAGTTCAAATACAGTAAATGAAAAAAAGAAAGTTCAGATTTAATAAAAATTAATGGAGAAAATAATTTTTAAAAATATAATGTCGCCAGAGTAGTTTTCGACAACCAGTTTCGGCACCAGAGCAGTTTAGGTGAGTAGTTGTCGATTGGTTGTGAAATGTGAACACAAAAGTGAGGTTAGAAACTAAAAGTTACAATTGTTTTTCTTCTCTAAAATAATAAAACAGTAAATTTATGTCTTTCACATTACTTATTTATAAATAGAACTGGTGATAATATAAATAAATTAATACCATAATTTATTATAAAAAATCCACATTTATAAGTACTTAATATATATGCTAGGTGACTTTATTGCAGGACATATTTGAACCCGATGGATCAAATGACTTCATATTTGATATGATACTTTGTGACTATAATGGTTATAATAAGTATGTGTTTTGAAACCAAATTATTGTAAAATAAAAGAAAATGTATGTTTTTATAAAAATATCGTGTTAAATATAAATTTTATTTGGAAAAGTAATACGTACATGCCATAACTATTATAGTCAGAAAGAATAATATCAAATATGAATCAAGTCATTTTGTCCATACGGTCCTAATATTTCCTGCAATAAAGTCACCCAGCCCATAAGTGAGTTATTGGGTAATGAAAGTTGTAACTAGAGGTACTCCCTATTAGTATACAAAATATTCTATGTAATAAGATAAACAAATTTTGTATGCTTATAGTTATAGGTAGTGTCTTTAGCTACAATTTACACACAATGAAAGTTGATTTTGGTCCTTTGGTATAAGAGATCTACAATATTATTTAGTTCATTACGTCATTACGTCCAAATATTTCCTACGCTACAAACACCCAAGTCTTAAATCTATCAACGATTAACTTTCAAGATGTGAAAATTGTAGCTAAAGACTATACTTATAAGTATACAATATTTACTATACTAGCAAAATCCAAACGCGCTGCGCGCGTACTATTTTGTTTTTTAGGTTATGAATGTATAATTTTTCATTATGATTTCATTTTAATTGGTTTAAATGATAGGATAATCAGATCATTTTTCAAAGTATGACAAAATTAATCTTTTTATTCTAATGTGATTTAATTATTTAGTTTTAAATAGTTAAAAATAAAAATTCAATTTCAAAAATTCAAATGTAGCGGAAGTAGCGAATTTTCGCGCCTATTCCTTACAGACCAATCAAAATCACTCATTAAGTGTTTCAAAACATCCGGCCATTGTTTTTTTAAGAGAGGATAGCAAAACCAATAAATATATTTAAAAAATTTTCAAATAGTATAATGTACATTACACTACAACAGTAAGTGGTGTACAAAAAACTTCAATTATAATAAATAATAATGAATGTACATACAATTTGTTTCAAAATCTATTAAAATTAATAAACTAATAATAAATTTAAAATCTATCAAAGGTTTACAGCATACATATTGACTATCGAAAATTGTGTTATGCATGTCTATTCGGGAGCAGTTCTCGATAACTCAATTAGTCATGTGGAGTTAAAAATCAACCCAATTTTATTATTTAATAAATTAACTTTTCAAACATTGATTTGGCAAAACACAATTTTCACGCCCTCCGTACATATAAATACTATACTCAAAAATTTTTTTCGAGCGATTCTATTAATACTGTCATGAAATTACTCGTTGAAAAATTGGATCAAAATGACAAAAATGCAGATTTCTACTTATCGACATTACAGTTTTTTTTTAATTAAAAGATTTCTACACATTTATTTGGAAAAACACAATTTTCACGCCCTTCGTATATGTAATACTATACTCAGAATTTTTCTGAAGCAATTCTATTAGTACTGTCATGAGATATACTCATTGAAAAATTATATCGGTAACACACATCCAGTTAAAAAGGTTAAAAGTAAATAAATTACAACTTTTTGATTTAACTTTTTGATCTTAGACATTATACCTTTCTTTTGCTTTTTAGGGGTTAAAGCGATCTAAAAAAACGCATTAATTGTGTAATAAATTCTTCTTTTGCAAAGTCGTTTTCTTGAAAGCACGGTGAAGAGAGCAACGGAAGTGTCGTCGAGTGTGAGGTTAACACATAATATTCCGATTTTCTAATTATAGATAGCGTTATGTAAGCGAACGTAATATACAATAATAACATTTAACAATATTTAATAAATGTTAGAAATTTGTTTTCAGTGCTAATACTGGTCGGAAATTAATTTGAATTGATATTGAAACGAAAGCTATCGAAAATTGCGTGCCTATCGAAAACTGGTTCCACTACCTTATCGCCTCCGCGCCATCTCTTTACTTTGTCGCGCTCAGACACGGCTTTTCTCTTACAGGCATATACGTACACACTTGCAAGTAGGCTTTAGACAAGACAAACTGCGAGATAGAGAAACAGAGGTCGCTGAAAAATTCACCGTTTGTTATCGCCGCGCATCGAGGCCTTATTACTATGTCTCCCCACGGAGAGGAGAGAGCCTCCGCAGAGACTCCTCTCTCGATCGGCGAAAGCAAATACTTTGTCAAAGCACACTACACACACACACACACACACACACACACACACACACACACACACACACACACACACACACACACACGAGCGCGAACAAAGTCGACGTAATTAAATACACAATGGCGGCCTTGCGCAAGCTCGGCTCACTTGGAGCCGCGATTTCCTTACCTCGAGGCTTATTCTCCTTAGACGTATAAGCGTAATCCTCCCCGGAGACGCGTCGCTAATTCCGAATTATCGTTCGGATTTGCCCTACGCGTCCCCGCGGGCTTGCCGCGTTTTATGTAAGTCGGTCACAGAGAGCGACACAAAGCTCATTATCGCGCCATTATCATCGCACAAGAGGCGATACCCTCACTGAGCCTCGCGTGTCAATGGGGGAGAGAGGTGTACACGTGACGTGCTTACGTAGGCGATCGGATCTACTGCTGCGCCTATACACGCGGAGGTAGAGCCTTAGGCGACGGTGCGGTGCATCCTCGCGCGAGTGCGTCGCGGCAGACACGCGATCTTCCTGGCTTCCCCCGCCGCTCGCGAAACACCGTTCGCCAATGATCGATCGGCCGATCGATACCCTCTTTCTCCTCCCGCTGCGAACAAATCGCATTTGTATCATATACGGTACGTAAGGGGATGTGGCAGTAAGGCGACATCGACCACGACGTCGACGGTGTTTTAAAAGGTATACGGTAATGTTTGCGCGTTACACACCCGCGGGAGAGAATGGCCATAATTTAAACTTTTACCGTTCGCCGACCCGCCTCCTCTCTTTCGTATACACGAGCCATTTTTCTTTTTGTGTCCCTCTCCCCCGATGAGATGAGTTCGTTCCGATCGCGGGATTGCGCAACGCTTAATTTAAGAAAAAAACAAGAAGGGCACGTACGTCGAGTGCTTTCGAGAGGCACGAGCGGCAATTATTAATGTATAATTACGGCAAATCATTTATTAATTGCGGCGGCGACGGGCTGCGCGTATAATCAAAGAAATTGCGTACTGTACCCGAGATCTCGAGTCGAAGATCGCGTATACGATTGGATGCGCTGCAAACCTCGGCTGACGGAATAAAAGTATACGCGCGGAGTGTGCGTATTAACGCTGCATCGAAGAGGATAAAATATTGAAATTACATGCGCCGGGCGACGACATTTCGGCGGCGCGTTGTGTTGTATCCCCGCGACCGCGCGATGACATTGGCATTGGCCTCGGCTCAGCCGCAGTCACGAGCATAAGTATTCGAAGCAGCGCAAGAGCTGGCGGGCGGTTAAATATACTAATGGCTATGCGCGAGTTCGCGACGGAGAAAGAGAATGCGAGCGCGCGCGAGAGCGAGAGAAAGGAGCCTCGCGCGTTCGCTCGGGATAAGAGGTTATCGTAACTGGCTTACTTGCTTACTTATGCATTCGTATATATATTCCGCGGCGGAGCTTTGCGGTCTCGCTCGCGCGGGCGAGAAAAAGGAGCGAGAGAAAATTGGCGAGAGACGAGAGGAGGGATTTAGCGAGAGAGCGAAAGAGAGATAGAGAGAGAAAGGAGAACGCGAGCGAGCGAGGGGCAACCCTATAATCTATAGCCTGTTGCGGTGTGTCGTCTGATTACGCCGCGACGAGGCCTACGCTCGCGCGTTATTCAAATATTAAGCCCGGCCGGACATGACACGCGCGTGCACGCCCTCTCGTATTATCCGATGCTCCCCTGCAAAAGAGAGGGAGAGACCTCTCGTTGGCCTCGTCGTTGTCGTCGTCGGGGCAACGGCACATGTGCAGTGCACATCTCTTACTCGATCTCAAAAGAGAGAGAGAGGAATATCACGAAACGCGTAACAAGATTGAATGTGTACGCACGTGCGGTAATTGCTTGGCGTAAGAGAGCAAAACGACAAGCTCACGCATTCCAATAGGAGACAAATGGCTTTTGTGTATTTCACATTACAAACACACGCTCGTATACGTTCATTCAATTTTTCTCGTTTCTCCTTTTATAATCTCCCCCTTTTCCAGCGGCGTGCGAGCGCGTAACTCGGCGATTTTAATTTCTCGTAAGTTATATACCGTGTGCACGCGCTCGTTCGCTCGCTCGCCTTATCTTTTTGTCGTATCGAAAGAAGAGCTAGCATGTGCGGTAGGCTGCTCACTACTGCTGCCTACATTTTTTCGCGCGGAATAATATCGCACACATATACGCGAGCGCGTTATAATACTGGCACATTCTCATGAGCGCTCGTTCTCACGTATTCTTCTCTCTCTCTCTCTCTCTCTCACACACACACACAAACGCGTCGTCGCCGTCGTCGTCGCGCAGATGTTCGCCGTGATTGTTTACGTATCATTTCCCACCCCTGACCGAGTTCAACGTCCCCTCCTTCACATAAACGAGGCGCACTTGGTTCGTTATGCTCCATATATTTCAGCTCTCGGTGTGAGAGAACTCGAGTACGTACTCTAAACTTGCGAAGAATATCATCTAATTCGAGAGAGGGGCGCAGCGGTGTCGTATTTTTGACCATATTTATGCGACCCTCGAAAAAAAGGAGGCGAAGCTGGGTCTGATTTGCATCACAATGCCACGAATCAACTCGGGCCGGCGAGGGGCCGAAGAGACAGAGGTGAAAAGTATTTTTGCAAAACGAGAGGGAGAAGGCGATAAAAAAAATAAGCCACAACGATGTATGCCGTGTGTGCATGTGTGTTTGGTTGCACCGGACCAGAGCAAGGCGGGATGCGGCAGCCGGTTCGAACTTTTGTAAAAGCTTTCGGTACCGATGTTTTCGCGAATATATCGCGCCGTGGGGGATTCCCATTTCTCTCTCTTTCGATTCTCTGCTCTCTCTCTCTCTCTCGTTTCTTTGTTTCTCTCCCTCCCGTCCCTTCTTATTTCTCTCTCCGCGTATACGTGCATCGGCTTTATGATCGGTTTTATCGACGCCGGATTCCACTCGTACGCGTCGTGCAGTCCTTTTTCGTCTCCTCTACGCTATCTTCTTACATATACGCCTCCGAAATTCCTTTGACTAATGCACTTCCGCTAGCGAACGAGCGAACCGGGATGCCTTCTAAATAACACGATCGCCGGCTCTTAAATCGCCTTTAACTGCCGCGCATACGCGCCTGTATATAGTGAAATTCTATAGCGCCGTTTATTGAAAGGTACGCGTGCACTTATAAGCCGATACCCGGGTAGCGAGTAGTTGTAGAGTTCGTTGTTCCGCGTACAGACTGAAATTTGATTAGTTTCGCGCTTTCCGTTAACGTTTATATCTGCGCGTAGAGTTTAAGTATACACCTTCGCTCCGCGAAGCTCATACGAGAGTTCTCGTCAACGTACCTGCAGCTCTCTGTTCCGATATATACTTGTGGCCGTGCGCAACAAAATCCTCCCGCGCGGCTTTCTCCGATTAATCGAGACCCACGCGCGCACGGGGGGAACCTTATATTTTTCTCCGCTTCGTCCGCAGCGACGAGACAGCGCGTCGTCGGCATTGTGTCTCGCTCGTCCGAAGAAACATAATATATTCCCCGAGCACCTATATACACATATATATTATATACATGCAGACCCTTCAGAGAAGACGCGTGTGCTTGCGTTATATTATATAAAAGCGTGATACACACGCACGCGCGCCTCTCGACGCGTCGAAATACACGTAGAAAGAGATTATGTCAATCTCGAGATGGATGATTCATTATTCATTATGCGGCTTTCTTCCATTTCCCGGTGCCGATCTATCGAGAAGGAGAGTCTTCCGAACGCGACAACCGCGACGACGACAAGGAGATGAAGACGAGGAGACAAGCGAGCTAACCAAGCGAGAAGAGGGAGGCAGATGAGTCGAAAAAGAGGATGAAGGGAGAGAACGAGTGAGAGAGAGAGAGAGAGAGAGAGAGAGAGAGAGAATGAGAGGATCGGCATTCCAGCGGCCTACTATATAGCTTAACCTCGCCTAGAAGCGCGAGTGCTCCGAGCTCGCGCGCATCCCCTCGTTTATTCATAATTCATAAATAACTTCGGTCGCGCGGCTAAATGAAAATAAGAGAAGGCGCGAGAAGGAAAGCTCGCTCGTACGGGGCGGATTCCGTGCACCGGAACGTAATTAATCATTCGCCTGCGCATGCGCCCGGTGCAACGGCGTAGTTATACTCGTTTGCGAGTGATCTACATCGAGAGACCCCGTCCTCTCCCTCTCTCCGAGTTTCGCAAGATCCTATCCCACATGTACCTACACGTGCGCGCGCGTGTGCGCTTCCTCCTTCCCTCTCACTCTATCTCTATCTCTCGGTGACTCGACGCTCGTGATGCAGCGGAGGCGAGAAAAGTACAGCAGCGCACCTGAGGCGGCCACCGTCGCCGACTTATCGCGACTTTGTCGCCCCGGCTCGGCACGATTACTCATTGTCACTCGCGGGGACGCTATAGCTAGCTCGCGCGCGCATGTGTGTACGTACACGTGCTCTGGAATTTCGCGTTACTTTTTACGCGCGCGGGAGCTAGAGGTTTTCCGTATAAGTAAGCGCCGGGAACGTGATTTCATCGATTGCGCGCTCGCGAGATCGTGCGCTTTGGTTTCCTGACCGAGATCGTAGAGGCAGTAGCGTTATAAAGAGAGGGAGTAGAACAACAATTGTTGGGGAATTTGTCGGGACGTTGTAGTATAGTGGTAGCAGCCGACAAAGAAACTGGAGTAGTGGCCGAGCGAGAGGCCGCGCGATCACTGATTAGAGCAGTAACAGTAGTAGTAGTAGTATAGTAGTAGTAGCGGGGCAACTGTAACACGCTTATTTCGGTGGCCTTGTAGCGGCAGTGGCAGCGTTCGGCTCTAATGAGTCTTAAATGCCCCCCTCGACGTCTATATAAATTGCCCATTTCTTAATTGGATCTGGCCGCTTTTTTCGTCGAATAAATGTCACTCTTTGACGTATAAATCGACTTTTTACCAATAGCTCTCTCACTCTCTCCCTTTCGCAAATTCGCTAAAATCAAATTAGGGTAATTAAAATATAATTCCTTTTACGACTCTTCGCGCAGTCTCATTAGCTGCTCTATACACGCGACTCTATCGCAGTAGCAGTCGAGCAAACACTTATATAAGCAGTGCCCGCGCGTGTGCTTTACCCTTAATTCGCCTTTTAATTTCAAAGCCACGGCTGACCTGTTCCATATTATATTAGCAAGGAACGGGCAATTACGCTGATAGTAGTAGAGGCGCGCGCTCGTATACAGCATATTAAGACAAAATTATAAAATGAAAAATACCTCGTTCTTATATTATGCGCGTAACTCCCTCTAACTCTATGAGAAAAAAGCCGACTTGTAGCCGCGAGAACAATGTGAGAGCGTAAGCGCGCGTTTGCGTTCTGTGTGTTAATGCCGAGAAATTGCGTTATATAAAGCCTGCGCGTGTGCGCGAACGGTCGAGGTAAATTTTTTTTTTAACGTTCGAACGTATACTTCCACGAAGATCTACTACACTGCAACTACTGCACTTCCCGCGAAGTATCCTTCGATGGTCGCGCGATTTCGTTTAGAAAGTAAAACTTTGGCGCGACATAAAACCGCCGGACCAAACGTACAGAAATCCGTCGGGACCTCTCCGCGTGAACGAGATAATTGGAAAAGCTTCGAATTGAGAAAAAGAAATAAACCGCAACAGTTTTAGAGGATTTACGCAACGCTCTCTCTATGTAACACAGCCGTTTTGCTCGCTGCAGTCGAAGGCTCGCGCGTGCGTATACGCGTATCGAGACATTACATGCATGTATTCATGCATTCATGCATATTTCCTTTGAGCGCGGCGATGACCAGGCAAACTTGTGCTTACTCCTTCCCCCCTCTCTCTTTCTTATACGTACGGATTCGCTTGCGGGGTGTGTGTATAGCAGCGCGTGTATATAGGTGTGTACGAGAGTGCGAGCCGCGCGCGCAACCTTGGACTTTAATCGCGTAAAAAGGACTGGCATTAGCGGACAATTTACTTTGACCTATTAAGCCTCTTTTCTATTTACCTGCTTCGCGAGCTCGCTCTCCTCTCTCATTTTCTCTCCTTCTCGCTGCGAGGAGAGAAAGAGAGATACCTGCGCTACCAGCGAGTGAATCGCAATACACTTGACTCTCGCGGAAACTGCTGCGGGTAATGAAATTCTCGACGGTCGTTAGTTTCTTTTTTCTTCATTGTGCGTGCTCGCGTGCATTTGTAATTTCAAAACAGAACGTTTATTTTGCGTGAATCATAGGAAATAAATTTGTTTACGAGTTATTCGAGTATTATTTGAAATTTATCGTCGCAATTTAAAGGGTGAAAAAATATATAGTAATGAACTATCTTATCTCGAATACTTACTGCAAGTCCATATAAGATTAGATCACCTTATATGTGCGATGAATGTCTGAATAAGCTTGCGAGTCATGCTTTTGACATATCTGCCCTTCATTCCGCGCGCGCTCGCTCCGTGAGTTATTTTATTCTCATAAAATCATACACCACAAACACTATTTTTAAACATCACCGTAATGGATAAGATTGACAACGCTATTGAAGCGATATCAAATCTCGATATTTATTTTGATTTAATAATGCCTTTGATTGCACATACACACTTTTACATCTATCCTGCGCACACCCGCTGCGAATAAAAGAAGTGTTCGAGCACCTCGTCTCATCCCGGTGGTGTGAATAATTATTTATGCAAAAATATGCTACATATTGTTCGCATTACGCATCGCGCGTTTCGAGTTCCGAAATAAATTCTCGCAAAAGAGACGAGCAGGGGACATCAATCTGCAGGCATATCGGCGCTTCATTTGAATACATTAATCGACCCGTACAAGCCCCGAGATATATCCTATGAAAAATGCACGAGCGAGAGATTCTTTTAAACTCCTCTCGAGTGCGTGAGTCACGGGTCCCGCGCAACGGGAGGAAAAAAAGCAGCAGCCGCGCCATCACACTAGTCTTAATGATTTCATTCAGAGGCTGGCTGCGTATACGCACGTGGGTTTGAAAGGGTTGCAGGGAAACAAATATGCCGTCATTATTTTTAAGCGACCTTCAGATTGCAATCACCCTATACTACTCTGCTCTCGCTCGGTTAGAGCAGCAGCGGCTCTCGCTGTGAAAAATTGCGTTCGATCTGATTGCGCGAGCGCTCTCGTATCCTTCGTCCCGTGAAAAATCACAGTGACATCCTTCGCCGACAAGCCTATGTATAACTTTCTTTTTATTCCACTGCAGTGCGCGCCTCACTCTCACTCGCTGACAGTACGCACTTGGACAAATTTGAAAGTGCGTATACAGCAGTGGCTAAGTCAAAGCAATTTCCTCTTACTTTTTAAATTTGTTTCACGCTTCACTCGCACCGCCCAGATAATGTTACGCGCTACTCCCAAAACATTTATTATTTAATATTCGTTGCGAGTGAAATTCGATGTACACGCGCGTTTTACATATTATCTGCGTGATATTAATGAAATATAACGCCAGGAACCAGTTCGAAATACAATCGAGATATTTATTACACCTTAATTATCCAGGAAAAAAAAATCCCCGTGAGAAAATTTAAGGTAATCACGTCAATTTTTTTCCCGTCCGCCATATACACTTGACGCATTTATCCGGCTACAACTCCTCTTCCACGCTCTTTACACACATGCCTCCCCCGTCGTGTAATCCCCGATTCTCCGGCCCATTTTACCGCTCGAGATTCTCCCTTGCTTACTAACCCAACCCCTCGCGCCTCGGGACTTTGGTTTTTTACGGTCCCACATCGGTTTCCCGATTTCAATGGCCAAAGGAAAGCCAGTCGCTACAGCTGTCCCCCTTCTTTCTCTCGTTGCAGCCCACAGACGCGTGACGGGCGGCGCTAAAAAATAGGGGCCCATTGTCCGACCCCGTGAACTTGCCTCGAGCGCATGCCCCGTAAAACTAGAGACGGGAGGGGGGCATAAAGAGAGACAGTAGCGCCGCTACTGTACGTACAATACATATATATACGTGGAGAGTCACTTGTCGCTGCGTCGCCGAGAATAATAAACCCAAGCCCCTCGCATTATGTCGTATACGTACAACGAGAGTCCCGCGCTCGTGAGACTCGTTTTTACGTTTTTCACCAGTGCGCGAAACAATTTACTCGCGACGGAGGCTTTGTGTTTACTAGGGAGATATCCAACAACTATAAGGGGCTCTGATGGCTTTTAAAAGGATTTGCCCTAGTGGCAGTCTACTTGTCACTCTTGCCCACCCGGCCGATTAATTTTGCGGCTCGCACTGCTGGAGGAGATTAATATTCTATGCTCTACCTAGCGCCGTATAGCAGAGAGCGAGAAACGCTTTGTCGGCCGCGCGTCAGCTGAGACAATACAAATGTAGAGTCGCGCGCCGCGCTCCGTATACTCCTTACTTAGTCAGCTCGACATATATAATTTTCTCGTTATTTGCTATCGCCGGGGAGTCATACACGTATAAACAGATATAGACAGGATGCGATTGTTTTCCTTTTTATCGCTTTCCGCAAATCGAGTAAAACCCTATACGCCATACGTCGCGTCAGGTGACTGTACGCAGGTACGCGTCGATTTCACAACGACGAGGCGATACTCGATTTCAATTAAAGCCAACAAAGGCCTCTCTCTCTCTCGCGCGCACACTCGCTTTGTGTCGTTCCTCGTCAACTTCCTAGTACATACGTGCTCGACTGAAAAGAGACGCGCGGGTATACTCACGCACTTGTGGCTTACGACTCTCCTCATAGGCAGTTTCTCCCGCGGGTTTATCGCTGTCCGCGTCGCGTAGTCGCGCATTTCATCGATATGCGTGACGACGACTCTTGCCGCTTTTCTTTTTGCCCTTTTTTCTCTTTCTCTCGTGTTGTGTTTAGTCGTCATCCTTTCCCCGCCCGTGCGCGCGCTGGCGTGAGTTGCGAAAACAAAGGAGCTAAGTACGCATCACCGACAAAATAGAAATTTCAGCCAGCAGTCGTATACCGCTTGTTCTTGTCGACACTTTTCGTCGTCGTTGTTGTGTTTTTTTTTTATCTCCACTGGTTCCCAACAACGGTGTATTCTTTCGCGAACCGCCGCAGTTGTCATATAAGTATCTTCGCACGGTTGCTGATTTTTACCGTTCGAAGCAGCGCGAAAAGAATATATAGCTTACTCCAGATTCTCGGAGTGTGTGTGTGTCTGTGTGTTTAGAGCTCCTCTAACCAGTGGCAACGACACCTCGAGTTGGCCGAGACCGCGACGAGGAAAACGATACACGGCGTGGCAACAGCAGCACTCGTCGACGGAAAACTGCAATCGCAGCGAGAATGAATAAGTTGACTTTGCGCGTTTGGACTACTCGCTCGCTTGCTCGCCCCTTTTGGCCGCAACGAGTTATGTGTCCTCCGTGCGTATAGTAGCTTTTTCCCGCGCGAACAATCTCGATCTCGAGAGTAGAAAAGCACGCGAGCGCGCACGGAAGGTCGTCCAGGATTAATCATTCATAAAATTGAAAAATCTAATGATATTAGAGCGTAATAAGCATTACCATTAACGCTGCCGTCGTAATATTTATACCCACGTGATCGTTACCATAATTGCCACGCAAGCGCGCGCGGCCGTCGCCCCAATGCCATCATCATTATCGCTATTTTTACAAAGCCTCGCGCGCATTAATAATCGCGGACGTATAATACACACACACACACACACA
This sequence comes from Torymus aiolomorphi, assembly GCA_036365515.1. Classification (NCBI taxonomy): domain Eukaryota; kingdom Metazoa; phylum Arthropoda; class Insecta; order Hymenoptera; family Torymidae; genus Torymus; species Torymus aiolomorphi. The sequence goes on from CM070873.1 coordinate 262,299,116, forward strand.
CACTGTATAAGGGTAGAGCGAGTGCAATCCGCCCCTGAAAAACGAAAAACCCTACGTGAAAACACGCGTATTAGAGAGAGCGATATACGTGCCTCGAGTTCACTCGAGCGCGGATTATCGCTCGCGGGCTGTTCTAATCTCCTGCGCTTTTTTTCGCGCCTTCCTCGTATCAGCGACGTGCTCGTTACACTCGCTATATAGCCTGCTCGCTCGCTCACTCGAGCTGTTTGTTTCTTTTGATCCAGCTCTCGCGCTCAGTGTGTGTGTGTATATATACACCACACGGTGCATACTCGTTCATTCTGGAAAAGGAAGGAAAAAGCCGCGGCGTTTTTCCCGCTCGACCGGGCGAAATCCTAGCTCTATACACCAGCGGCACCCTCGACCCAGTTCAGCTGCTGCTCTCGCGCCAGCTAGCTCTAGGGCTTAATTGCACCGCTCGGGGCGCTTAAGCGGTATTAGTTTCAATTAGAATTTAACGGTCCTCCGGAGAGAGAGTCAGGTAGATATACGCAATTACCCTCGGCGCGTGCCTTTTCGCACATGGGGCGTACGCAAGCGAGTGAGCGATTCTATAACGCGTAAGCGTAAGAGAGCGAGTTTATAATGACGAACGCGCGTGCGCGTGGGTATAACGGATCGGGAGAGCGTCGGTTTGGTTTGTTTGCGTCGAGATTTATGCGGTTTCGCGCGCAAGAGTGAGAGAGATTTGCTATTTTTATTATACGAACGAGAAGGAGGATATCATTTGTTGGGGCCTTTTTTCCTCGTAGCTGGTAGCCAGACAATCGATAGCTTATTGGAATTCCTGTCGAAGAGGATGTTTCTTCTGCCGAGTCCGCGCGCATTTGCATAAGTATTTGATTTTTAAATTTTATTGTGGGATTATTGCGGCCGCAGCGTGAGTGAACACGCGGCGTGGACTGTAATTTAATGTGTTTATGGTAATTGAAGCGTTTTTTAATTATAAATTATATATAAGTAGTTGTATCGCGATACAGTGATTGGATTCCGTTGTTGACTGCCTGTACGTAAGCCTATGTTTTTTTACTGCTAACCCTATGTATCTGTAACCTTGAATGGCATGGTGTGGTTTGTGCACATAAGAATTATGCACATATTTATTGTGCACACTTTAGCATTGGAGTATACACATGGATATAGATATACACCAATGCTAAAGTGTGCACAATAAATATGTGCATAATTCTTATGTGCACAAACCACACCATGCCCCTTGAATGATATTTTCATTAATTTTTTAATGAAAGTCAGCAACAACTGCTTTAAAAATAATCGCAGAGAATGGATAAATTTATCTAACTACGTCTCGCATTTTTAAAAGCCTGTTTACTCCCATGAAAATTAATAGTTACATCTTATCACGCACATCCATTTTTACCAAACTCTTCTCTTCTAAGACACGATCTCTTCTGACACACTCATACATACAAGTACGCACTCCCTGGCGAATTGATTAAGCTCGCTTTGACAAATGGACTTTCACACAGCGAAAAACTCAGCACACGAGAGAGCGCGAGTGCGTATAATGTTGCTTGAGACGCAAAGGCGCGCACGCACCTGCTCGACAGTCGGCAGGAGCTGCTGCTGCCGCTGCACACCTTTATCAACAAGCCAGTCAGGTATCGACGTTTCCGCGATCGAGATAGCGCGATAAGCGAGAGGTATACCCACACACACAGCCGAGGTGTATACGCATAACTTTAAGGAGGCGCGCACGCGTGTTACGAAAGTACCTGTTGCACGTGTGTCTGCGTGCGCCGTGCGATGCTTGTGTGGTTTTACAAATTTATCTGGCCGACGAGACAAGCGCGTATTGCAGCGCTGAGAGATGGGAGCTGAGAGGGAAATGTGACGGGTAATGTTTTGAAGTTGGACGGTTGAGATGTGCAATAATAAATGAGGTTGCCATTTTTCAGTGCGAATACCTTGTCAGCATATTTCGTTAAATTCTATATAACTTTTTATTTGACATAATATATACAAATTCCCGCGAAAGAGAAACTCCAGAATTTTATTTCAATGGATAGCAGGAAAACAAGTAACGAAACGCGCGACGCTCGCGCTTTCCTTTTTATTGCCTCAAATCTACCTATTATTCAAGAGAAAAAATTTCGCATAATCGTACCGTGAGTAATAAACCGCGCGCTCGCTTATTTATATATATATATCGCAGCCACTCGCGGTCACAAATCGCGCATCCGAAAGCAGTGCGCGCGCGCGCTCTGGCTTTCAATTATTTTGGTCTGACGTTCCACTTTGGCAATTCAGGTAAAATGCACGTTCCGCAGGCCTACTTTCCTTTTATAAAGCTCTCCCGCTCGCTCGTATAACGCTCGTGCACACGCACACATACACACATTCGGCCGTTTATCGACCTCCGGTGTTTTCTTTCCTTTTCATTATTTCGCTGTTCGTGGCTTCCGAGTCACGGACTGGACGTATTATAGGCTTTTGATTCGGCACCTGTTGGCATTTCGGGTGGCTGATTGTAGCCTGCGTTTCCGATGATGAATATTTTAATATTTCAAATAAATATACGTTTTACCTGCAATGTACAGATAAATAATAAATGTTTTTATTACTCTTATAATGCTATAGTATAATTTAGTTTAATGACAAATGTTTTTTCGGTTTCAGGTAAGTTCCGAGTACCGATCAAATCGAGTTACTAGCTCCACCTTATCGCACAAAACACACTGCGTCTTCGTGAGTATAAAATTTCGTCAAACTCGCGAGTTCCAAGAGTCATAAAAGCGTAACTCGAACCGCTCGCACTCGCGCGCCGTGTTGATGCATCATTGACGCTTGTTTAACAAATCGCCGTGGCATTGTTATCGTTCGTCGAAGTGTCGGCCGACAGGCGACTCTCCTCTCTGCCGCGAGCTGCTCTCACTTTTACAAGTGTACATCAGTCGAAAGAGAGTATACGTGCACGACGACGAGTACGACGAAGAGAATTGAACGGTACTCGCGGATAACATTACACCTTTAAGCAGCAATAAAATAGTCGCACCTCGCGCGCCCCACTCTTTCTTCATTATTTCACTCGTAAAAGTTCGCTCTGTGCGTCGTGGGGGTAATAAAAGAGTCGTCAGGGAATTTACGAGGATTGGCAGCACTTTGTCACTGCCCCCTTGCTCGGGGAATTGAAAAATACGCAAGAAAGAAGCGGGACGACGGGACAAAAGCGCGGAGGCAAGGAATCCAGAGCCTCGAAAAGACAGAAAAGGGAGTATATAGGGTCGCCGAGAGGATTTGGATCTTCTTCCAACTCTCCTCTTGGCCCCTTATCCGGCACGATCGCGTCGAGGGTTCTCTCCTCCTCCGCAACTGCGGCGGCATCTCTCTCGCGAATGCATGCGTACTTATCTCACGTGTCTTCGCGCCTTTACCGTTACCTTACCGTTGGCTATGTCGCGCGCGCTGCGTCAAGAGACTCGCGCGCGACCCGTTGTTAAAACGTTATGCCGCAACCGCCTCCACTCGGGTGGCTTATCCAGTCTGCGCATCGGATGCGAGGAAAGAGAGAGAGAGACACCATCTCTCGCGTAATTATGCGCGGCGACGGCGGCGGCGCTTCTTCGAGATTATACCGCGAGCGCGCGCGAATTTCTTGCTAGTTAGGTGAAAGTTCGTCCTGAAATTTCGAGCACCGGTGTTCGTTAAGAAACGGTTCGAAATTTTTTTTTTTTATGTAATTAGTGAGACCTGTCGACGCTAGTCAGGTGTGTTACGGGATTTTATTTGGGAGTGCGAAAAGAAGTTGTACAAATGTGGTGTAGTTTATTTGGGAAGAGGTGTATGTAGCTTTATTATATTCAAATATGGCGCTAAAAATATACGAGAAGTGAATGGAGAATTCGGAATTTATAATTGGAGTCAAATTAATGAAATGCACTGCCCCGAAATATTATACACTGTTCGCCTCCTAATTACATAAACTCCTCCCGTATTATGCCAGAAATTACGGAGGCATCTCCATGAAAATCAGAGAATTACGCATACGTTAAGGTATACTCCTCGAAAAAAAAAAGTATAGCCTAGCCGTGTGCTTGGCTATTATCCTCTTCCTGCATAAATCACGTTACGCCGAAGCCAGAGAGCCACTTTTTCACCGCTAATTGCGCAATGTTTGTGCTTTAAAATAAACAACTTATGGAAAGATTTTCGAGCGCCCCGGAAGAGAGGTTAAAAAGTGAGCCATAGACGTTGTCCCAGCTGTATATACCGTTTTGACAACCTCTGCTTTCTCAAGGAAAAATCTCCGTTATTAATCTATATATTCCAGTTCAGCGACCTTAAGCACCGAGCTCACGCGCATTACGCATTAAAATTGATCGAACTCGTGAATACGAAAATTTCTGGCTCGTTGCATAACTTTCTTTCCTGCACGAGAAATGAAAAAAGTGACGAAGTACGTTCTCCTGGTCCTGTATGCTAATTATTATTATAATTTCGACATTATCGTAATAAACTCGTCGCGCACGTGCGAGACCCGCATCAAAATCAAACGTATACATACACACGTAATATTATTCACGCAAGAATACACGCCGAAGTTGTGCAATTACAAATCAAAACCAAACACACACATAAGTCTGACGTGTCGTATTTTCGTCGCCTAGCAAACAACAGACTCTGAACTTGTACCTTATCATTCTCTGCGACACGCTGCAGGCAAGCCTCGTATATAAATTAGTTCGCGTCAACGAGGTAGACAAAAGCCAGCGAGCGAGAGAGAAAGCGAGTGTATGTATATATAAGCGATCGAGTGACGGACTGCTCTACACACACACTCGGCGCGGCCGGAAGGAGGCTCCACGCACAGGATGTGAACGCGCGGTTCCAGCATTGTGCCCTATACCGGAACTGTGGGAAAAGACCCCCGCTCTCCCCTCCCTCTCTCTCACTCAAACAATCGAGCTGCAATTCTCGCTCTCCGCGTATACACACACGCACGCGTAGGAGCGGCGCGAATTTATGAATATTCCGAGCGCGCGCGCGCGCGAGCTTTGAGAGAAGAGAGCGAGCAAGCAACGCCGTAATAACGCCGGGGATAATGGCTCGGCGAACTCTCGGGCCCCATTATACGCCACCGGCGCTGTGTGCCGACACACCACACACCGGGGATGTGAAAATCGCTCACGTGCCTAGACGCGATCCGCCGAGGAGGAGGCTAGAGCTAATTAATTAAAGCATTAAACAAGCCCTTAAGAGCCACTGCCGCTGCTACTACTTCTTGCGCTCTCTCCCTTATCGCAAGCGTTGGTTCTCGCACGGATGTGTGGGTATTATAAGCGCGTGACGCGTGTTTTGCGATTTTTTTTTCATTGACCGAACTGCCGGTGCGACCGTGGTGAGGACTTTTTTTTAACTTTCGCCGGCGCTTCGGAGAGACCATGGGACAGCGAGGAAGAGAGAGAACTGGGCCGCGGGAGCAACAGCAGCAGCTGACTTTCTATCGCGATGCACGCCGAAAATGCGGAGCCCCGGGCTACTTCACGGTCACAAATGTGTGGGGCCGTGAGATGTGAATACACATATATGTATATAAATTTATTTAAGAACAGCGTGTTTTTTTGCTTTTCGATAACGCGTCGTGTGCGGGTGGACGCGCGCGCGCGCGTGTGTGTGTGTGTGTGTGTGTGTGTGTAATGCGCTCGCATTTACATCATTGCACGTTTATGTAAGAGCTGTACTCGTGTCAATCTGATTACGATGAAAGTTATTAAATATATTTAGGGGGGATTTTTTTAGAAAGTAAGAAAATACAGCGTGGATGATGTAATTATTAAACGGTATCGGTAATTCCCGTATACCGCTCACCGCACGCACGCGCAGCTGCACACGTTTACATTGTGAAATATTAGAAAACACGGCCGTTTTGAATTACTACTAATACCACCCATCCTGTGCATGCATGTAATCAATTACCCGCGCCATTACGATACATATACTTATAGCTATGAATATTTAGCGTCAAAAATGCCCGCATAATTGGGATTCGTGTACTTACTACAGAGCCTATATAGCAACGCTGCTGCACACCGATACATACACGCTCGCTCGATCACTCGCGCTAAATAGCCTCCTGTAAACGCTCCTCGAGAAAGAGAGAGAGAGCGCGCCTGTATATCGATTCACGAACGAGCATATAGCTCTCGAGCGCAGGTGCATCTCTATACACAGAGTGCACGAGAAAGAGAGGAAGAGAGCCGGAGAAAAAGCCCCGTAACCACATCGTTAAAGATGTCACATTTCCCGCGGCAAAAGAAACGGAGACACGAGTTTTCAATTTGCAAGAAAGTCCTCTCTCTCTTTCCCTCTGCGCGCGTTGTTTGCCACACAGCGCACTGTGTCACGTGTGTGTACACACACAAACACATACACACATAGGGACGACGCGTTAGAAACGCGAGACTGCCTGGCTGGAAAAGGCGATTTCTATAAGAGGCGTTCGTGTTCGCGTATCTATACGCGTATACGGGGGAAGATACTCGTCCCGTCAGTGCAGCACCAGCTTCGCGACCGATTTGGACTTGAGAAATCCCCTCACCCGCACGAGAGAGAGCAAGCGAGCGCAGCTAGCACCACCCCATTTTTTCCTCCCCCCGCTAGAGCAGCAAGCATAGGTTTCTCCTCGCGCGCCTACTCCGGTTTCTCGCGCTCGCTGCGTTGTTTCCCTTTTCGCGCTGCAACCTGTGCGTGTGTATATACGCGGCACGTGCGTTTTCTCTTTCTTCCGAGGGGGGGAGAGATACTCCGATGCTTCGTCGCGAGAGAGAGAAAACTTTTCGTAAATAAAGTGCACGTAGTGAAACAATGCAGATCGCGCGAATCTCTCTCTGCGCGGTATAATACTCTCCCAAAGAGAAATATTCGCTCGCTCGCGTTGACTAACGAGCAATTAACCCACGCGCAGTGGGCGCTTTCGCTACTGTGTTGACGCGCGCGCGTGTCTTCCCGGAAGACACTTTTCTCGGTGGCTGGCTCTCTCTCTCTCTCTCTCTCTCACCCGCTCGTGAAATTTTCACCAGTGCGAGAGTATATACTTACGCGCGAAGAAAAACACAAGCCGGTGTACATCAAACGCGGCAGATTCCGTTTCTCATTTGCGACGATAAATCTCTCGCGAAGATTCACGAGTTTGACAATAAGAAGTGTAACGCCGCTTGTTTCTCTCCGCTCCGTGTGTGTGTATATACATGTATCACTCGCACGCGCTCGTAAAATGAGATCTCTTTAGTGCGCGACTTGCAATGACGCGCGCAATAACTTTCGAGAATGATTTATAATCGATAAATCCGAGCGTCCGTCTTTTTGCTCGAATTAAATCGCTGAGAAAGTTCGGTAATCAGCGCATAATTGACCGCACATATACACAGACACATATATATATCTTTCGCAATTATGGGCTCCTAGCGCTGTTACTAAATTAGAAAATAAAACGGATATTAACGGTGAGAATAGGAAAGAAAGATTAAAAATAGTCGAGAACCAGTTTCAGTGGCTCGGTGCGAGTCTGCGTGTGATTGAAATATGCCTTTATCTCAGCGGTGCGAAACTTTGTGACATTACCGTAAGCCGCGTGTCTCTCGCGTGCGTTGAGAGCTACATAAATTCATCAAAAGCTACGCGCCAGCTCTCGCCGGCAATTTTTCACGCACGGGCTTGCCGACTCTCTCGTGGATGAATTTCCCGCGGAAGAAAGAACATCGGCTCTCTTAGCAAAAAAGACGACGCGTCTAAAAGAAAGTACGGCGCGGTTAATAGTATATCCTTTATAAGCGACATTTGTCGTCCCGGCGATATTATCGCGCACTACTGCTACTCGTCCGGTACTCGCTGACACACGGGGTACAGAGCGAGAGAGAGAAGATTTTCTAGAAAGTCGCGTCCACCTTATTACGCTCATTTGGCCTGTACCTTGCCGCTGCATTTTGCGCATTCGATATCTAGAAAGTCGCATGCGCGAAATCGGTGCGGTCGACTTCCTAACTATCAACTCTCCACGAGAGTGTGTATATGTCCCTAACGACCGGTAATAAAGAATTTCATTCTTCGCCCGTCGCTGATTTTCTTATATTGGCGGCCGTGAGCGCTCGCGCGCGTCTCGTTAATTATAAAACGAGTTTTCGGAGCTCGCGACCGACGAAATACGGTACACACGCACACAGAGAGAACGAGCTGTTTTTGCGTGCCACTGGGTTACCGTATCTCTCTCCTCGCATTGGTCAGTAGTCGTCGTCGTCGTTGTCATTGCGGTGTGCCGCGCCGCAAAAAAAAACAACGACGAAGTATAGCCAAGTGTATCAATGGACTGGCTGGCGTAACTGGGATTATTGACTGCCGGTGAGAGAGAGAGAGGGGGGATAGGTGCTGATTAAACGTTATTATATTGCGATGGGGGAGAACAGTGCGGGGCGTACTCGGCGATCCTCGTATTTTTGCTCCCCCTAATGAAATAATTAAAAAGTGTCGTAAAGCAGATATATACACTGAGAAAACTGTCGTAGGAAAATTTACTGAAAAGCTAATAAAAATTACTATTTTTTATAGCAACGATGGGATATCATGGAAATTTAGGTACTTTTGCTAACTAATATAGTAATTTTTGTAGCCAAGCTTAAACTTAAAAAAAATTGATTTTCATGATTTTATATCTATAGGATACCTAATATTTATACAATATTTAATATATTATTAATTAAATTTAGCTATACAAGAAATAAATAAGGAAATAAAAATTTTTTTTTACGGTGGTTGTGTATTCGAACCCTGGACCCTCCGCACGCTAGGCAGACGCGCTAACCTCTTACCCACGTGAGCTTCTTGAGTACAAAATTTTGGAACTGATACATTGGCTACCTTCGCTTACGAGAGAACTTTGATGATTATTTGATAGCAATAAATAACTATGATAATATAAAGAAATAACTCATAGCTCACCTGCACAACGTAAAAATAAAACAACTGAATCGATATTGTCGATGTTTTTGATAACTTAAAAGGAAGATAATCTCAAATTGCGGGAGAAACATAACCTCAATCAGACACGTGCTCCCGGCGTGCACGCAATAAGTACTACATGTAGAGGGCACTTTTTGCTATGTGTAGTAGTAAAAATTATTAAGATACCTTGTAAATATTCCTGAACTATAGCAAAATTTTTTATAATTTGCTTATATCCCCGCGTTGCTATCAAATATAGTAATTTTTGTTAGTTTTTCAGTAAATTTTCCTACGACAGTTTTCTCAGTGTATACGTCGGATGGAGGGGACTGTAGTCATTTTTCATGGTCATTTATCATGCCTTCGTGAGTTATGCCTCGCGAAGGGATAAATTTTAAAATTCCCAGCCGACTGAAATTAATTTGTTGGAATTATTCTTTTAATGCCGGCACGCGTGTGTGTGTCCTTGTAACACATTTTTCAATCGTCGCCACCACCATCGCTGCCACAGTAATTTTCGAGCTGCATAAAACCAGGATCAATATGAGCCCAATTATCGAGTGCGGAGGAGAGCGAGACAACTGTTTCTTTTTCATTCATCTCGTGCCAGAATGAATAATATTGCATAAAATTATGAATCGTGCATCTCATTACGCGTGACGAAATTTATGGCTTCGCGTTGCTCAAATTTTTACGTCCGATTACACATTGGCCCCAACGTACGTCAGCGGTTTGCTGAAAAATTTGTGCTCTCGCGAATGCCAAAAATAATTCGTGACCACGAATTTAGCATAATCCTTATTTTACACAAAAATATTACGAAAAAGATTTTTAGATTATTCGGATAAATTCAACCACTTCACGCCTCGCGAGCAAGTGAGCAAAAATCCCAGATATATCGTCACGACGACACTACACAGTCGAGAAATCTCTGGAACCGGCGAGCTCTCTCCTTAATTAATTAAGGCTAGTGACGAGAATCGATTTACGTCGCTCTCCCGGTCGCGCTTGGTTTTTGTGTACCACTGGGTTAGCGAAGCTCTCGTTATACACCTCCTGGCAAGAGAGATTACCACCGGGGCGTGAGCCGCGACTCTACGAGCAAGCAACAGGTTTCAACGCCGCGCTACTCCGTGCTGTTCTTCTTCTTCGTCTTCTTCTTTTACACCTACCAGGAGAAAATATTTCGGTGCTCGTGCGCGCGTCAGAGATCGCCGTGTGTGTATACCGTTACGTTAGGGCGCCTGCCACTACTGCTGTTGCTGCCGATCGAGGCGAAAATATATCGCCACTCGCGTATCTCGAGAAAAGAGAGAGAGAGAGAGAGAGAGAGAGAGAGAGAGAGAGAGAGAGAGAGAGAGAGAGAGAGAGAGAGAGAGAGAGAGAGAGAGAGAGAGAGAGAGAGGGAGAGAGAATGGTGCAACAATGTATTGGACTTATTGCACCTTCGTGACTCTTTGATCTCGGGGCTCTTTAGCATTGCACTTCAACGGCGGCCGGTCGGTCGGCTTTTTATGGCACGCCCGAACGAGTCCCTGTGAATGCTTTCTGCGTTTTAATCGTCCGGCCGATCGGTGTACATCGATGCGGTTCTTTTGATTAATTGATTGAAAATAATTGAGGTGGACAAGGTGGAGCTGCCGCGGCATTCTCGTGCGGCTGATTGTACCAGGCTAAATGGGACTTTGCCAGCGCGCGTTGTAAAATCGAATGTTTGATGGGGGGTTGCATTTAAATGTTAATTGAATAATGTAAATAGTTTGTATATGTTTCATTGACATAATAAGGATTTTGTATTATGTATGCGGGGTACACGCGTGATACAATGTAATTTTCACATGTATTAATTGTGCTGTTTTGATCAGTTACGACACACATTGTATGATAATCCGGATTACGGGAATCCTGAGAGTTACCAGAGTATTTAATCGTCATTAATTATGCTCATGCTTTATTCATAAGCGCTCTTTTTTCTAACTCATTTTACGAAATTACTCACAGGTGCACCGAGCCCTTATCCCCTTGAAAAACATTTACATACTCAACTGATCTGATATACGCGCGCGCACAACAAGCTGCAGCAAAGTCTCACGAATTATGACACATAAATATGTAGTAAATTGATACACGCTCGAAAATCCTGGCAAATTATTATCATTATTCAAGAATTTATACAGCACTTAACCATCATCTAAATTTAAATTTCGCAAAAGTCCCTCTCGCACAAAAAAAAAACAAACTACAGCGTAACAGTACTCCAAAATCGCCTCGGCGTATATATACCTACCATATTCCACTCCGTCCATATTTTGTTTTTCCAAGCTTCGAGCTGCGCAACGCTCTCTCTTAATCTCTCGCGAAGGCTGCAAAATTTTACGAGTCCACCTCTCGCAACTCTTCTCTCTCTATTTCTGTACAACAGCAGTCCTCTTCTGCCGCGTTTAGAAAGATTACCGAGCCGCGCGCGCGGCGTTCGTTTTTCTTGTGCTTCCGCTCCAGATACAGACAACCAAGCCGTATAACCCTGGCCGTGCGCGCCGATTATGGCAGGACGACCGGCTCGCTGCTGCTGCCTCTCCTCCTCCTCTTGTGCGTCTCTGTCTATATACCCCGCGCGTATACTTATATACTCTCCTCTCGGAGCTGAGAAGAAGAAGCAAAGTAACACAACACAACAGAACGTTCGTTCGACTTTGGCGCTGAGAGTCAGTCAGGATGCCGCCGTATCCGCCTCTACGACTATATTCGCGCTCTCTGCCTGTGTGTGTGGGACCCATTTCTTCTCGTCCGCTCGCGTTTCCCTTGCTTCGATATTATTCCCCTGCACAAGCGAGCGAGCATTCGCCTCTAATAGGCTCTGCGCCCGCGCGAGCAAAAAGTTGAAGGAGAGGCTCCTTTCTCTCGCGCGCGCCCGGATGTGCAGGAGAGATGCGGATTGTTAGGTGATTATTAAAAGTGTTTTCGAATTCGCGTGCGAATCTCGATATCGCGTCTCTTTTTCTACCTTTTGCTCTCTCGCTGATCGGAGTAGCTAATTTTCAGCGCACAGCTAAGTTTCACTTTGGTGAAATGTTTGCTGTAGTCTGGCATAAACGCAAAGTGTGATAAAGAATTATTGCTCACGGAATTTTCGGGTTGCGCTCGTTAAAACCAGGTTTTAAGCGGGGCCGCCGCGTTCCTGTGAATTTTTCAGACACTAGCGGGTAAATGACTTTCATTTTGACCTTAAATGGAGCGATATGGTGCAAAAAACGCGTTCCGATTCATCGGCACAGGTTGAATGCCGATCTACGTTCTACACTTTTATTTTCGCCGCATGAAAATAATAATCATTCCCAAAGCTAACGGTGAAATTGATATTAGTATAGACCACACTTTATTTACGTCCATCGCTGCATAATACATAAAATAACGTTATTATATATGCTTCATTGTAATTTTGCTGAAAAATACCAGCTGCCACGGGTGTCTTCCTGCTCGGGGGGTGTGAACTGAAATTCATAAAGCCGACATTATTGAAGAATCTTCATCGCGACGATGCATCCACGCCTCTTTCTCTGTCCTCCCTCCGGAAGCCCTTTCCGAGCTTTTCCGGCGGGCCAACTCCTCACGCCATATACACACACGCACACATCACCTACAAAGAAAATCGAAACGAGCCAACGTGGCCGCGTACGCTGACGTGGACAAGCACCTGTTGCACCTGTGCTGCAGCAGCAGTGGCGGCGATTTATGCGCGCGCTCGCGCGCCAACTTTTATGCCCGCTGCCGGTGCTCGTGCACATGCGCTGTGTCTGTCCGTGTGGTGCTACCTGTTACGGTGGGCGCGATGACTGCCGTGGCTGCGACGTCGGGGGAGAAACAATTAAATATGGTTAGCACAAAAGAAGAAGCGAGCGAGCGGAGGAATAGGATGAGTAGGGGGAGAGCCGTCGTCGCCGTCGCGCGCGCGCAACCTGCTTACAAATTGCGGCATTGAGGCGCGAGCGCGCATCTCTTTTTCTTCTCGTGTGCGAGAGTGTGTAGACGCGAAATGGTGAGAAACGCGAGGGAGAGTATAGGATATATCTGGGAAAGGGCATACTCCCTTCGTTAATGATGTACATGTGTTTAAGATAATTAGAGACGTTCGTTCGTTCGTTCGTGTAAGGTTGGCGTTTTTCAGATCAAAGGTATAAAGGCTTTTTGCGGGGGCTGCGAGCAGCGCTCCGAGGAATATCGAATTACATACGCGCACGGACTGGTACGGGATTTTGGATTTGTATGGTAACGGTTAATGAGGACGTCGGCCGTACAAGGTTTTAATTATTTTTAAAATAAGTTCGCGGGAACGAGGATGTGTGTCTGTACGAGAGTGATGGTAATTTCTGAAAAATTCATTTTATGCATTGTCTGAGGAGTATGCATGAGTGACGTATATCTGGCATTGAATGCTGTTGTAAAACGCAACACGAGGCCGTAGAAACCGTTTGCCGAAACACACTGCAACTAGGCGCAGACAGTTATTTTTCCCTAATTATACCCGCGCTGACGGACAAAAATTTAATATACCGCTCGCCCCCTCACCCACATACATATATGCTAATGCTAATTATTCTCTAAGCGCGGTACAATCGTAGAATCTGGCGTTAAGCAAACGGCCGTCTCCCCCCCTCCCCCCTATCCGAATGTAAAGTAGTCTCCCTATGTGCTATACTTCAGCGTCTGCGGCGCGCTGCCTCGTCGGCTAACACAATAGTTACATCAATATCCGATAAGCGCGAGCGAGCGAGCGAGCGGGAAGAGGGACGTGGCCCAATTATACGTACAAATGTGCCATTGTGTATAAAGTGGATTTTTCTCACGCGGCCCCGCACTCGCGCGAGCGAGCAAGAGAGTAAGAGACAATGAGCCGTGAAAGATAAGGTAGCTATTGACGAGGAGAGGACCGTAGCGGAAAACAAGAGCAGCACAGCACACCGCCGCCGTTGCTCGTGTATACGTGGTGTGATGGTGTCGATGACGGCGTTTAGAAAGGCACAGTGTCGCTGTGTTTCTCGCGCTCCGCACGCTGGGACCGTTAGAAGTAGACGTATAGTGGTAGTAGTACGAGATGCCGCCACCATCCCCCGCGTTTATGCGAAAGCGGAAAGTTGTGGCACGCATCCGCAGGTGTACGCATGTACAGGGACACACGTGCAAGAGAGCGAATATCAATTGCGGTGCAAAACAAACCTTTCGATCCGCGCGTGCGTACGGTACACGTGTACGCGCGTATGCATATGATACATGCACGCGCGCGATCGTCGGACAATTATTCTTCTTCTCTGTGGCCGAGAGAGAGAGAGAGAGAGGGGCGAGTTTGATCCTTCGGCGCAATCATACCTCTTTCGCCGTTTATACATATACCCTGCCCGTCCGTTTTTGCCTCTTTGCCTTCCCGGTTCGCTCCCCCTCGTGCTGCACTACTTGCATATATATGCACGCGCGCAGGATGCACACAAAGACGCGACGAGAAACGCGTTACGTGGAAGTGGTAGTCGATCGCGCGGCCCGATGATCGATCTTAACCCCTCCCGTGGAATGTTGCACTTCTCTTATATATATATATATATATATATACCAACTGGTGTGTATGTGTGTGTATATATGTGTGTACAACGCCGGGCGGCCTCGATCAGGAACGATCCAGGAAACGCCCGCGCGCGCATCTGCCGGCAATCGGGCCCTTTTTTACGATCCTATGCCTTTTTTTCAACCTCACGCTTTTCCACATTTACTTTTCCCTCATTATATAGCGGAGCGATGATCGTGAAAGAAGGCAGAGAAAAAGGAGCGCCGGTATTTTTTGTTTCACGCGGACGAACAGTACTTACACGGCTATTACGCTACAACGTTGTTTTCGTTTTGCAGACGCGCGCATACTTTTAAAAATCAACAACAATCTCTGTCCTACACACAAGTCTCTCTTTCTCTCGCGTGTGCTTGCGCGCGCGTGAAATAATGGGGGGAGGCATGCAATCGCGTTCGCTCTCGCGTAACTACGTGCAAAAGTTTATATATGCGCGCACGTGAAAATGAGCGGCGGCGTGTTGTATACGCGAGAGCGTGTCGATTATACCATTCTCTCTCCTCTCCTCTCGTGTATATATGTACAACGACGACGACGCTGCAGGGCAGAAGCCTTCACAGGCCGTATCGCGTCGATGCGAGATAAGTTCCTCTCTCTCTCGATGGCGACGTGCAGCAGCAGCAGCAGCCTCCCCCTCTCGTCTTTCCAGTTCTCGCACTATATCCGTCGCTGCCGTCGTCGTCGTCGTCGTCTCGCCCATTGAGGCTGGCCGGCGTTTTTCCGCGGGCTCGCCTCAATGACCGGCCACCGCACGCACGCGAGCGACAAGCATCGGCATATAAAAGACCGGGATAACAGAGTGGGAGAGAGAGCCTGCGGCTCGCCTGGTAACCTTGACTATGCCCTCTCCCCCTCTCCCTATCTCCTCTTCCCGCTTCGACACGGTGCGTCGTCGTCGTCGTGTGCACGCACACACCTGGATTCTGCAGAGCAGAGAAGATCGTCGTCCCCCCTGAGTCACCCGTAGAGGGTCGATTACCCGCGCATGCACGCCAGTGCGACGAATCGCACGCACGCGCCTTTGTTTTCGCGAAATCCAGGGCTTTTTACGAGGAACAACAAACCCCGCGTGGATTTGCATTTTACGCTCTCCTCTGCTGTAGCGCGCGGCCTACCTCCCGCGAGCGCGGAATACCTCTCATTCGGATTCTCCGTTTTTTTTTGGGAGAAAATAAAGACATACTTTATGGCGCCCGGCGCGCCTGCACCGTTAAGGAATCTTTTATCTTCGCGCGCGATGGTCACTTCAAGGACCAAGTCAGGGAATATATATTTTATTGAAGCGAGCCGAGTGGCGCTCTCTCCTCTCTCGCTCGTGCCTGCGGAAATTTATGTGGAATCCCGTTTCGACCGTGCGCGTGTTAACTCGAAATCGCGCATACACCGAGACACGCCGTGAAGATAAGATTGCCGGCTCGATGAAGTCATTCGAAATTTGTCTTCTTAACTTCTCTTCTCCCCCTGCGAAGAATGAGCAATCGGGCCTGACCAGCCTCTCTCCCCCCAAAAGCCCCAAATAATTGAGTAATTGCGAGATTAACGTCCGACAAAAAGCAACCGCCGGAGGGAGATCCCGAAATAAAAACCGGCTCGCAGATATCCACTGCATCGTCGCCGGCTCCAAGAACAACTTGCCGCCTCCGGGGTAGCATTGCAGCCACTCTAGTCTCCTCCTCGGAATTCCAGAAATCCTCAAAATTCTCCACGCTCGCACACACGTCTGCGTCGGCGCGCGTGCACTTCGATGAATCACGCTCTCTCTCTCGCGTGGCGGCTCTCTTTGTCATCCCCCATAGGAGAGAGAGGAGCGTGCGCATCCTGCTCCCGTTCTTTCTGTGCGCGGTACGGGCCATATTCCACATTCTAACCGTTACGCCACACACGCGCACGAGAGTCGTGTGTTCGACTTCCCGAGAGACAGCTGCGCCGCGCCGAAAAATGCGCCTCTGTGTACTTGTAATCGAAGGCATTCGGCACGCCGCTGAATCGATTCCGGAGAGCGGCTTCTTTTCGGCGGCTTTATTTATGCTCCGGTGTATCGTTTATCTAACAGGATGTATATGTAAAAGGGGGAGAGGAAAGAGATCGGGGTGCTGTTATTTCAGCAATAAGTGATGGGTTCGAGAGTCGCGAGCCAGGAGGCGAAGAGTTAAGTATAGAACGAGGTGATGCTTCTTTTCGCTATATATAAGACAGTAGCCGCCGCAGCAGCAGCAGCTCATCATTCAAAGGCGCCAAGTGCAGCCTCTCTCTGTCTTATCAAGCGCAGCCGAAATTCCGGCCCACCTTCGCTCTCTTTCGCGTCTTACCTCTCGTATATATATAATGCACACGCACACACGGCGACTTGAAAATCAATCGTCGCTGCTGCTGCTGGAATCCCGCGGCATTTCGCAAAGACCAGTAATCGAGAAACAGGTCCAACCTCTCTTTCTTCTCCCTCTCTCTATCTCTCTCTCGCTCTCGCTCGTGTTCCCCTCTATCCCCCGCCTTTATCTTCCCTTGCACTCTCGTCTCCTCTCGCCGCTTCTTTTTCTCTCTTTCTTGCTTTAAGCGACCTTCTGTCTCTCTCGCTCTCTCGCGCACGCTCGTTGGCGCAAATCCACGCACTCATACACTCGGCGGCTGTAACGCACAGGATGGCCTTCGCGGCGAATAATTACGTAGGGGAGTTTTCAGTCTTGCGAGTTGCGCGCACACGCTGCCGCTATCTGACTCTCGTCGCTCTCTCGTTCTCTCTCTCTCTGTCTCTCTCTCGCTCTCTCGCTCTTGCTCGCTCGGCCAACTCGTCCCGCAACTCCTTCACTCGTCTTCTTCGCGTCTCCTCTCTCTCTCTCTCCTTCTCATCCTCTTTTCACTCTTCTCTCTCCCTCCCTCCTTCTGTCCTCTTCGTCTTCGTCTCCTCTCCGTCTTCTTCATAGGCGCGCACATCTCGTAACTTCCTCTCTTTTTCTCTTCATCATAATTTCCCCCTCCCCCTCGTACTCGCCTACTCGTCCCTTGAGTATCCCTTCGAAGCTCTCGCTCTAGGGCTCACTCTCTGCTCTCTTCGTATCTCTCGTGTGCGCACTGGACGCGGGGCCAAGAAAAGAGAAAGAGTCTTCGGGCGCGACTTTTCCAGTGTGTACGCGGTAGTAGCAGCAGTGCATATCCTGACCGGACGTGTCTTCTTCTTCGCGGCTGGACGTCGCCTTCCACACTGCGAAGTACGATTTTTGTTTCTCCTCGTAAAGTCGAAGTAGAAGCTCGAGCCTGTCTTGGGAGTGATTTATAATTTTATGCCTCGACGAGTGCTGCTGCTGCTGCTGCTACTCCCGTCGGATAACACGCGTGTACACATGTGCTCTCTTCGAGAGTAAATTCAATTGACGGAGAGTGGTCGGGCAGTAATCGCGGGAGGATGCAGCACACAGCAAACATTTAATTACCGATTAAACCAGTCTGAAGTTTCAATTAGATCTGCTTGTTAGCCGCATTTACCTTCCTAATGCAATCCATACACGCGCTCCCATGCATTTTTATCATCCTCCAACAAGGCTATAGCTATACTATCTCCTCATAATGAAAAATCTCCCATCTAAACAGCTTTCCGTCTTGCTCTATTTTCTAACCTTAGCCCCAACATTCCCGCATCAGAGCCTCTTGCATAATCACGTAAACACGCTGATGAGAACACGCATCCCACTATATTTTACAACCATAGTCTTCACGCACCCGCACGTCGGGGGTGGCCCAGTTTCGGGGGCCCTAATATATACCCAACCGTCCATCTCCCTCTACACACACCGCCCTAATAACTTAGATTCCGGGAATATTCTCGACAGCCAGCAGCCCTTTCCCCGCTACACGATACGTTCCAGCATCTCCCACTGCAACATATATACAGGCTCTTTTTGTGTCTGTGCGCGCGCTCGCTCCCCGCGTGCGTGGAAAAAATGAGAAAAAACAAAGGCGGCGGCGCGTCGTTTTCATTTCTTTGTCTTCGCTTTAGCTAAGGCGGCGACGACGGGCGCATCCCTCCGACACCGGGGGGATCGAATTATCGAGCATTCGTTCTACCCGGCCGCCTGTCCGCCGGCCGGTCCGAGGAAAAAGAGAAAAATGAACTTGACCCACAAAAACGGTCATTTCGGCAGCAGCAGCGAGGGCCGTTCGTTGCTGCTGTTGCCGCAGCGTTGACTTGTAATTCGACTTTGCGAGGAAAGATGACTTTTTCGTCCCTATTTCGGCTGACTGGCTGAAAGAGCCGTTGATTGATTGTTCGCGCCCTGTAGTTTCGCGCCGGAACGAAATTCCACAAGCAATCCTTTCCCTCCAGCTCTCCTAATAGGATTTTTAATCGCTCTTCTGTATATATATTCTTCCCCATCGTGTGTTATTAAAAATCCGTAGCGAACAAAACAAAGCATCATTTCCGGAATTAATTCATTTATATCTGACTAAACACAAATTACACACAGCGCCTGTGCGCACCATTGTATTCTCTTTAGCGCTTGGCGAGAATGACTTTCATCACCTCTCGCGAACAGCATCGACTGGAGCGCGAAATTACATCCCCGACTGCCCTCGAAGGGGGATGGCGGCGGCGACGAGGAGGATAAAGGAACGTATCAATAAGCCGAGAGACGCTGCATCCTCGGCGGAGCGTGAAACCGCGAGACGTCAAACACTTTTAACCGCTTCGTCGTCCCAGTCGAAGTCGTCGTTTCACTCGTTCATCGTCACCTATCAATAAACTTGCTGCACCGCTCCGGCTTCGTCGCCTCTGCACTATATACCCTCATACTCATCTCTCTCTCTCTCTCTCTCTCTCTCCTTCTCCCTCGCTCAAGAGAGAGACCTTAACCCCATCGGCCGCGCGTATAAATCATCCGCGCGTACAGTTTCGATTTCTTCGCTCCGCGGGGGTTTACCCTCCTCTCTCTCTTTCTCTCTCTTACTCCGTGGGGCAAGTACTATATATATATACACGTATATAGAGGCATACTCGGCGAGTACCTATATACTCTCTCGACGCGAGAGATCGTATCTGCGCTCACGAGTGACTCGACTCCTCGCTCGCTCGCCAAGTGATTCGGCATGCCGCGAGCAGCCCGATATCATCCAAGGGAGTCAGGAGGTCGCCGTGTCTCGTCGTCCGCGCGCGGAGAGGTAGTAGGCAGTAGCTTCGTGATCGTGTCTTGCTCGCTCGCTCAAATCGATGTGTGTGTCTCTCTCTCTTTCTCTCTCGCGTATATAAGAGGGAATCGAGGGAGCTCTGCGGAATGTGTGCCAGGCACTACTGCTGCTGTTGCTGCTACTCTCGTCGTGTGCTGCGCGCCGCAGACGTCGTCGTGTTGGGTCAAGGTCACCGACTGCTTGGCGGCGCTAGCACGGCTCGGCTTCGTGCCGCGGATTCTACTGCTGCCCCCGTGGCACGACGAAGACGACGAGCGGGTAATTTGCTGCCGCCACGCGGGGCTCTCCCTCTCTCCCACGTAAAAATGCGCTTATGTAAAATACCGGTTCCCAGCGTTATCGTAGGAGAGTGTGTATGTTTATGCGTTCGGTGGGTGTATGTGTGTATTTTTAGAAGACCCTCGCATCCTCCTTTCTACACCTAATTCCCTATATACAAAATCCAACGAGCCGCGCACATGAGGCGGGAATGTTTATTTTATTAGGAATAAAATTCAGAAGATTGCGGGGTGTTCTATTGTACGCGTATATATATAACATGTACACAGACACACACTCCAGGCAGTAGTAAATACATAATCGTACACCGAGGGAAGGATGTGCGTTTCTGCGGCGCACCCGAAAAAAGGCCCGACCGACTATACGATTTCCGGCGAAGGGTATGCGCGCGCCGGGAATTTCGTCTTGTGCACTAAGAAAAAGGGGACCCCGCTATTCCTTCTTTCATTGCGTATATATACGTCCCCTCCTTCCGCTCTCTCCCTCCGCCCGTCTCCTTCCGACCGCGCCTGCAGCACAGTTTTCGTTTTCGTTCTCCTTCGCCGAGCTCTCACACACACCGCGGCCTACTACTGTGCACGAGGCACCGGATGCGCCGAGTCAGTCGCGCAGCCGCTTTTCCGCGTACGGCTTTTCACGGCTAAATTCTACTGGTACGTAGTGTATGTTGTGTGTCGAGGGAGCGGGCCTTTGTGGAGTGCTGCTGCGGAAGATATCCAAAAGACCCGCGGGTGTCTGACGCAAAGTGACTGGGCGCTGACGTTTTCATTAGGAATCGTATGGGCTTTGTGCTAGTGCACACGCTTTTTCTGCGAGAACTTTTGCGCTTTGTTTGGACAGACGGCTGTCAGGTCTATATTATACGGATGTTAGAGCGAATTTTTCAATGGTGGAGCTGTATGGTATTGTAGTTCGGTGTTTAGGTTTTCTGAATAAATAAATTTACCTATAAATTTTCTTTTGACGCGTCAAGCATTCATTAGTCCAGTAGACGAGGATTTCAATGTTTAACAGGATCTGCTTTACAAATAATTAGATGTCAGTCGACTTCCATTCATCCAGGCCGTATAACATTGAATAACGAATTTTTCTCACGGCTTCTACTAAAAATCACCATCCTCGCACACATACATACGCCGCTGCAGCTTCTTCGCTCCTCTATAATAACCCCGGCGTGCACGCGCATAAACAGCGAATTCACGGCATAGCTAATCCTTATCTGGCTGGCAACATCGCGCTGCTCGACTGGCATTTCCGCGGTATTGCTCGCAGACCGGTTCTCTCTCTCTCCTTAATTAAATAATAAGGCCTTAACGGGAGCATCATCCCCGCGATCGAAAATCCATCCATAAACACACGCGCGCACGCGTACGGTATAGATTGCCTACCGATACGCTCACACACACACAAACACCGCCGCGCGCATTGTTCGCACGTGCGCGCGCGCGCGCCTGATTAAGGCTTCTTCTTCTCCCCGCGAGCAGGAAGTGCCGCGCGGCGCGAGAAGGAAAGCCTCGCGCGCTCGCGCTTAATTAGCTCTTATCGGCGCCGCGATTACCCGACAACGAGGGGGAGAGAGACGTATTAGAGAGGGAAAGTGCAGCGCTCGCACGCGCCCTAAGAGAACCGGCGGTAGCGGCTGCCGCTGCCGATATGATGACGACGATGGCGATCCAGGAAATAACCAGGTTTAGCACTTTATTTTACGAAATGACTTCCCCCGCCGCAGCAAGGGCTCGTCGTCGTTTCGAGACGTATACTGCCGCGGTTAATAAACGAGTCGTGAGTAAGAGGGAGAGAGGAGGCTTATTTATCTCCGTAATTATTCGGGCGTATTTATCTGTCGTTGAAAAAGTCACGGAAATTAAAATCGGCCGGGCGTCGCGGGCCGATCGTAATAGTGCCCGCTCTCGTAAGAACAGGTTTCCGAGGATTCGTTTTTTTTTATCGGATAGGAGTAGTATCGTCTCTGGGATAGAAAAGAGAGTGGGGGACGCTCTATCCCTCTCTCCCAGTTGCTATGGTTAATGGTACAGGTTTTTACAGTGAGTTAAACGCATTATTTCCTACGCTCGTGGGGGAGAATAGGGTATCGGCTTCCCGCGGACGCGTGTGTTTTGACTGCACCACGCGAGGAAATAAATTTTTCCCTGGAATTTCGGGGGGACCTGGGAAATGTTCGATAAGCGTGATGTAACAATAAGAGAGATTTCCTTACCTCGAGGTAACATATATGGTAATCCTTTACACGAAAATCTCGTATTCCCTTAAGATCTCTTCCTTTTATTGTACTTTTGTTAACACATTAACAGAAATGTAGTGTATATTTCAAACAAAATTGAAGAAAAATGTATACTTGCCTCTCCGAGTCAAAACGAAAATGCAAATTAAGTAGACAGGCCTAAAGATATCTTAACACCGAAAAGCTTTTTCATAATTTTTTTAATTCACGGCATACGAAATTAGAATCCACACACACACACACACGCACACACACACACACACGCACACACACACACACACACACACACACACACACACACACACACACACACACACACACACACACACGTGTATAACACGTACTCCTCTACCTCCGGAGAGTCGGTCGGACGTTCACAGTTAGCGGTCGGGGTCACGTTTTGCTTTCACAAAAGTCCCGGGAATTTGCTGCTTATATACGCCGGCGCTTCGTGACTTTTGCATTGCGATCGCGCGCCAGGGAATCCGCCATATATCCATCGGGGGACAGTCTTCGCGATAGAGTATATGCACTTGCGAGTTTGTACTATCGGGCAGGGTGGTCCGCGCGCGAGCGCAAGCTCTCATTTTGCAAATGACTCGCTCACGATCGGATCGTCGAATAATCGAGGGACGGGGACGAGTGTGCAATCGGAATCGAGGAAAGTGATTTCGCTGAGTTTTCTCTCTGCGGTTCTCTCATTAGAAGGGGTATATAGAGCCGTTGGGGCGGGTAAGTGGGGCTGGGATTATTATCTGGTTCGATTAGCGAAACTTTGAGACGGCGGACCGGCGACTAATGAGAGGGTTTTTTGCTCGGCTAGCTCGATTTAATTTTCCTTAATCTCGTCTAATGGAAGTTTTCATTCGAGTCACGTGAAATAGGAGTACTATATATATGTAAGAGAGTAGATTTCGATGAGGATGAAAAAAGAACATTGTCGTGTAATACGATATCTATAATATGACGAAGCTAATTAAGGTAGATACTTCGCTATTAAATGTAATCGAAAGATATTTTTACACTTTGCCATTTCGCTTTTACAATTTGAACTCGTATTACATAAAACGTGTAAAATGCAGCGACTACGTGCATAATAACAAGCTCGCCGATAAGCATTATGACGCGAACGGAATATAAATGGAATGAAAAATGCTGAAAGGAAGCATCTTTAATTACAAAAAGTATATCAAATGAACCGCGATGCAGCCGAGAGCCGAGATGAGGGCGAAAAATTTGATAAGCCTTTATAATACCCGGCTCCTTCTCTCTCCGCACTTCATCCGTCGCCTACGCGCGGAAAGAAATTGAAAAGGGATGCGGGTGTTCCGGAATAGAGCGGTCACCGTCTGGAATTTCATCTGCCTATACTCTCGAGCCGAGCGTAGAAAGGAGGGGGCAGGGGGGAGAGAGAAGATATTTTTTCGCTGTCTCGAGAAAAACCGGCGCCGTAGACTCTCTCGCGCAAATAGAAAGCGATATCGCGCGGGGGTCGCCGCCGCCGCCGCCGCCGCGTGAATATGCATATCTCTCTATATAACCTGCTGCGCGAGCGCGGACGGACCGAGAGAGAGCTATATAGCCGGGCTTTTATCGCGCGGCTATAACGGTAGGTCCGAGCTTCCCCCCCCCCCCCTCTCTTTCACTGCGTCACACATTCTACGAATACGCGAATAGAGGAAGAGGAAAGATCCAGGGAATAAACTACGTATTCACGCGCGCGACCTTAGCTCTATCGGTGCTTTTTGACGCGTGGGCTCTTAAACACACGGTACGTATACAGCACGCTACTTCGCGCGAGTGCGCTAGCTAGCACTGGTTTTTTCTTCGCGCGATCTGTGTGTGCGTGCGTGCAGTTGGTTTCGATTCCACGCGAGCGCGAGCGATGCAAGGGGGATTATTCGAGAAGTGTAGTAGTGGAGCGGCAAGCGAGGGATCGATCGAGCGATCTGTAATTATATCGATGTTCCCCGCGCGCGTACGGGGCCCGATCGCCGGGGAAATTAGAGCCTGGATATACGGAGTGTTACTTACTGATCGCGCGCCCCGTTTCTCTCGCGCCGAGGATTTTCTAATCTCGCGCCGCTACACCCGATGCCTGAAATTAAAGATCCTGTTCTTTTTTCGACACGTCGTCAATTTCCTTTGGTAGAGAGAGCGCGCGCGTGTTTAGAGGTGATTTTTCCGCGATCCCAATGTGAGAGGAAAAAGCTCTCAACTGTAGCTCTTGCTCGTTCGTTCGTGAGTTCTAGGGTATGCAATTTTTGAGGTATTTCACCGAGGCAACTGGTTTTGCCGTGTGTGTTACAGTTACTCGAGGTATACGCGTTTGTGTGTTGTGTGCGTGTGTTAACGGAATGCCCCTGGATATTTGAATATAAATTGTCGATTTGTCGAAACTGTTGTCAGAGCGTGTTGAAAGTCTCGAAAAGTTTAAGCCTCATTACGGTACAAAGTACAATGCAAACCTGTTTGATATTAATATTTTAAATTCTTCAAATGCGCCGCG
The DNA here is from genome assembly GCA_036365515.1 of Torymus aiolomorphi. NCBI lineage: Eukaryota > Metazoa > Arthropoda > Insecta > Hymenoptera > Torymidae > Torymus > Torymus aiolomorphi. The sequence continues at coordinate 262,323,911 of CM070873.1, forward strand.
GCACATTAATATCGAAGTTTTTCGAAAAATTATACATTCATCATGCTAAGCATGACCCTTTAATCATACAAATTGCCTATTTGAAAATACTTTTCAGTACAATAAATCACACTTATATTACTCAAGCCAATAAAACGCTACCCATCCCGCCACATATCACGACCGCAAATCGGCCATTACTGTTAGAACTTCACGAGATGTCGCAACTCACCGCGAGCAGCGCGGCTCTGTGATAAGAAAATCGACACTTGCATTGAAGCGCGAGCGCGCCACGCGCTAACCGGTCCCAGCGCTCATAAAGCGCTTCCTATCGGCGTTTATCACCTCCGCGCTCGGCTGGCTCACAGCCAGCTGGAACTTCACCAAATCGCGAAACTCGACTTCCCTGTTACCACCGGCTAAGTAACGAATGTACGAGTCGCGAGAGAGTCTAATGAAGCCGTGCTCTCGCTCTCCTTCTCGCTCTTATTGGAGCATCGATAGATCGAAGGGGTACGGTGATAACCAGTTCTTCCGAGTGCTACGACTTCCTTACGAACTGAAAATTATTGGTTTTTATGCTCCGACCGTGCGTATGATCGTTGTTTTTCGCGAGACGAATAATGTGTATATAAGGGAACACAGTGTAATCGTTCGCATAAACCTTGTTAATGAACGAATGCGCACAGATTAGGGTCGGTTAAAGAGGCATACAGCATATACCTAGTTGGTTGCTATAAATTATAAAGATTTTATTTACGAGTAATTATTTCAGGAGCTGCGTATACAAAAATAATATAGACCTATAAATATGTAGCAGAGGGGCGCGTAGAAGGGAGTTCAGTTACCTCGTTTTCGACCTTCGAGTCGCGCGTATGTAAACGCAAACTGCCGAGCGCGACTCTCGCATGCCACGCGCACTCGAGAAAACTGTGCGCTCGCCATTGTGCGTGTAAAAATTTTCTCTAATTTAGAAAATGTTCCCACACGGCGCCTGAATTATTCATATTACAATGCCAGGAGAGCGCTACTACAACTGCTGCTGCTGCTACACACGGTATATATGCACTATGAGCCGAATGCACTTCTCATTCTTCTTAAAAATGGTTACCGCGCTATTCATTCTCTCGCTCAAGAAGAGAAAAAAAAGAAGCAGAGGATAGAGAGACAAGCGAGCGTTTCTCAGGGCACACGGCATCGTTTGCACGCGCGCACAGCCGAATCTCCAGTGTATTCTCCTCTATCCTACACCCGTGCGCAGACGAATATATATACATCCCGCGGCCTCGAGGACGAGTCAAACGATGTACATGTATACGTACAACAGATCGGCGCGTAAGATTCGTCGAGATAAAGGGGCCTGGGTCTCTCTCCCCTTTCATCCCCCCGCTGTAGGAGAGCAAGCGGAGCGCCGTATTAATTACCGGGGCCCGGCGTAACGAGTCCCAGCGGTAGCATCCATCACAAGCCTTCGCTCGCGAGAGAGAATTCCCCTCTCTATAAATGGGTCAGTTGGTACAGCCGTGCAACGGCGCGGCCTAACTGTATCCCCATTGAGGAGGGAAGCTGCTGCTGCTGCTGCTGCTGCTGTTACACATGCTTACTCTCGCGAGTAGTCCCCGGCTCTCCTATTCACGCACGCGCGCGATCGCGGGATGATCTCGCGAGCGAGCTCGCGCGTGCCGGGGAAAAATGGAGCGGATCCCTCGAGCCCTTCTGTGCAGAGAGTAGCCGCGAGGCTCGCTGTGCTGTGTATAGCGTGAAGGAGAGAAAGACGGACGGCTCGATTAAGTCTCGAGAGCTGTATAGAGCGCGCGAGTGGAATGGGCCCCCGATAAAAAGTCCGATAGGCGAAAGAGCGAGAGAGAGGGAGGGTAGTGTGCACTGCTGCTGCTGCGGCTGCAGCGCTAACTAGCCGGCGGTAGGTACCAATTGCCCCGGCGCACGCTAGCCTCCGGTAAACGCGCCTCACTCTCTCGCGTGTCTGACGCTCTGTGTGCGCGGGGGGCTGCACTCGACATTGGCAGCTGCTGCTGGAGATGAGTATTGACGCGCGAGAGGAGTTTGCATGCTCGTGAAAAAAGGAGGAGGTAGAGCGAGAGAAAGAGCGAGAGAAACCGTGCACGAGCGCTTATCTCGGGAGAGAGAAAGAGAGAGACGATCGGAGGATAATTTCGAGCGGAAATGGAGCCTCGTTTGAGACACTTTGTCATGATTATACGCAGCCAAGGGAGCGGGAATACACGCGCGAGCGAGCGGGCTTTTATTACTTTAATGATTTTTCGAATCGGGGATTCGCTTGCTTGCGAGCGCGCGCTCTGCATTTACGAGTGAGTCGAAGAAGAGGAGCCTTGGGTAAGGTTGCAGACTCGTGAGTCAGAGAACTACGGCGGGCTCTCCTTTTGATTTCGTTGCAGGCTCGGCGCACAGAGGGAGAGAAGGAAAGAGAGAGGAAATGCGCTTAATAAGGCCATAAATTTCGCGCATAATGAAAACGCATTTATCATTCGTGTATAACGTAATTAGATCTAATGTATAATTTCGTAATGCCGGTATTGGAAGGTGATACCGAGAGCATACTTATAAACTGTCCGGCCGTTGCATAAACCCCAGTCCTTTCATTCTGTCCCAATCGAAAAAGGAAATATATATAACACCGATCTAATTCTCCTCTATAAATATGCCGATAAGCATCTATATTTCGCAACTCACGAACAAAAGCATCAAAAGCTTACCAATTGTTAATCCATCCGACGAGTTCTCGTGCACCCCCTATAACTATCCTCCGATGCATGTAATTCGCCATACACACGGCTGCTGCTGCGACGCGACGATGCGGCCTTGGGGAAATCGAGCGGCGCCGGGGCGCCAGTCACCTCCTCACGATTGTTCCCCTTCGTCGTGTCTACTACTCGGCCATATATACCTATATACACACCTATACATCATACATGTAGAGGACTCTCCTTCGGGCTGTACGATCATCACGACGACAGAGTGCGCCCGGGGCCGGAAATGAGAGAGAGAGCTCGAAAATTGCAGACTACTCGCGCCGCTGCAGACCACTGCGACGCACACATGTGTGCGTGTGTGCATAGGTACGCGGTTCTTTTGTATTATACGCACATGTGCACGCGCGCGTGGTGGTTCTTTATTACGCGAGCGCGCTCTTATTTTTCGCCGCAGAGAGCTCTTGCTTTTTAGTCGCGGCGCGCGAGCACACACTCGGAATTATAACGGAATTCCGGGCAGTAATTACGGGTTTTCGCGCTCGCGGGATGCTTAGATTCCGCGCGAAGCTTAGGAGAAGATCGTGGTGACATTTCGCGTGTTTGGAAGCTAAGCTTAATGAACGCCGCGTGTTTTCTCCTCGTTCCTGGAATGGCTGGCTAAGGCGTATATATAGCGATGGTTCGAAAAGAGCCGGGTTTTTACGGTGAAAATGAATGTGGCTATTCTTATCATTCGCGAGCGCCGCGACAAGCTTATAGTCTCAGAGCGACGTAATCGCTGAATGGGAATTCTTAAGGACGCACTGGAGCACTCACCGTAATTCCAGCTTCTCTTATATGTAGCAGCAATCTTCGAGATTAAAAAAATAAAAACGGCGAAAACTGGAATAAAGCGCGAAGATTTTATCTTAGACGCGTGGAGACGAGGATGGGCAATAAAAGCGGATTATCGCCTTGAAAATTGAATGTGACCAGGCTCAAAGTATATCCCACAGCTTCAGCAATATATATATACATCAGAGGCCAGTCTGCGTACGGGCAGTTATAACACAGTCCTCGCCGCGGTAAAGACGAATAGGCCGGCCTATAGGAATGGAACGCGATTAGCTCTCCTGCACGCACAGGTGTTCACCTTTCTCTCTCTCTCTCTCTTGCTCGAGAAAAATAAAAGCCGCTCGCACTCATGGAGTTCCCTTATGCAGCGCGTGAGAGACAGAGAGAGAGAGAGAGAGAGAGAGAGAGAAAACGCACCTATACCCGTGTGCGCGTGCATCGCATTACGCGGATACCCGCGTCCTTCGCACTGATCTCTATCTCTCCCAGTGCGCGCACGCACGTATGCACACACACACACATAAGGCTCCTAGAGAGAACGAATGCAGTCGAATTCCGTAGGGCGCTCCTTTGCGGACGACGCCCAACGTCGTCGTTAACTCCCGCCGTTGTAATTACCGTGCCGCGCCACACTGAACCCCTCTTCCTTCATCCCCGGGGCTGTTTTCTGGCTAGGAATCTAGGCGCGAGTGCGCATGCGGACAATCGTCCCATTAGCCAGCGATTCCAGCAACGCGGGAATAACCCGGGCTCTCTTCTTTTCTCTTTCTTTCTCCGAGTGTGCGTGTTTGTGTGTGTGGATGAGGCGACCTTTCCAAGGTCCGTTGCCTGGTCAAACTCACCTCGTCACGGGTTCGGTGTGTTGTACCCAATCTAATCGACGATACTGTAAGACCGGAAAAAGAGCCAGGCGTTTCGTCTTAGGCGAGCGGCGCACCTCCAAAAAGACGCACAAAAAAACGAGTTGACCGATCACGCAAAGACGCCAGGATGAAACCTATTGGGATCGATGCGTTGTTTTATTATGAACAAAAAAAAACCATTATGACATTTTTTCGTCCCAATAGTCAGTATCTTGTTATTACCAAAAATCTTGTAAAATTATAAAAATTTTAAAAATCAATGAAACAATAAGTCTTTTAGGTTGTTACGTATGAGAGGACAGACTGAATAAGTCGCGTAAAAAATATGCGACGAGCGGGATTCGAACGCACGATCTCGAGGTTTGTAGGCCCGCGCTCTACCACTGAGCTAACGTCGCGATGCTTGCTCGAGAGCATCGCGAGTGTCTAGTCCTTATCGTGAAGCGGATGCGTCAGGGCTCGGATGACGGTCGAGCTGAGCCCGTGACAAGGTAAATTGGGCAAAAATAAAAACTTGTTGTCTCTTGTCATTTTTTTGAAAAACGCTTCATTTTCGAGCTACAAGCGATTTAAAGTCGAAAAAGGACTATAAAAAGTCATTATTTTTAAGAGAAATATCCTCAGCTTTTACGAACGAAGATTTACGATTTGATAACATTTTATCCAAAATGTTACAGAAATTCATGTGTTCCTGATAGTGGAAAGTCACCTTGCAGTGATGAAAAAATTTGTTCTTGCTTATCTAAAGGTTTTAAATGTTGCTATCTTTCCCGCGTAAAAAAATTGAGATGATTAAAAGATCGCTTAAAGATACGTTTCGATTATGTACTATTATTATATTAGTATTATAGTATTATATACTATTTTATATTGAACGTATATTATAATTTTGTATTGCACAAATACTTTAAATCACTCGTAGCTTGAAAATGAAGCTTTTTTCAAAAAAAATGACAAGAGGTATAAAATTTTTATTTTTGCCCAATTTACCTAAATAACTTATTGTTTCATTAATTTTTAAAATTTTTATAATTTTACAAGTTCTTTTTTTATTAATAACAAATTACTGGCCATCGGGACGAAAAAATGTCATAAGGGTTTTTTGTTCGTAATAAAACAACGCATCGATCCCAATAGGTTGCATCCTGGCGTCTTTGCGTGGTCGGTCAACTCGTTTTTTTTGCGCCGTTCGCCTAGTATCTCGAGGTTCACCACTAAGACTCGTCAGTGGGGCTGATGGTGGGCAACCGCTGTCCCAGACGGCGTGAGTACACCATCGATAACGCAGCCTATATATATTAACCGGAGCCTCAGCTGGCTGCTTGCGAGAGTACCGCACTCTCGCTGTGCGTCAGGCACCAACCACCTAGCGGCCAGCCGAGCAACTTATCCACGCATGTCTGCGACTTCCCCCACCCAAATGGCTCTTCCTCCTACCTCTCACAGGCAGACAGACACACAAGACATATACTCTTCAATACATATATACGCGTGATTGTGGACTTTTCCGTTGGTTGGAATCACTGCAGCGTGTTTATTTTGGTATGTCCCGCGCGTTCGATTGGATTGTTCTTTCATCTTTCACTTTAATTGCGGTCCATTAATCGCGATCACTTGTCCGTATACGAAAATGACAGAGTCCCCCCGAACGACTCGCGCTTATAAACGTGTGTTTGTATATTTATACGTGTTATAAATAGCCCGCCGTATATCATCAGCTGCACGTTTAAATCGTAATTTATTGTAATTATGACCGACCGCGCTCTTTTTAGTCGGTTCGCCATGCGCGTGTGTGGGTCGCGTCGTATAGTGGCAGGACCATTAAGTCCGACTGGTCAGTGGAGGGTCGTGTCTGCGACCTACACCAATGTCAAACAGCAGGCTACAGTAATTCTCGGCTGACGCAACGTCCACAATCCATTCGGGGCAGTCTCGCTTTTGAAATTAAGGACGCATGCTCACAAAATGAGTTTCTATAGAATCTTATGAAACTTGCAGGGTAGATTCTTATTATTATCATGTGCAACATCTGCAAACTTCAGAAAGCCTAGCAACACCGTTCATGAGATATAAGCTATCAAAGTTAGACAATTTAATACGGTGTCTTATGAAAAAGTCGTGAAAAAATTAACGTTTTCATTAATAACGCCAAAAGTTTTCTATAGAATTGAACGAAAAAGAGATATTTTACTAATGATGATATTTTAAATAAGCTCTCCAAAATCCAGAAAGCCTAGCAGCACCGTTTTCGAGAAACAGTTGTTTAAAGTAAGTAACTTCGGCCGCGCGTGTCCTTGTGTGCGTGTAAACAAACCAATGGCGTGCCCGCGCGCTACGCGTGTGTCTACACAGACGGAGCGCTTCGATGGGAATGTACACACCGATGAAGCGGCGCCGTGTGTACGTGTACAGTCTCGCGTGAAATTTTGAGAGTTGGGAGACCCGAGAGAGTGCTAGGCGTACGGCGTTCGACTCTGCGTACTTTTGGCTACGATTGCAATGAGCAAGCGTCCTTAATAGGAGAGGAGCCGCGACGCTAAATTTCTCGCCGCAACTTTCAATCAGCGAACGCGAGCGAGAGAGACAAAAAAGTACAGAGTGTTGAGCAAGTCAAACGGCACCGATGTAGACGACCGTATATCACATCTAGATTTTAATGAACGTTTATTGCGTCCGAGTCCTTTTTCCGTCTCCATACTCGTATATGCCATGTATACGCGAAAGTGAAACGTGACAAATATACTCGCTGGAATTTTGCGAGGGACGAATAGGCACTTTCTGCAGCTAACAGCGTGTGTATATGTACTACACGCGCTGCTCTCGTAAATAATCGAGTATCGGCGATAATTTATGTCTCAATGACAACCGAAGGAAGGAAAGAGAGAGAGAGAGAGGGAGAGGGAGCAAACGGGCAGGGCAATTTTCAAATTAATAACATAATCTCGGGGATGGAGGCCTGGCAGGCAAAGTGAAAAACGAGCTCGCGCGCGAGCGAGCGTGCAGTACGCGCGGTAAAGTACATAATTGAAGTTCGGTTGTACGCGCCGTCCGTTCCTTTGTGTATCCTCTTCTTCTTCTTCTGCTGCTGCTGCTGCTTCTTCTTCTTCTTCTTCTTCTTCTTCTTCCCTGGCCTATCCCCCTGCGGGCTCTTTTCTACTTCTTTCGTCGGGGTTCAAGGTCGACGCTTCCCGGATGGACTGTTCTCTCTCTCTCCATCTCTCTTTCTCTCTCCACGCCTTTTCATTTCTTTTCGATCCGCCTCGTCCCTTATAGCGCGAGTCTCGTGACGGATTTCTGTGCACCGGCGTGATATTAGCGGGTATACAAAGCCGTTCTCACGAGATCGCGTCAATTGTTCGGTTGTACACGTACATAGGATGTATTATCTGTTGTTGGCTTAGGCGTCCTAAACCAACTGCGTTATCCTTTTTTTTTCGAGTACGATGCATTATATTATAAGTGCAGGCATTCTTATACGATTCTCAAGCTTCTATACTTTTGAAAGAAAAGGAAATAGGATTCTTATGTGAACTCGGTTACATTGGCTGCTTTGGAAAATGCTCCTGATTAACCAGTACACACCTCTTTCTCGCTCTCTACCGTTGACCGCTCGCGTGCGAAAAAAGGAAAAACCAAGGCGTCGCAACGCTGACCGCGAAGTAGCCTCCGATGGCTCATCATCGGTGCGACCGTTTACCAGCCTACCTTTTTTGCCGACCATCGCCGTTCATCTCCGCTATACTCTTTCTCTCTCTCTCTCACAGTGTCCCTTCGCGAAACTCCAAGAGAGCTGTCCTTGTCAACGACGACGACGACGACGACGGTGGCATCTCTGTCTCTTCCTGAACTGCGCGCGAGCCTTATTATGCCGGCACCGCCGCCTTAATGCGAATTTAACGCGGCTCTCGCTACCGAAGCCGCAAACGCTCATCCGCATTCCTCCCGCGCGCTTTCGTTATAACATCGCGTCGGGACTTTAAATCCTCTCTCTTCCTCTCTCTCTCTCTCTCTCTCTCTCTCTCTCTCTCTCTCTCTCTCTCTCTCTCTCTCTCTCTCTCTTTCTCTCTCTTGCTTCGCGCCTCTTCGGTCAGGTGGCTGTTAACTCCCAACAATAGGCCCGAGAGAGAGAGGGAGACAGTGTGGGGGTATAAGCAAGCGAAAGCCAACGAAAGGGCCGAAGTTTATCGGACGGCGACGCGGTTTAAAGTCCTTTAAAAGGGCTTTGAGGAAGAGTGTGAGCGGCGAAATATGAAGAAGCCGAAGAAGAAGAAGAAGAAGAAGCGCTAACGGTAATGAATCCAATGAATCTGCAATGAGCGGATCCGTTGAACAATGGAAATTCCCCGGCTGCTTTGGTTCTCTGATACAGTTTGAAATTATAATGTGCGCAAACAGAGAGAGAGAGAGAGAGAGAGAGAGAGAGAGAGAGAGAGAGAGAGAAGGAGAAGAGGGAGAGAGCAGCAGTACGTAACGGTCATTCATATTCAATTCCGCGTAATTGTTAGTCGATTTCAGGGCTCGATCAAATCGGCAATAGGGCTGCTTGAACAAGATGCGCTTTCCTTAACCGTGGAATCGCGATAGCAGCGGCTATTCTCTCCACGGTCTCCCTACAATTAAATATTTATATAGCAGAGAGCACTTTGAAAACAATTTCGCGACGGGCGAACCTGCCGTACACATAACCGTTACGAAAATGCGAATGAACATGTCGCTAATATTTATATGTCACGGTTGCGGAATACCCTCATCTGATATAGACGAGCCACCAGAGACACACACGTGTACGTATACGCGTCTATATATTTATAAAATAATCTGCTCACGTGTATCTCGAGACGGGCGCGGGCGCTCGAATACTTCCTCTCTCTCTCTCTCTCTGCGTGGACGCGTGGAGGCGAGGCGGAAAAAAGGTGAATTGCGGGCGAGAGAAAGGGCAAAAATTGGGGAAGCAGAGTGCGGTGGCCGGCATGCGCGGGCATGTTTATTAGCCTCTCTCGGAGAAGGCCGCGGTATAACTGCGCGAGCTGCGAGCCGGGAAACGGTACCGCGGCCCGCTTTGTAGGCTAGAATGTGGGTGGACCCACGGAATTTCTGCGCAGAAACGCGGCCACCGACAACGCACGCACGCACTGCATTGCTGCACCTCATGCGTCTCCCCCAGTCGTACGTTCCTGCGTATACATATAAATATGTCAGGATAGGTGTGATAAGGACGCAGGCGACGACGCTATTACTCGGCCTGAGTTATATCGATGCGGGCAAGAGGGAGAGAGCGCGAGAGTTGATAAGCTATGGTCGGAATCGATTTTTCATCGAGATATATGTACTAATCGCGATCGGCCATGCAACGCGAGGAGCGCCTACTGCCTCCCTTACGCGGCTGGCTGGTTGGTCTCGTTTGGCTGCAGCGCGCGAATCTAGGAGCGAGATTGCGATCGGATGTTATCGGAGGCGGCGGCGGTGGCGGCGGCGAACGGTATAATGCACCGACGCCGACGTATTTATTGGTCGAGATGGCTATCGCGAAAACTATTGCGTTATTGTTTTCCCGTGCGGCTCACGCGTGGCTTTTGCAATGATGGAAAAGCCGTATGTGTATATGTTTTTTTCGGGGGGTGGGGTATTTTTAGCGGTTTTAATTGACTTAATTAATTGATTTATTTATCGTTTTGTCCTGGACGACAGATTTATTAACCTATCTCCCTTACCTTTTCTGTTTCAGGTGAGTCGAGCAAATTGGCCTATTTAAATACTCATGTGTATTAATGAATGAGGGAGCCAACTCTAACAGTAAGTTTGCACGCGAACAAGCGGTCTGTCTTTTTAACCGCGCGGCCATGCCATTCGATATTTTATCGAGGGACCTAAATACTGGTATACAATTGGAGCAGTACACTCTTTCGCGTCGAGAGATGTACAATCCTCGAGTAATGGATAAAAATTAGTACGAAATACAGCGGTGGGTTTCTTTTAGGACTCTGGCTCGAAGATAATAACGGATGAGGAGGATGAAAGCGCGCGGTAAACAACTGAAAACTGGTTTCCAGCCTTTTCCCACGCGGGAAAAACAAAAATAGATTCCGCGGATAATAACCGATACAGCCATCCGTCATACATGCACGCACGCGGGTATTTTCTAAAACTGCGGCGTATTTTGACGTCGAGGTTTTCAAAACAGAGTTCTGTCGTATTATCTTGATCTTCGTTCCCATTGTCAATCTTTTTTTTCCAGAGCAAAGAAACGTTACGAAGTATAACATAGAATCCTCCTTACACTGTTTTCAAATTAAATTCTGAAACTTGTTAAAGAAATCTTCAGAATATTACTCAAACAACTCAATAAGTACGAAACATTATTTAACAAAGTTTTTCGCCTCCCTTCGTAATATATAAACACCGACTCCCACCGCTCACCTCGCGGCGTCCAGCCTCGAGATATCCACCTTTTTAAGTAGACGACGCGCGGTCTGTAGTAATAGCCGTAACTGCCCCTCAGTGTAGGCTGTACGTATACCACCGCGCGCCTCCACACACGCACACACCAACAACTACCAAAAAAACAGCTAACAAAAAAAGAGTCATGTGCATCTGCGTATCTCGTTGCAGCCGGGATATGCCCTCCCGGCGTGTGGGAGCGACCGCGAGAATCAAGTCTATACCCGCGCGTCGATTATGCAATTAAAGAAACGCATCGGTGGACATACGCGCAGGCATGTTCGTATATATCTGTACATATATACGTAAGAAGGCGCTTAAGCCGTTTTGCACTTGCCTCCGTGCGCGCGCTCGCGATATACATAATACTCCGCGAGGGAGATCAAGTGTAGTAGCTGCAAAAGAGTAAGAGTCTCGGTCTCTCTCGCGGGCGAGAAAGATATAGATATGCGCACGTGGGTCGTTGATCCTCGCGCGAACTATGTATCATGTACCGACACTAATGTATGTATTATATATATACACGTATATATATACGTTATACTAACTCTCTCTCTCTCTAAGAGCTTTGCCGTGCACGCGTCATATATATACGCACATAACACACGAGCCGAGTGGAATGAGAGGGAAAGAGGAGAAAAAGGCGGGAGCCGAGCGCGGTAGCGATGTTTAGTACATCGCTGCTGCAGCTGGACCTTCTTGCGGCCGCCTCTGCTCTCTTGTGTGACGTCACGATACACAGAGAGAGCCTGCTCTCTTCCTACTGCTCCTCTTCTTCGTCGTCGTCGTCGTCTCTCTTCCTCTTAACCCTTTTTGTGGCCCCGCGCACAGCTGCCTCAGCCGCGTGCTTAGTGCGACTAGGCACGACGACTACTTCTACCCGAGGCGGCTTCCTTCCTCTTACTTATTATTTATCTCCTATATTTATTAAGTGCGAGCCTTTGATTCACTTGTGCGCGCCGATAACTCTGCCGGTCGCGGGAGACACATCCGAGCCCTCGCGCGCTGCACACATATACATATATCAGGGTATCGTATATCTCGCCTATTGGTTCGCGTTCCTACTTCGGCGCTGCCCATAAGGAATCTTCTTCCCTCTGAAATAATAATTCAGCTCCCGCTAGCGCGATTTATTCGCGTGAATCAGCGCACACGCACGCGCGCGAGTACATTGACACAGTATTTCCCGCGCGCATTGGCCAATCTTTCGGCCGCGGCGATATAGTATGCGCACTCGCGAGAGAGATTTTATTATTCTCCCAAGTTTCCTTGCGTAAGTTATGGTAGTAGTAGTAATACAGCGGCAGCAGCAGACAGAAACTGTTTTGCCGCGCAGTCAAAGTGGAATATAGACGAGAGAGGTGAGGCGGTCACCTCCGAGCGGCTGGAATGTGCGGTCAGTACCCCACCTCGTTTTACGCGCGTACATACATACACTTGCACGCATATGTGCGTATATATACGTACGCACACAGATGAAGGCTTTCTCCCGCTGCTGCTGCCGCTGCAACTATATATATGATACTTGACAATCCGGCTGCCACGCGGTCGACTTGTTTTTTGTTGTTGTTGTCGTCGACGTCGTTGCCGTTCTTTTCTTTTAATTATCGAACGTTTTATTGTCCGGATTTTGCAACATTCTTATTGTGATTGATAATTATAACGTGCGGTTTCCTGATTAAAACAATGATATTTTCTATTTTAAAATTAGGCCTTAAATGACAACGGTTGAAGTTGAAAAAAGTGCTTAGTGAATGGTTCGGAGAGTTTTGAGACGCGTAGCCTAAATGAATTGCTATATTTAATGGTTTTGACATAAAAATTCCCTTAACGACCGATAGTAATCTTAATGATCGATATCGATGATTCGACACATACGTGACATTTTTAGAGTTCACAGGATAAACGAATGAAGATGAATGAAAATTGAATCGTTCGATAAACATTATATGTATAATACACATGCTCCACGAAGCGTGAGAAACCAAGTCGAAATTTTTCAAAAACTCCCGAATCATCCATCATAAATCCCTGTACAAAGCAAATAAAACGACATTCAGTAATCGCGTGAAAATAACTCGCAGTTCCCCTCTTATTTGCGCTTTTTCTCATTCCTCCAATCTTTTTCCCGCATCTCAGCAACGGCTCGCACGCGCGCTCACAAAAAGGAGCGAAAAACCGCTCAAGTGCCGAATTCATCCGAGTCACCACCACCGCTCCTCTCGACTGCCGCCTCGTCGTCGTATTTCCCCCTCGGATTTTTCAGCTTCTTCTTCTTCTTTTCGAGTGCGCGTGCTGCGCAGGCGGTAGCAAAAGTTCGAAGTTTGTATAGGACAAACTTGGCTGCAGCAGCTCGCGAGAATTCGCACCGTCATGTTTGCGTCTGCTTATACGCCCGGCGCCTCGTGCCGTAAGAGCTGTTTTTGCGTCGTCTCCTCGTCACCGTCAACTTTGGTGGAATATGTACGTGCCTCCCTCGCGAAAGGAGTTTGTAGTGGGTCGTTTCTTTCTTGCTCCGAGCTCCTTCTCAAAAACGTGAGAAAGTTGCAGGTGTCTCTTCTTTCCAGGCAACAATAGACGTTCTTGCTCTGTACTTTTTTACCGCTCTTATCTACGTTGATTTCGGAAGGAGCGGACAAAACAATACCTGCGGCGAAACTTATACTAAATACACCTGAATATTTCACACTCTCTCACGCGTTGCTTCGGACTTTCCTCCTAGAATTGGAATGCATTGAGCTCGCGTGCTCGTCAGAAAGATCTTATTCCACGCGTCGACGGCTGTAATTGATTGCCTGCGAAAACATACGCACGCGTAAAAGTTTACGTAAGACGTATATATACGTATAATATGTGTGTACGCATGAAAGGGATTAATTCGTCGACATGTCGAGGATGAAATAAGAGTGCGAGAGCGCGCATGTTCTTCAAACCTGAGCTCTTAAGTACCTCAAATTGGCAGCGATTAAAGTCGCTGATTTTTGATTATGAAAGCGCCTCACGATCGATCAAACAATTGACACCTGATACGCACCCGAACACCCTGTGCTCTCCCTCTCTCTCTTCACATACTTACACTCAACGCGCAATCTCTCACTCCCTCTCTTGACCAATCAATAACAAATCGACTCGCCAAGTCAATTTCAATGGTTTCGCAATGCACATCGGCAATCCGCGCGTACCAACCATTACGTAATTTCGCGTACTGTGTGTGTGCACGGCGGGGTCACCGCGGCGGTGCGCGTCCTATGAAAAGCGAAAGTACGTACGCGCGGACAGCACCGATCCGATAACTCTTGTTTTTTTTTTATGCGGTACGCACACGTTGTGTATACGCCGTTGACGATGATGGGGCTACTTTTTCACCGCGGGCCACTACTGTAACAACTCGCGTTCGGCGAACGATTAATCCTCCGCGTGAATTTTATTACCCGTCCTCGAATTTTCTCCTGGCAAAAGAGCGAGTAACGCTTGCAACAGGCTGAGCGAAGAGATAGTGCGGTGCGAAAACGCCAATAAAACTTTCCTCCTCGCTCCTTGCCGGAGCACTGACGAATAACTTATAACATTCATTAACGAGAGGGAACCGCGCAGCCGTAAAATTGTCCCTTTCATTCGGGCCTACCACTCCACCATCGTAATTTAGAGCACCACCTACAGATTGCGCAATCTCCGAACGCACTCTCGGCCGTTATCCAACACGCGCATACACACACTTCTCACTACCCAGCCAAGCCTGATCCTGTGTTTATTGTCAATCCTCGTATCGGTTCGTTACCCCGCGCGACCCTCGCGCCTCTTTCTCTTTTTTTGTCGCGCCTCTCTTTCTCTCGCAACACAAAGCTTATGGGATTCCCGCGAGGGAAACAGCAGCAGCAGCAGGAGCAGCGGCACGGGCATCGCACTCGTATAAATTTCCGCGGGCGTTTTTTCGCTCTTACGTGTTGTGTAACGTGTGGGAAGCCGGTTCTCTGTGTACAGCCGCTCGCGCGCACGCGCGGCTCTCTGATGACTATGACGAGTGCATAAGGAAGCTCCTGTACTGCCGCTGCGTTTTACACGCGGCCGGTACGTAGGTAGGTACCTCCGACGCGCGAGTGCACGGACCTCGCGAGCTGTAGTGTGCGCAGAGTGTGTGTACACCTATACCTCGCGCTCTCTTTCTCTCTCTCCCTTTTTCCCTTCGGACTGCTCTCTCTCTCGCTCTAGCGCGCGAGAGTTCTTTTATCGTCTCCCTCTCTCTCTTTCTGCACACTTTTATTTTTATCTCGCTCTCTCGCTCTAGTCTCTGTCTCTGCGCGCGCGTGCGTGAGAGAGAGGGAGAGCTGCCTAACTACTTCTATTACTTTTCGTTTTCCTTTTCGCTCCGCGCCTTTTATTTTTCCCTCCTTCTCCCTCGCCCTCTCGTCTTCCTCTCTCTCCTTCTTCCTCGCTTCTAAAGCGCTCCTAGAGCCTTTTTTGTCAATAATTGCCTCTTTGTTTCTGTCTCTGTTGCTCTCTCCTCTCTCGCTCTACGTACATCTCTCTTTTTTCTGGCTCACTAGAGAGAGAGAGGACTGCTGCTGTTACTGCTACAGCGCACGTAGTTGAGGCAATCGTAAAACCTCCAGCGGCATAGCTCGCAGAACGCTTAAGCGTTCCCCCTCTTTCCCTATGTTTCTCTCGCTCTCTCTCTCTCTCTTTTCTTTCTCCCGTGCCTGCAAAATATTCCGGAAAATCGCACCCTCGACTCTCCCTCTCTCGCTTATCTCGCGCATACGTTAGGACTGCAGCCGCGGCCGGTCGGTGCGCGCGGGAATCGGAGAGAGAGGATCGGCCGAGTGGCGCGCGCAATTTCTAGCGCGCGTTGCACACGGGGATTGTTAACGCACTCGGGACTGCTTGTTTTTCAGAAATTCTCCGCACACCGGCGAAAAAGTCGGACACTCGGCCGAGTAGTAGTACACCGCGACCATGGGGAAAACAATAACTGCAAAAAGTGAAAATAGGGACGTGGTCGAGGGTTAGGATTACAATATAGCTTAAATTTTTTTCAGTTCAAGTATCGTGAATAAAAAAAAAACGATCCCTTGTTTTAGAATAGATATCAAGACAATAAATGTGAAAGACAACGTTGGATGCAGTATCAGTGATAAAAGCGCAAGTGTTGAGTGTCACCATCCAGAAGATTACCGTTCCTGGTATATTCGTAACGCTATATCCCTCCGCGATAAAGATTTGGTTTATCGCGAATCGCCGGATGACCACCTGCGAGTGACTTGCATTTGCGATTTGCTCTCGTCTTTTTGCGGACGCTCGTGACGATCTCCGGCGTCAGCCAGACAAAATAAAAGCAGCTCGCGCGATAAAATCATCGAGCTCGCCTCCGCCATAAATCAAAATTACGTAAACATCTCGCTAAACAAGAGCAGACAACCGCCGACCGTAAAACTTGAATCGCGCCGCGGCGGCAACTCGTGCACCTTCCCGCTGCTTCTCTCGCGATATAACGAAAGAAAGAAAATAATAAATATAGAAGAACGAGGACCGCAGAGCTCATCGTACGTTCCATTTACGAGGCACTGAAGTACCGGAGAAATAATCCTGTTTTCTCGTGAGCATATAACAATAACGCGCATGCATACGCATGTAAAGCTCGCACCAAAGAAGAAAATAAAGAAGCGCGGGAGCCGCCGCTACCGCCGACGCGATTTCCGCGTTGCGGAATCGCCGAGTACTCCAGAGTGAGAGAGTAGAAGAAGAAGAAATAAGCGAGAAGGAGGAGGAGGAGGAGGAGGAGAAGAAGCAGTCGAAAAAGACGAGGCAGCGCGAAAGAATAAGAACACGTAAAAGAGGATCGCCGGCTATCCTCTCCTCCCCTCTCTCTCTCTCTCCTTTCTCGCTCTCCTGTCTGCCGAGTAGAAGGCTGAAATAGAAGCGTACAGAGGTTTTAGGCTCCTATAAACTTGTCTATTTGCCGGGCGCTAGTCTCTTCCTTTTCCCGTGCTCTCGCGCGTGCGAATGCAGAAGCGCTAGTCGTTGTTGTCTGCGAGCCTTATAAGTATCCCCGCACTTATACACCTCCTCCCGCTCTGCAGGTGTAGTGTATAGCTTCCACTCGCGGAGACTTCCGGCTCTTCTCTCCTCCAGATTTCAGCGCGATTTTCTCGCGTTTTTGCGGATTACGCGCGCAGCCACACTCTCGATATTCCCCGCGCTGCGCGTAACAAAGAAAAGTAATCTCTCGGCGTGACTCACGCTCGTAAATCGACAAATTGCCTCCTTTGCAGCGATTTAAGTGCGTCCCGGCTTTTTTCTCTCGCTCGACGGTTTTTTTTTCACGGATCCGTTGCTTTTTTGCCATGAGCGCACACGTGCTCATTACCGCTGATCCGGACGGCTGTCTAACTAGAGTAGTCGCTAATTCAGGAGACGGTCACACACGCGAACACATATACCATGCACGCATCCGCATCTGAGCCGTGGCGGAAGCAGACGCGTGTGGTGGCGAAAGAGAGATGTATCCCGGGGAAAAAGAGAGGACGTCGCGCTCCACTGGCCGTGCGAGACCTCGCGGCGCGAGACGAGGTGCGAAACCGGAAATCCCGAGAGTACGTCCGCTAAATTATATTTTTCTATACAATTTTCCGTGACTGTAGGCCTTTCTAAACGATGATTTCTGCGGCCTCGTACACCGAGCTTTTTCCGACCGCTCGCTTACGTATAGGATTTATACAATTTGTTTTTGGTGAAGGATATTTGTAGCAATTAAGATAAGAACCACTCACGCCTCCATTCAGAAAAAAGTGCCGACTGCGAAGATTGATATGTTGAGACTAATCCTAATTCCGATAATTCTCGGAACAAGGCCTCTCCACAAAATTTCGGGTTACGTGTGTGTGTGTGTGTGTGTGTGTGTGTGTGTGTGTGTGTGTGTGTGTGTGTGTGTGTGTGTGTGTGTGTGTGTGTGTGTGTGTGTGTGTGTGTGTGTGTGTGTGTGTGTGTGTGTGTGTGTGTGTGTGTGTGTGTGTGTGTGTGTGTGTATATATATAATAACGCTGCACGAGCCGGAGACGATGATGTAGTGACTTTTTGAGAGAGAGAGAGAAAGAAGTGAAACGTAAACGTGACGTCTGTGTCCGCGCGGCTGACCGGGCCGCCGACTTAATTGGTCGGACTTGGACCCGAGCGAGAGACTTCGAGTATGCAGGCGCACGAGCCTGCACTTGCCGAGTCATTTAAAGATGGCGATCTCGAATTCCTGGGAGTTCGGCGCGCGATATTCCGGTAGCAGGCGCGCGAGTGCGAAGTGCGTGTAACGAAACAATCAGTCGAAGCCAGCAGCACCAGCAGCACCAGTTTCTCGGTAAAATAAATCGAAATGGCGAAATTAAGATCAGGGACGACGAAAGTAATTGGTCTCTCTCGCGCTCTCATGTGTATCTTTTTGCGAGCCGTTTGCGATCTCGCGCGTGCATGCCCGCGTCCTTCGGCCTGGCTTAACGTACATACATGCGTACATATATATTTACGCGGCCGGTGGTACGTAGTTTGCCCGAACAGAGGACTCCACAGTGATACTATTGACGTTTTTTGCCCTCTCACAAAGAGCTGCTTTGTGTATTGAATGGACGTGAGATTTGTATGTCTCTGTGTGTATAACGGAGTTGTGTGTCTTTTTCTCTGGTGTGCATGCACGCCACACTGAATAAATGCATCTTTGACGAATGCGCTTATACCCCCGAGACATTTGCATTTTTTGCGCGTTCGTGCACACGAAACAAATCACTTCCTGCATTCTCGGAATGCTCGTGTAATTTATCTTGTCGCTGCGTGGCGAAAGAAAAAGTTTATTGAATGCGGCAGATGATAAGAGTAGTGAAAAAGAAACGCTCCTCTCTATTTTTTCGGTCGTAAAATATATCTAATATCTATGTGGGTCTGCGTCGCGCACAAATGACAGAACGAGAGTTTCACCAGAGCCACAGTCGTAAAAAAGAACGACGAGTGCGTGAAACGAACAATGGTATCAGTTCGAGATTGTCTATAGGGGGGAAGCTTGACGACATCATTAACTCCCGTACCCATAATAACGCAGCGTGCGAAAGAAAGGACGTGGATGAGCTAGTCACTGGCTCACTATATACTGCATGCACGTGCGTGCAACCCCCCACGACAATAAATCGATGATCGATTGGCCACGCGCGCGGTAAATCGCCGAGATTTACGCGCCTCCTGGCACACTAATCGCCTCACGGACGCGACTATTACCGGCATTATGCATATATTATATACATCTATATGCTTAGCGCGCTTACGCGGTTGTGCGCCTGCATATTTATGCGCGCTGTCGCCTTGAATGCCCCATGCGCGTTGTGCAGGGGATGAGGAGAGTCGCTTTTCCCCTCGTCACAGAGACAAAACAACGCTGCGGTAGTCGGGTGGTTATTTCGGAGTCTGCGAGAATCGGATTGACTCTCGTTATATACGCGCAAAGTTGCGGGATTTACTTGGTTCGCGACGACGTGTCGTTCGCGGAACGTGCGCCGACTCTCTCCTTCTGACTCGACATGTATATATATTTTCGTTTCATGTTAAACACGGGAAGCATGTGAAATAACAGAGTCCGCTTGTATACGTATGTATGCATGTATATGTATATGGGTGTATGCTCGATTTCGTTTACGAAAATATATGTGCGCTTGCGGTCACGTACGCATTTTTATATCGAGTCGCTGAGAAATGGGGGGCGTGAGTATAATTGATGCCTCTTTTTCCTCTGAGGAATTCGAATTACCCGGGTTTGTAAATGATGGCTATGGGCTAATTTTTCTACGACTTGTTATACGACGACGACGATTGCGATGTATACAGCCGCGTCTCATTAGCAGGCGACGCGCCGCATACCCCCCCCCCCCAACATCGTATAACGAAACATACGTTAGTATCACGTGTTTTGGAAGAATAATTCGTGTCGTAACGATGCCACCGAGGGAACAACCTCTCCGTCATATTTTTGGACAAACCCCGAGACGCGATACACTGCGGTCTCCGTTAATTACGTAAAAAATCCCGGTATATATAAAACGCGCGAGTTCAATAATATTTACGTCCCGTTCGTACATACTGTTCAGCTTTATATATATATATATATATATTGAAAACGAGGTCGAAGCCGTCGAAGGAACACGCGCGCGAGAGATCGGGTTCCCCTGTTCGGGCCACGAAACTTGGTGAGGGAGAGAGAAAAAACCTGGAATCTTTCACGCGCGACGCTGAAAAGCCCTGGGAGATCGTAAAAAATGCATAATGCCGTGTTTAGGCCTGCGTGCTTCGTGCCCCGAAGGTTACTGGAAGTATGCGGGGACGCTTGAAATTTAAGAGTGGTGTGGTGGTGCGCGAGCAAAGGGCCCGGCGATGAGTCATGCTGGTTTTTCATCCGACAGGTTCTCGACACTGTGAAAATGCGCGTTAGTGGAGAATTTTAAATCTTTGATTGAATTTTTGTGGTATATAGTAATGATTGTAGCGATGAGCAGTGTGTTTGATGCGCGACATTTTCCTTATGTGTATTGTTTGCTGAAAGTAGGATGGACCTTGATCTACTTCCTACGAAATTTCTTATTGATACTCATCACGCAATGTCAAGGCCGTTCTATCTCTGACAGGTAATGAATTTTATATGGATTGTCAGCCTGCACATATAAGATATTCAATAGATGCCAGTCCGGTTTTCGCAGGAATTATACATTAGAATACGAAAGATCTCGGGCAATATTGTGATTGAAAAGAGGAATCGAGGACATGTTCCACTAGCTTTGTTCGATCTTTTTTTTTTTCTTGATAAGTGGTATTTTGACCATCGTGGTTCATCGCAATCTTTTCCCAGTGAAACGTGTCATTCGACAACGTGGACTTTAATCAAAACAGTTAGGTGCATGAATATTCCATCACTGGATAAAGCAATCTCTTATCGAAGATCGTTCGCTGTCGTGTTGAAATTATGAAATATGATTTTGAACGAACGGTGTAGGTGGAATTAAGAATTTAGAGGAATAGCTCAGGATTATCCACTGACTAATTCTACAAATTATTCCAAGTCTCGAATGCACGGGTAACCGTAAAAATATGATTCATTCAAATAAACGCTGATACTTATGCAAAGATATTATTGAAATTGCATCATTCAACAAAATCCTTCGCTTAAAGATGCCATAAATCGTTTTACAACAACAAACAATAATTCAATAGACTCCCCAACATTTCTGATGCGACTGTACCCGGCAGTAACTCATCATGACAATAACTCGGATTCCGATGCGGTGAAACGACGACGATGCCAGCGACGGAAAACAGTTTTGATTTGACACTATCGCTCCCCCTTTATTAAAGAAAATTCATTAGAATCGAAGACTCCTCACGTATCGAGGTCGGCCTTAGTGTCTTTGTATATACCCGAGCTCTGCTCTTATCCCCTCAGGGCATTACTATCAGCTTATCGACTCGAGCCGGCCGCTCGCAGTGTTTATTTATAGGCATTTCCTTCTCCGCCTAGCTGCATCGAGCCCGAACCGTTTGTTTCTTCGACTGCCGCTCGAATTAGAATCTCCGAAGATGTCGAAACTTCTGTAGGCCTGCGTGTATCAAAGCCGAGAGCGCGCGCGAGAGAAAAATGACGGAAACATTTGGATTGTAAAGATATCATCGAGCGGCTCGAAAAAAGAAACGAAACACATCCATTAGTGCATCTGGCGTTATACTAGCCAAGAAATCCAAACACCATCACAACTCTCTAACGGGAGCACCTAAAATTAATACATATATCTGACCTGAATATACACAGCAACATTGCGGAAGCCAGCTTCTTGCGGAAACGCAACTCTCTCCCTCCCCCATTACGATTACAAACTTTAAAGCTCTCGTCTCCCCGTATTTTAAGACTCGTTAATTAGAACGAATTACGCCTCGCGCTCACACACAACCTACCACTACTCTCGCCGCGTCTCTAAATGGCCACGTTTCGCGTCGCCTACCAGCGTTATGTCATTATTGTAATAAACCGCCTGGTCTCTCTTGCGCGCGTGTATCTCACGCGGGCACCGCGCGCGCACGCTAATTTGCCACCGCTTCTTAATTAACTTAGTCTAGGTTAATCCGCGCGGTGGCCGCTAGCTAGGCACCGCCACTGCAAAAGACACAGCCGTCGTCGTCGTCACAGGCTCTTTCATCGCGCTAATAGACGAGCAGTAGCGGCCCTCTCTAGCCGTATTATATTGCGCTTGCGCGCATCTTTTTAACTCGGCGTAATTGTACGGGGACGCGGCGGAACGAAGAAGGGGGGCAGTAAACGCGAGCGGGCGAGCGAGCGATCGTTAAAGCATTGCCAATAAAACGCTTTTGTCTTTATTCTCGTGGCGAGGATATTATAAGAGGTGAGGTGAAACCCGAGTCGCGCGAAAGTATGTAATTATACGGAGGGGGGAGGGAGAGGAAGGACGAAAAACCGTGTCGCGCGCACGTCTTCGCGCGTTTCGCAAGTAATACGCGCGCGTGTGTAAGCGTCCAGTATACGATGCTCTTTTTATGCGAGAGAGATACTTCGACCTTTCATAAATCGGCTGATCCGCGGGAAAGATTAAAAAAATTATCGGCGCTTGTTTCTGCGTACGCGTTTTTTCCTCCTCCTCCTTCACGTGCGTAAAGGTAACTGTTTTACCTCCTCGTGTAGTACAGTAAATTCGCTGAAAAATTGCCTTATTTTATGTAACTTAATTGGCGGCATTGTAAGAAATAGTTGTAAGCGCGCGCGTGTTTATATATGCACTTAACAAGAAGGTCAAGCAATAAACTTTATATATTTATTGGGTACGCGTAAATATTTTCACAAGACGAAATCATTCACTCGCCGCCTCGACGGATTCTTTTTTAACAATCTCGACGCGCTTAAAAAAAAATTACTGCAATGCCGATGTTTTTACGATTCAATTTTTCACATTGAGAAACACCACCGCGACGCCTATGAGAGAGAGAGTCTTAATTAAGACGCGGCGAGTTCGCGTGAAAATTACGAATTTTTCAGGCTAGAAGTCGCTCACGCGCATACATTCACGCGTCGATGTAAGAATGCAGTACCGCCGAGATAATTAAAGAGCGAAAAGCTGTTACCCACCGTTCTCGCGGCGGCGCTGATAGCATGATGGATTCGCGCGAATTAGCTCGTGCGGGCGGTCCCGCATACCGCGCGAGTTTTTGCGTCCCCGCTGTACGAGTGTTACGTAACCACTCGCGCTGCGCTTAGCATTACGTTAGTACATACGCCCGTGTGTACGATTACTTTGTGCACGAGCATTGTCCGTCGTATCCTAGAAAAACATCATGTTGACAGTTCTCGCGAGGAAAAAGTTTTCCCCGTTGATAAATTAAAATTAAAAACGTCCTCGTTGTACAACACGCTAAAAAGCAACAGACAGACCTCGCGTTATTAATTACAGCAATTTCAGCTCTACGCAGAAATACTAATTTGAAAAGCGCGTATAGTTGGTCGTCCCCTTTGCCGCGCGCCAGATACCCATCGTGAAAGATAGCTCTGAATATCAAATTCTTCATTACAATATTATTAGCGCGAATACTACACGAGTCCTCCCTTTTTCCGTCTCTGCACGTATAGATCACCCGAATGAGATAAAATATAAGCGTCAAAGTAGTATAGTAAGTAGAATTCCGGTTCTCTAATTGCAATCGCGCGTGTAGGTATCCGCGCGCGCGAGCCCGCAGTAGCTTAATTCGCGAAGACAAAACGCGAAGATTGAGAGAGAGAGAAAGAGAGAGAAGGAGAAAGAAACACAATCCTCGTAATTACGAACGCAAAGCCCGCAGATAAATTACTTGCCGGGTCAGAGACTTAAACTGAGCGATTACAAGCGCCCACATCATAAATTTGCTCAAGTATAAGGCGGCCGCGAGCTGTATAGCTGTGTGCCTCTCTCTCACAGTAACATACACATACACAGACTGTACGGAGCGAGGGAGATCTCTCTGACAAATCTGAACGGCGTCTTAATCGAGGCCCGCGAGGATGAAATTTTGCAGTGCAGCGCTCAAAAACAGGATTGTTGTTTATTGTAACGATTCTTTCTTTTTTCTCTCTCCTCGCCTCCTCTCGAGCAGCCGCAACATGCAATCTCGTCTCCTCTCTGCCGTCGTACATCGTCGTGCCGGGTAGCTGCCGATTGAAAATTTCATCGTTTTATAATTGCGTCGTACAAGCGCGGCCACTTGCACTGACAAATTATTTTCCATTCTTCTTGCGTGCATGCGCGCGAGTGTGGCAGCCCCGGTCATAATAAAAATATCGAATTTATCGGCGCTTTTTCTCTTTCTCCATCTCCTCAGAACTCACCAGTACACCAGCCGACCCTATACGCTGCAGCACTGCACATCGGAATGTTTTATCTCTGCCTCTCTCATTCTCGCGAACGTTCACGCTTAATGAATATGCATACATACGTACACACAGTGAGAGAGTGAGCGAACACATCCATAACCCATAACCCGAGCAGGCGCGCACTAGCCTCGCACGATAGCTTGACTCGTTATAAAATATGAACGTTTCTCAGATATGCGGTCATTAATCTCTGATCTCTAGCCGCGCTCTGGTCCTCACACATACACAGATACACGCGTTTCTTCGATTCTCTTTTCCCTCTCCGGCTCTGTCTATCACGGCTGTATCGTTGTCAGCGCCGCGCGGGAGAGGGAGAGGAAAAAAATTCGTCGCGTCGTTAGTCGCGAGTGGTGAAAGAGGGAGGAATTCCTCTCTCCCTATAGACACGCTGTATGGAAAAGCCGGAGGATAGGGACAGAGATTATCGTCCCGCGTGAGTCGTATAAGCTTCGAGCGAGAAATATATGACGCATTCCCTCGCGCCCCCTCTCCCCTTCGTCTAATCCTCCATCCAACAACCTGATGACTACACACACGCAGCATCTCTCTCTCTGTCTCTGTAAGCGCATGGGCCCTAAAATTCGGAATTCGATGGTCACGCATCTGACAGACATACTCTTCTCTCGTTGTCGGGCGGGAGAGGTGGGGAAGGTACACCACACGTTATAGCTCGCGGGCATCTGTATCTATGGAAGAGAAAACTTTCTCCCGAAATCTGTGAGAGAGATGAGAGTAACGAGCGGGTTTTTTATACATACAGAAATTTTCCCTCGCAGAGATGGCTTATCGGGTCGAATTCTTCCAGCAATTTGAACGAGCTAGTGGAAAAGCCCGGGGAATCGAGTTAATTATCGGCACGCGTTAAATTTATGATCGCCAGACCGATATTCACAGCCTCCCTTTTTGGCGAACGTACACATGAGCGCACGCGAGAGTTTAATAAAGACGGCGCGCGGCGGGCGTAATTTAAATTCAAACGCCGAGAGTTATACCGAAGAAGGGTCGAGAGAGAGAGAGAGAGAGAGAGAGAGAGAGAGAGAGAGAGAGAGAGAGAGAGAGAGAGAGAGAGAGAGAGGGAGAGGTGTTCATATACGGGCGAGTATGCTGCGCGTTCCTCTCTAAGGGGGAGATAATAATAATCATATTAAGCGTCGTGGAGCTTGCGCCTGCTCGCATGCTCTCTGGCTCGGTTCAAGGTGATCGGGAGCATTAGTCGCCTCGGCTTAAACATGTCAACACCGTCTCGCCTAGGGGTGGCGATTACTCGCCTAGAGGGCCGCATCCAATCCAGTTAACTCGCCAGTCCTCCTCCTTCCGCCTCTTCTTCTCTTTCTCTCATATACCCTCTCCCTCTCTTCTTCTCCGCAGCCGCATGCGATGCACCGATACTTATCTCTCCCTCCGCGCGCTCGTCGCTTTGCATTTGAAAGGATTTGAGATGGAACACTTTTTCCAGCGCCGACGACTCGCATGTGGGTTATATATACAGAGACCGACACTGCTGCTCCGGATTACCATACTCCTCTGTACCCCGGAGAAAAATCAGTGACGAACCGCACACCGCTCGGCTTTCCCAGGCGGCAGCGGCCCGCGCACTATGCTACTACTACTACTACTACACGAGCAGCAGCGCCTGTTCCTCCACCGTTTGTCGGGGCGCGCGCGATCATCTCCCGCCGCAATGAGAGATCGACTATACGTCGGTTGTCTGCTGCGAACGCGCCGCGCGTTCCGTTGATCCGATTCGCATCGCCGGGAAAAAATCCTGAGGCTTCATAACTGCACACGCGCGAGAGAGAAAGAGCAGCGGCTCGTTATGTACACCGCACCGGCGGCGGCAGCGGCGCACGTCTGACCTAATCGCCTCTGATTTGCGGTTATTAAAACGAGCGAGAGAGGTGCAACGAGGAAGTGTGTTGTGCGCAATGCAACGGGTCGCGTCTGTAAGAGCGTTTATTGATTTCGATGAATCCCGAGCGAGGTTATTGATGATAGAGATTTTCGTGTCGAAGGTTAATACTCTTCGTTTTTGCGCGTGTAATGATTATTGCGTGTTGCTGAAAGTGACAGTTGGTAAAATAAACGGTACACGTAACTGTCGAGCTTTCCTGTAAAAAAGCGGAGGAATAAAAAAAAAATTAAAAGAACCCGTTTGTGGTGTTTTCAAAACACACGCGCACTCTACTCTGTCCGAGAGAGCACTTCTGTATCGCATCAGCCCACTTCCGAAGCGCGATAACGCATCTCAACTTCTGGTCTTGAAACGAGCGACTGTGCGGCGCTTGTATAAGTGGATGTCTCACACGCGCGCGGACAGCCCTCTGCATCTTTACGAGCAAAAACAAAAAATGTGTATCGGCCCGC
Organism: Torymus aiolomorphi; assembly: GCA_036365515.1. NCBI lineage: Eukaryota > Metazoa > Arthropoda > Insecta > Hymenoptera > Torymidae > Torymus > Torymus aiolomorphi. The sequence continues at coordinate 262,350,544 of CM070873.1, forward strand.
CAGCTCAAGAATTTAGGACGCGGCTGCGACGGCGACTCACTCAGTCTATCTTCGAACGAGTGCATTATGAGCTATACTCGAAAACACTCAACGCCTCGCTCGCGCTTTCGCCAATGGAAAATAAAGAACGAGATGGAGATAAATAGCGAGAAGGTGGGAGGATGAGGAGAGAAGGCAAAACGAGGGACGTCGTTGAGCACAGAACGAGAAAAAGATAAGGGAGGACGAGCAAAAGTAACAGGCGGATAATAGGGACGTATAAGAGGAATGAAAAAAGGCCGCGTGCAGATGAAGAAAAAGAAGAGGGAGTGGGAGGATGAGGTGGAAGGCTAAAAAGCCCCCGCAGACTGTGCGTCATATGAAAAACGCTCGTAAAAACCCACTCGAAGTGGCTTATCGCGGTCCTTCAGTTTAGATTTTAGGCATTTTTACGTGTTCTTTGTTGTATCGTTAAAATCCTCATCTCTCCTGCTCCGGTCTCGTAAAGAACCGTATTACGCCATCGGTTTTCGCGACTCGGCCAGTTAAGTTGGTGCTCCAAAAAATTTACGCCGTCGTTTACGACTCATATTTCAATTAACATTTTAGATAACCCGGCAACAATAAAACCCTCGAGTGCTCTTCCTTGCTAAGCCACTAGTGGATGATACAGGATTAAAAAATTTTACGGACTCGTGGAGATCTTCGAGAACCCTCCGCAGAATAAATAACAATTAATCCCTAGTTTGGCCTCCCCACCGTTCCACACGGCAACTGCACAAATATAGCCCGCGTGTGTCACTGTGCGACACACATAGACATATACACACACACATGACTGCGTGCGTACCCTCTGCGGTGGGAAAATCGGGGAATCTCTTTCTCTCGCGCCACGAGAGTAGACCTTTGACACATCCATCTTTACGGCTGCAGGTGCTCCCTGAACGCGCTGCAGTGGTTGTCTTCGTCTATTCCTATCCTGTCTACTCTACCCCTGTAAGCTCCAACCAGATCCACACGTGCGATCCGCATTACCAACGAGCGCTTACTCGATGACGAAATACCGTATAAAGCCATCGGCGTAAGTGCACACGCTTCTCTGAACAAAAGTAAAAAGCACTTTTCAAATGGCGAAGAAGTGAGTCAAGACGCATTCTTCGGTTATAATCGCAATAACAATCGCGGGACCCGCTGCTGCGCGATAATTGCACTTGCGCACGCGCGCGCGAAAGACGCTGCAATATAACGCGTTCCAGGCGCGTTACGTACACCGCGTATAGCGCACGCTCGCACAGCCTTATGTAATTCGCGTAATTGACGCGCCAAGATGAAACCACCGTTCGTCCTCGTGTAAAGCGACATCCTCGGCTATAGAAGTGGAAAACTACGCTCATACCTATAAGGGAGAAAATTGCGGATTTCCTTTGCGAGAATCGTCATCTCGAAAGCGAAAGTTAAACACACACGCGACATGCCACCACCACGTAACCTTTAGAAAAAAAAAAGGAAATAAAACAGCCCCAGCGAAGGACTTCAGGGCTCGTTAAAATACCAAAGTTCGGCCGGGGAGCAAGGGAAAACGTGCACACCCGTGCGTAGAGGTTCGAGGAATCCAGAAGGGAGAGAGGGAAAATCCGAATGAGACCCTCTCCTTCTCTCTCACTCTCGAGAGGCTTTTACGAGCCGGGCTATAGAACAACTGAAAAGCGCCCTGGACCTAGTTCTCTCTCTATCTCTTTTACACAGAGCCTTCCTTCTTTCTCTCTCCCTTTTCTCTATCCATCTCGTTCCGAGGCTCGCTCGCTCTCGCACGTTATATCCCCCTACCCGGGGCCCCCCGAGCGCCCTCGAGCATAGGCCAGATGTGCCGGGGCCCCTTCCCCTCTCTTCCCGCGCGCGCGCGTGTGTATTTCCCGCGCGCTCGCTTGCTCGCTCTCTCGCTTAGCTCGACGCGCCGGCTCGTCAGTGCCCGTCTGGACTCTCCATGGGATTACAACCCGATCGGAGAGAGGAGAGGAGCTCCGCTCGCTCTCGTGTAGTGTGTGCTGTTGCTCGCGCGCGAGTAGTATAAGTATAGAGTCCTTGATGTGCAGTAGCGAAAGTTTATCAGTGCCAGAGATGTGCGACCGCGTGGATTAGCTGTTGTGATTTTTTTTTTTTGTGGGTGTTTGTAATTGTTGTTGCCAGTGGTAGTGCTGGTGGTGGTGCGGCTGTGCCATTCCGTGTGCTGGGCACGATGCTGTGCCTGCCCAGCGATCAGATGAAGATGTGTATCAAGACTGTCATGTGCGAGGTCATTATCTCTTCCACATCGGTTTATTATATACAATTTTAATAAAAATTTCTGTGTACAATTGTCAATATTTCATGCTTGCTCATCCCTCGTTCAGAATTTTAATTATAAATCAACGGCTCCTTCATTCATTCTACGTATCATAAAGAATTTTAAAAAATATCCAAAAGAATTAGCAATGCACAAGTTTGTTTGTACTCAGAATGATAACCATCGCGAGTGTACAACACATACGCACAGTGCAATAACGCAACGTTTTCTCTCTTTGTTCCAGGTAAGGAAAAGTGACATCCAGCCGCTCCGGTTGCCCGTATATACGGCGCGCTCGCACGCGCGCCTCGTGTGCACCGTACACTTCCCAAGTATCAGTGAGTCAAAGACACAATTTTTTGCCCCCTTACACACACATACACCACACACTCTCATCCCCATGAGCATCCACCACTCTATGTCCCCGGCCAGATTGCGCAAGCCAACTCGCGCGTATACACGGACTACGCTCGTCTTATCGCGCGTGCGCGCGCGACTAACCTGCTGTAAAAAGCCTTTCCCATCAAGTGCGCGAGTATACGTGCACACATGTACACACGCGGGCGCACGGTCCTCCCTTTTTCACAGCGAATGTGTATATGTGTGTGTATATGCGCGACTTCCCCGGCCTCGTAAATAAATGCACAAATAAACGCGGAAAGTCGCCCGCGAAAGAGACGCGTTGAGTAACATCGGGCCGATGTTATGCGATATATAGCGATCGGTTGGATAACGAATGGCAGGAGGAAGCTCTCAGCTCCGAGCGAAATACACTACCTATACGCGAGGCGAGAGAGAAGAAAATCGAGAGGAACGGACGCGGGGAGAGTCGGTAGCTTGCATACTCACACACATACATACAGAGTCTCTGCTCTTCCCCGGTCTAACTGTTCCAACTAGTCATCGATTTACGATACTCTCTTTGCATCCGCGCGCACTCGCCTGCTGCTCCTCACTGGCTCGCTCGCGTTCGTTCATATTCAACGGCGGAGAAACGGCCGCGCTTCCTGTCGCGTCGCATCGCTGCCGCTACGCGGACACACTCGCGCATAGAGGACGATACGCACCATGCGCGACTTTTCAGCTGCCGCGAGAGGCAATTTGCAAACAGTTAGCCGAGCATTAACATTCGAATAACCCGTTGAAGCGCGCTCGCGCTTGCCTCCATTGAAAAGGGGTAGTAGTATAGCTCTCGATCTCTCGACTATCTCTCGCGCTCCGTCTCTCCGGAGCAGCAGCGGCACGCGCGCTCCGAAACTTCCGCGTGAGGAATCGCTCGGTGCGATCTTCTTAGCGGTAGCGCTCTCTATATGCATACTTCTATCCTTATTCGCCGTATTACACGACGCACGTGCAAGCAGCCCCGGAATCAATTAACGCGAGCGCAGAGGGGACAAAAAACCGCGAACCAGCTGTATACACCTATGCACACAGGCTTTAACGGAGCCGCGTCTATGTGTACGCGTTAGAAATTGACGAAGCGCGCCTGTGTGTACATGTATAGGCGAATGGGGATTTTATAATTGGCCAAGCGCGGCGAGCGTAATTGCGCTAGCTCTGGTATGCGAGATAACTTTCCGGCCGATTCATAAATCAGGAATCGCCTCCATCCCCTATTTCCCCATTATCTCCGGCGAGGAGGAGTAGGAAACTGCTGTACGAGCGAGGCGCGACAACACCAAGAGCTGATCCGCTTCTTCTTCTTCTTGTTCTTCGCCGCCGTCTTCTTCCTCGTCGTATGTGCGTCAATGAAAGTTATGGCACGACCGGTCCTCGCCCTCGTTCACTCGCGCGTTACGCGCTGCGGCAGCCGGCTGTGCGTGAGATGAGCCGCAGCGCGACACTTGCTTAGAAATTAATTGATTAATTAAGTGGATCTCGTATATGCGCTGGAGAAACTGGATTGCTGCTGCTATAGGAAGCATCCGACTATGCGCATGGTGAGATATCTCACCATGTTGAGATATGTGGACTTTGCCAGCGCTTAGTTTACAGGTGGATGCGTCTTTTTTATGCTTTCGAGTAATCTAGGGACTAGTTTGTATAACCTCCATTAATATCTCGGATTCAATAAATCGTAACGATTACAAGCGCATTTTCTATCATATTATAACCATCCCACGTGTATTATACACATATCAAAGCTTCCTCGCGCGTGTTTTGTAATCAGTGAAATACCAGCCAACGAGCCTTACGATTTCATTGAAATCAATCGCGCTGGCCATAAAAACGACTCTGAAATATGTATTGTCATACACGCGGAGCTGCAGCGTGCGTTTGCGTTTTGCCATATCACACACGACGACGTCGAGCGCGCATTCATAAAAGCTTTATGAACGGTTGGAATTTTTTACCCCTTTCTCGTCTATCCGCCGGCCAGCGCGTCAAGTGCACTTTTGAACTTTGCGCGGAGAGAAGGGAAGGGGGAGCGAACACATACGCAGCGCGTCGTCGCTCGCGGTGATTAATGGCTAAAACGACGTCACGTCCATAAATTCACGGGGCTGTGGGGGTAAACGAACGGACGAGCGGATCGTCGTGATGCGGGACGTTCGATTGATTTAAATTGATTGAGCTGGCGAAAGAGCGAGGGAGAGAGCGAGAGGGAGAGAGGAAGAGAGTCTTTGAGGGACAAGTGACGAGAGAGTCACTTGCGTGCGCATAAGCTTATATACGCGCGGGTGTGTGTGTGTGTGTGTGTGCAGCTCGTTGAAAGATTGCCTCTTCCCTATTTTCGTCTCGCGCCTCTCGCCCGTAAGTCAAATCAGCACACACGCATGCGGGAGGGAGAGAAAAGCGTGTAATGCGTGTTCTATCTAATGAATAAATTATGAAGTTTACGGTGGCGCGGTAGCCACTACCGCATGGTATACGTCTCTCTGTGTCTGTGTTTGTGTACACGCGCGCAGCCGACGATAAATCTTGCGGCCTAAATTTAGAATAATGCCATCATCGTAAAATCTCGCGAGGAATCTTGGTCTCGTAGAGCAAGAGAGAAAGAGTCATGGGGCGAAGAAGAAGAAGAGACTACTATACCACTATACTCGGAGCACACACAAAGGGGGCCCTTTAAAAAGGCCATAAACGCCGATTTAGCCCCGAAGAATGCGCGCGCGTGACTCAGATCCGAATGGCCGATAAAAATCGGCCGCGTAAGATTATACAGACTGATGGGGTACGCGCTCGACCGGAAATGCAATTTCGTCTCCGAGAAGAGGCATTTCGAGCGCGCGGTGGGTCCCCCCGCCGTTACCGTTATATATGCGTTTCGACGTCGCGCTACATAGGCGCTTTGTTGCCGATGAACCAATTACAAACGATCTACGCGCGGGACTAGACACGACCGATCGTCATCTCGCGTGTCTCGTATATGTATATAAACGCCCTTTTTAACGGACTTGATGCCCCGGCAATAGAGACAGAAAAAAGTGTTGCCCTGTAATAATTATACGGAGGCGTGCGGGAGAGAAAAAGGATGAAGCTGCCCACAACAGTTTAAAGCTGAAACCGCTACATGCTGTTGATGTTATAATTAAAGCGCTGCGTATCTTTGTGGGCGTTTTTCCCCTGCTATGAAACTGTTTTTCTTAATCACCATGCCGTTCGACTGGTATATATATGTATAACGATAGTCGAATGCCTCGGAACAATGGTAGTGTTAACAATGACGAAGCAGTTGATAGATACCAGAAAAAATTCTGGAAAAACGCCAAAGTAAGGTTGCAGGTGACTCTTTTTGTCGTTGCAGCAGCAGCAGCAGCACCGACGACGACGACGACGACGATTAGTACACGCAAAACCTTGACACCGATTCCGAGCGATACTTTTCGATTAATTCTACTGTGTATGTGTGTCACTAATGGCACGCACACAAGTACATATGTTGTACCTGTACACCCGATCCTCGCGGAAATCGATCGGAACTTTTTGCGGGTTATCGACACCCGCGTACACTGCACGATTCATTAGATCCATTACCAACGACCCCAACCCACATTGATAAGATGCCGTTATACAAGTGTCCGCGCACGCGCGCGTCGTTTTTGGCACGCGTAAAACACTGCGGCTAACAACGATTTCCACTTAGATATTGTCGCGCACGCCAAGACTGAGAAAGAGAGAGAGAGAGAGTTAGACAGGTGGTGTGCTACGTGTGCGAGGGTGGGGGAAATAGCGCGTATGAAGAAATTACGCGGAACACCTTGCCCCATAAATACAGCAACTAGAATCGGGCGATAATCGCGCGCGACGTTTATATATATTATTGTACGCGGGCAGGCGGCACTCGGCATACAGCGAAATCGTCCGATAATTATGAAATTAATCGCGACTCTATCGCCCGCGCGCTCCGGCTCTATAAGGTGCAACGATAAAGTGCGCGTGATAAATAAGCGGCGAGCATAATATATGGCGCGCGGCGATTGCGGTATAATGAAATCACACGTGGTGACAGCCGAGAATAACGCTTGACTCACACACATACACGTACACAGCGAGAGATAGGAGAGTCTAACTGAAAATTTTTGTCGCTCTTTATATACTTTATATGAATCGCAACAAAAACGTACTCTCGTGTTTACACTGCGATGGAAATGAATCACGCGCGCGAAGGGTTACAGTTATTTCCGAGCCTGCATGAGACAGCAGCAAGTGCGCCAATTTTTTTTCCGCTGATCCATACACACAAGCGCGCGCTCAGAGATCGAGTCCAGCAGATAGCGTCCAGCGGAGAAAAAGCTCGTTATACACGCAGGCGCGCACGCAGCAGCACACGTCGTCATAGCTCGTCGGGTGGCCGCGTGCATCAAGCTTGCCAGCGAACTCCCTAAAAATTCGGCAAGCGCGAGCATTAGCGCTCGCCTCTATCTCTCCCCGTAACGGTAGCAGCGTACGTAGTATGTCTAAGCCTAGTGCTGTTGCCCACACATCGCAAGCCTCTCTACTCCGGGAAGCGCGTTCGCACGGCTTTTTCCCGAATCTACGGCTAACGGTGTGTGTATACATGCATGCGCGTTTGTTAGGGGGGAAGCGCGGCGCCTAATTAACGCGAAGCTCTAGCCCACCACCGGCGCCGCTGCTGCTCGACTCTCTCGTAGAAATATGGAGCGCATCAGTAGTGGCTGCTCGGGAGTCGCCGCGACAGCAGCTACCTCGCTCGCTCTCGCTCCGCGGTGCGTATATACGCGCTCCCGCGCCGGCTATCGAGTCTATACTTGGCCTCCTCCCGGAGAGGAGGAGTAGGCAGCAGCAGCTAACGCGAGCGCACGGCCGGGAAATCGCAGCAGTTTCTCAAGAGTCTCCGAGTGCATCGGGTCGCGCCAACGTCGGTTTCTCTCGCTCGTTCTCGCCTCTGTCTCGAGTGCATACACGTAGCATGCCGATCCTCGCCGCGGAGATGGATCGCGGCGGTGGCAGCGTGCACATGTCCTCGCTGCCGCGCGTCAAGACCCTCAGGATGCTCCAGCAGCAGCAGCAGCAGAGACTGCGGAGGCACTCGCTGATGGCGAGCCTCGAGGTATGCCGAGTGGGAGGAGGTGACGGTGTGCCGGCCGTCGAGGCGGGCAGCCAGAGGCCCGCCCTCGTGTACTTCAAGTACTACAAGGGCTACTACGACGTGCGCAAGCTGCAGCGGCACTCGGTGAGTTCAGCGATTTCAAGCGGGGCGAGCGAGCGAGCGGGAACACTTTTCCTTTCGGTCCGCGCGTCTCCGCTCATAGATAAGGGGACCCTACACTATACTCGCGCGAGCGTCGCAGATAATGCTGGTGTATAGGCCGGTCGGGCATGGTGTGGTTTGTGCACATAAGAATTATGCACATATTTATTGTGCACACTTTAGCATTGGTGTATATCTATATCTATGTGTATACTCCAATGCTAAAGTGTGCACAATAAATATGTGCATAATTCTTATGTGCACAAACCACACCATGCCGCCGGTCGTTGGGTTAATTGATTTGTGATTTTCCGTCAATTATTGGAACTATCGACGTCTGTAAAAATTGAATTCAAAGAATTTGTTTTTTTTTTTTTTTTTTTTTTTTTTATTCAAGGAAATGCGAGACATTAATTAGGAAAACTCGTGATTTCGCAATACGGCATTATTTTCCCATTTGAAGCAGCCGTGAAACAACACAATTACACTGCCTCGTTAATTGAAACGTTGCCTGGATTTCGAATGGCCTAACGAGCGTGCGATATTCGTCGTCGTGTAAAAACGCGCCAGCATCGACAATGGCCGGTGGTGGTGGCATATGTGTGTGTACGTATTGCCATATCTTCTGGGAAGAGGCAACTCACTTACTACATACTGCCACTATACGGCGGCGCGCCGTGAAAAGGAATTCCGTTTCATAATTCCAAGCAGCGCCGCATATTTTCCGATTGCCCCGCGGCGATAAGCGCGCGAATGCCTTATAAACGCCCTCGTTTGTCCACACACACACACACACACACACACAAACACACACACACACACACACATGCGAGGCAAATGAGTGCGTCGATCGCCATTAGGTCTGACATATAGGTCCGCGGCCCGATGGCAACGAGCGCGCGCGCGCTCGCAACAGTAGTCGATTTCAGTCGGCGATAAAGTCCTTGAAAAGTGTCAAGCCGTGTGGCTTGGGGAACCGTGCGCGCATCGGGGGGAGGAGGAGGGGGGCTCTATTTAAATCGCAATACAGTTATATCCGCGACCTCTTAACCCATTGTCCCATTAACGTATTTATAGTCGATCACGACGACGACGACGGTCCCGGGTTGACTGTGTGTGTGTGTGCTACTGCTGCAGCTAGCTACCTCTTCGGTGCTGCACAAAACAAACATTTCATTCCGATCGCACGTGGCTGTTGCTCTCGCTCTCTCTTGAGAAGAGATCTTCGGTATATCGGGCTTCTCTATCGCGAGATGTATTATGCTACGCGTCCATCAACCGAGATATCTCTCTCTCTTATACTTGGCCGTGCGATGGGTACTTCTGTATTAGTAGCTCGTCTCTCCAGAGCCGGACGATGGGAGTAGAAACTCGCTGCTGCTGCTGCAAGTGCCTCTCTCCCTCTTAGAGTCACAATGGTAAAAGTGACAGTTTTATCGACACCCACTGCTCGACTTTTTTTTTTTGTTAACACGCAGAGCCACTCGTATCCACGCTCCGCTGCATCGCTGTATTTAATCTCACGCTCTCGTAGTTGAATGACGCTCGCGCGTGAGATGGAATAGAAAGAAAACGAGCGCACTTTTCTTGGCCGGCATCCAGTTCCGTGGTTTATTTCGAATGCAGTTTTCGGGCCCCGCTAGACTAGACCCACACCTTGTTTCGCGCGCGCGCGAGACGTACACGACGACGACGACGGGAGGGAGAGATTCTAATTTGGTCGGTCGGAACATGTCCCGACGTCTCGTCTCGTTTCGTATAGGCGCAGACGCCGGGTTCTCCGTGCTTTTTGCTCGCAGGACTCTATATGTACTAGCGCGTATGCGAGTGCCATGAAAATCAAAGGAAACGCCCCGATTCATTCAGGAAATGTGGCGGCGAGAGTGGACATGTGTATTCGCCGACTTTATCTCAGCCGGGCGATCTTAATCCCACGCGACGGCGCACAGATACTTTTATTTCTGAGTTTGGCTGTATCTGTTTCTCTGTGTGTGTTCCTGACACGATAGGAGACTGTGTAATTAGATCAAACGTTTGCAAGATAAATATTTATTTCCTGCGCGTTTGGCCTTCTACTTACGCGCGTGGGAACGCATTTTCCCGAATTCAATGAGACTTCCTGTTTAGATTACACTGCCCCACTGCCATTTATGATACACACACACACAAACACACACACATGCACGGCGTATTTTTTTCTCTACCATAATACACGTGTATAAGCCTATTTACACTGGCCGAGCAGAGACGTGACCGTTTAATACGAAATCCGCCCGGCCGATGATTTACGAGGGGCAATTGACAAGAGGGCCGACGTAGCAGCAGCACCCCTTTCAATAATCCACATTCCTTCTCGAGCATCATCCTCTCTTTTCTATTCGCACCTCTCATCTCCGACTCCCCTCGTTCTCCTTGTACACACATACACGCACACAAAAGCACGCGCTCCTCTATATAAGGGGGTTTAAGAAAGCGAAAAGATTTAGCGCTTTCAACCCCGCGCGCTCGCGCTCATGATAAATAACCGCGCTTGATGCCTGCTTGTACGCGCAACCCTTTGACGATGGTGGCGGTGATCTCGACAGACGAGAGAAGAGGCGAGAAGAAGAACGTTACACATAATGGCCCACATAGTAGGAGGTAGGCAAGAGCGCGCGCACGATTCGCTCGTCATCACGTTTTCAGAGAAAACGTGACTTCGCCTTCGCCGGGGCGCTTATGCGAGAGCGAGAGCGCGGAGTAAGAGATGTCGGAGATTGAGACATTGTTCGCGTCTGAGGAGGAGGGGAGGAGAGATGGTGCAGTAGGCTCGAGAGAAAGACAGAGAGGAAGTATTCACGCCGGGAGTATTAAAGAATGACACTTGGTAATTCGTCTTGGCGAGGCACCATCGAGTGTTTGCTTCGAGTGTGTCACGGAGCGGTACTCGAAATTTAGGGATTTCGGTGCTCGCGGGTGACCGAAAACAGAGGGAGGGCTAGGGAATCGACCCTTTCTTGTTTTCATTGGCAGAAAGGGGTTCATACGTCTTCCTCGGCTGTTGTTCCGAAATTTGTCTTGTGTTTATACAGCTGATTGGCTGAATCTGGTAAATAAACATCATCACGTAGAAACAACAATAACCTTCTTCACACAGCGTATTAACAAAAATAATACGTATACGGTTCAACTGCTGCGTCACATGAATCTTACACCACACCGAACACAGTTACTTACTCGGGCATATCCCGAGGGCGCTCGTTCATGAAAATCTCTTCTTAACGACATTTTAACCGCCTTGCCTGCACGCTTTTCCACGTGAAAACTCCGCATAAAAGGCAAAAAGCAAGGACCGGGGGTCCGGCAACAACGGCGGCAGCTGCAAGAGAACCGTTTGTCGCCCAAGAAAGAAAAAAAAGAAGGAACGTCGCGCTGTCGGAGAGTTCATTGCGACGGAGAAAGAGAGAGCGAAGGTCGCGCGCTAAATTTATTGGCCCGCTGCTGCTGGCGCTGGCGCAGGTATATAGCACGCGTACCTGCGCGATGACAAAGGTGTGCGAGCGAGAGTATAAGACCGTTTGGCAAAAAGTGCAGACGGCGAGGGGCGCGAAAGACAAGTGTGTGTGTGCGCTGCAACGCGCAGACGTCCGTTGACCCTGTACACAGCAGCGTTCCTCTGCGTCTGCTCATCGAGCACGTTTATGGAAAGAGACAAGAGTCTCAAGAGCGGCGGCGGCAATGTCGAAACACCACTCCCGTCCCAATCGTCGTCAGCCGAACGGAAAAATCGTGTCGCGCGCTAGCTTATATTGTGTGTAAGACGACACGCGCTCTCGGGGGGACGTTAACCTCAGCTTCAGTTTCTTAATCCTCGTATATGTACATACGCGCACATAAGCGGCACTTTTCTGTGATTGAATTATGTCATAAACGCCTCGCGTGTGTCTATACGTTCGATCTGGCATCTCCCGGAGACGCACTCCTCTATAACCGAGCAATCTTTTTTATTCTAATGAGCAACTGTACTTCTCTCTAGCTGTAGCTATAGGTCCTCGTGGGCGTCGCGGCGCAACTATACGAGCCGTCAGTTTGGAATGCTTCGTCGCAGCTGCTGCTGTTGTATGTGTACGTGTCTCTTTCGAAAGGTGGCTATTAGTAGCGGTGATGCCGATAAAGCGGCGAAATACGTACAATACAGCACTACTACTTTATACCACTGGGTCGAGATTCTGTTATCGCTCGGAGTTTTGAGATTGGATTTACATATACGACGAGCACGGCTCTAACGCGCAGCGCCGATGAGCCTTCAATCTCGCGGGATCGCTCATTTGTGACGTTTAAATTGATTTGTGGTCGTTTGGTTAAATGGAGAGGAGGGGCTGCCATCAAGCAAAGGGGAACAAAACTTTTGGTCGTGTGGCTCGTTTTGTGCGTTGGCTGCAAGGCTTTTGTAATAAAGCGGTGTGGGCCTTTCACGAATTTTAATTTTCTTTCGTAGTCAGGCGTTTTGATATAGGTTTGAAATATATGTCGGTGCATTATTGTGGCAGTAGTCTGCGCGAACGGTAAATATAGAATAGCCGAAGTAAAAGTTCCACTCTCGCACATAGGCGATAACGCACGCGCACCCCATTCATACCATCGTCCTCATTAAGCTCGCCGCGAAGACTTCTCGATTATCACTATACGGCACTCGTAAATATGAAAGAAAAATAATAAATTGCGACGCTTTGTGAAACTTTCAATAAAGCTTCATTAAGAGCATCGAAAGTGTGTGTGTGTGTGTGCGAGCAAAGTAGGTCTGATAAAAAAGGTCAGCGGCGATCGTTTAAGAAAATCCTTGGCGGCGATGCGCTTATCGGCTGTGCACAGGACAGATAAGATCCGACTCTGTGAGAGAGAGAGAGAGAGAGAGAGCAGCGATGGGCAATCGGCTGACTGACTGTAGGGCGGCGCGGTATCTCGCGCGTATCGGCGCTCCGAGTCAACACCGCGCGTGTCGGGACAGCGCAGTCGGTCCCATTCATTCGTTCGTTCATTCATTCTTACGCTGCAGTAGTGCGCACGGAAGCGTCTCTCTTTTTCTCACCGACAACGAAGATGACGTCGCCGGAGCAGGAACAACCAAAAGCGAAAAAGGCGAGAGAGTAGATAATGACTTGCAGGACGCGACTATACGTCAGCCAGATAGACCCGAGGAAAACAGATATCCGCGCGTGTCTTGCGAATAGACTCGTCGTAATGGTGTGGCAACACATCTCTCCGCGGAGTTGCAGCAGTGCACGTTACCCACAGTCTGTCCCGAAAATTCGCCCGCGTGTGTGATATATGCCTACGTGATCTTTCGCTCGGATATAATCTTTCCCACTTCTCCGAAATTCTCTCGCGCTTATCTCTCTCAGTCTCGGTCCGCCCGCGATAATAATTAGTTTTGGCGGCAGTCTCTGTGTTGTACCACGCGTGGAAAGACGATGCGAATAATAGTAGTGCAGTGGTCGAGCAGTCGACAATGACGCGATCGGCGTGCCAGGACTGGTGTCAAAACTTGAGATTCTTGCTGTGGAGACGCCGGTGGCAGGCGCAGGCTCTGCCTAGGCGCGGGAGATTTCGACAGGTAAGCCGTTATACGCACGCCGCAGCCCGTAGGAGTTGTATTTTTTTTCCTCTCCCGCGTGCGCGCCAGTTATTCGGCTTCCTTTGGGAAATCGGGCCGACGCGTGCAGAACGACCAATCGTATTCGAGTGCTCCGAGGCGAAGTGTGTTAATTTTAAAACGCACAAGTATATGAGAGACGGTGATGTGTCTTGTATCCCGTGTGATTGACAGATGTTTGTACAATTTTTTAGTGCATACTGGCAGCTCCGATTCGATTTTTGTTTCCTTTACTTTTTTTTATCGAACTGAAGAAAAGAAAAACGTTTCCTGCGTTTTGCCGCAGTAGTGTAGCAATACGCCGCACGCCGCTGCTCCCGATATTAAGTCAAATGCGTAACGGTTGCTTGTCACAGTGAGACACTGGCGCCTCAGCAATTTTCGCGTATGTGTATCTGTGTGTATTTCGAAAAGACAGGCGGCGTATATAATTAAAATGCGAAAAGAGCGGCGTTTAAGACGTCAAATTGAAAAAACTGATTTACCGCCTGGCGATGCGTGTTTACCGATAAATTTTTTCGAATAACTCAGCGCGCGCGCGCGCACGCCCTCCTCGAGCACATATCTCGGGCATTCTTGTAATCGGAGAATTATCGGTATTGAGAGCACAATAAACAAGTCTTTAGTGTTTATACGAGCGGCCGATAAAACCAGTGAGAAAAAAAGCGCTTCGACAACGCCCGATCCCTCTCGTCGCACGCGCGCGTCTACACACTCGCGCTCAAGAACGAAGAGCTCTGTGTGCAGCCACGAAGAGTAGAGCGAGAGAGAAAAAGTTCAACGAGCCATTGACTTTCGCTAGCAGCAGCTCACGACTACACACACACACACGTACACACACACACACACACACACACACACACACACACACACACACACACACACACACACACACACACACACACACACACACACACACACACACACACACACACACACACACACACACACACACGCATACACTTTCGCAGACTACACGTGGCCACACACATGCAGTAGCAGCAGCCTCGCCCGGTATAGGCGCGCATTAATTTCTTTCACGTACGCACACTCGCGCGCGCAAGCTCGCCGGCGCGTATAAATACACGTTCTCTCTCTCTCTCTCCCTCTCTCTCTCTCCTGGGGGGGTTTGGCGCGTGGTCAAGACACGACTGCAGCCTCTCTCTCTCTCTCTCTCGCTTTCGCTCTAGTCCGATATTCTCACGATTCCGCGAATTAGCGCGAGTGCATCGCTCCGCGGAGCGAGGGTGGGGGCAGTCAGACGCGATAGGACAGTGACGGGGGAGAGAGGGGAGAAAGATCTTTCGGCGGCTTCTATTTCGAAAACTGGGCTACGGTGCATTGACCGGCCGCTGCCACCACGGTGTGCATATATATAGGGGGAACGGATTTTCGGCGAGAGTGTCCGTTATTTCAATGCTAACCTCTAATTAAGCCGAATTCTAATTTCGTGCGCTGCGCTGGTTATTTTTAGACCGGTGAATGCGCGCTGATTCTGAACTTCGACAGGGGATGAGGTGAGGTTCAGCTGCAATGCTATGTGGGAAATTAATTTCGCGATTGACGAGAGAGTAAGGTGAAACTTTTCGTGACGTCGATTTTTTTCGCACGTGCTGTAAGCATGTAACGCGCATACGGTGTTCTCTCCCTTCCGTATAACGTTCTGATGTAACGCCGAATACACATTACGCATACAAATTGCGTGCGAATGTGCGTAGTACCGCCGCCGCCACACAGACAATATCTCTCGGAAGATTACGTACGCGGCGCGTGGAAAAGATCTGGAGCTAACTGTCGGAACAAGATTAATCTAAAAGCCAAAACAAAAAGAACAGCGTGCTCTCATGAGCCCGATCGCGTTTAATAGAAACGCACAGAGAACGCAAGTGTATTACGAAATGAAGAGAACGAGACAAATTTCCTTAACAGGACAATTTGTCGTGCTTAATGTCGGACAGCTCGAAATTCAGTGTCTCTCGATCTCCTCCTCCTCCTCCGTTCGAGGAGAGCCCAGCTCTCTTCGAAGTCGTCCAGGCTCACTCGCGTTTTGAGCCCCGGCGAGTAGTCGTCGTCGGCTCGGGCGATCGACTTATTCATGGGCTCTCGCCGAGAGAGAGAGAGAGAGCAGCTCTAGCTCGTATAGAGAGAAACCTGTCTGGCCTCCTCGCCGGCTCTCTTAATTCGAGTCCGGATCACCTGCGCGAGTAGTCGAACGAGTGCCTGCAGGTGCTCTCTCTCCCTCTCTCTCTATGTTTCTCGCTCGTCCGCGTTCGCTGCCTGCTCGTTCTCTCTATAGAGAGTCGCCCTCGAGTGAGTCGTTCTCGTCCGCGTACGTATAGGATACACATCTATACACTTGCACTGCTAGAGTGGGTAGAGAGATCCTAGAGACGGAAATCTTTAATTCGCACAAAAAATTCAGATCATGCGTGTATTCGCTCCGAGTCTGCGTCTATGTGAGTAATCTGATTTGCGCTCTCAACTCTCCGCGGGTTGCATGATCTCGTCATTATCTCGATATTCCTCCTCCTAATTGATTCCCCTGCTCCTTGAGCGCGTGCTCGGATATACACGTTTACGCATCCCCCTGGGACTCGAACAAATTTCACCTACTTCATGCCTGTACTTATGCATACTCCTCCCTCCCCCCCCCCCTTTTATTGATTTAAAACGCCGTGAACTCGTCTTGCCTCTCTATTCCCCCCTTCTCTCGCTATATACACTCCGCATATATATGTACACGCTCGGCGCGCGCATACACTTTTCTTCGTTTTTACACGCTCGGACGGATCGGGGAATGAAATCAGGAATGGTCAGCCCGCGAGCGCGGCGAGAAACCAAAAAATAAACAAAAAAAAGTGGAGGGGATATGGCAAAAAAGAAGCCGGCAGCAGCAGCGGCAACGGGGATATAAAAAGGCGTGTGCGCGCGCGCGCACGAGTGAGAGAGCTAGCGGGCTGCTGCTGTGTAGCCGCGGCGCGCGTTATACGGTGAATCGGCAGCAGCAGCAGCCGCCCCGGCGACTTTAGCGGTGCGCGCGAGCACGCGTATACTAATGCGTCCCGGGGGAGAGATCGAGCAGCGGCGGCGGTGCTGGAATTTGCATAAGGCACTCGTCCGTGAAATGCCTTTAAATTTCGCAGCATGAGCGCTGCTTTCGTCCCAGACATCCGGTCTGGCCCGGTATACGCATACACAGACGCACGTATATGTATAGGACGTATTTTTCTATGAGAAAGTTCGCAGTGTGTACACACACGGGCGTGCTGCACCCGTGCCTACCGCGGCATTCTCCCTCTTGCGCTCTCTCCCCTTTGCTCCATCTCATCTTCCTCTATCGCTTTGCTCGTGCTCGGCTGTCCTCTCACTCTCTTGCTCAAAGCAAGCCCTTCTTTCAACCAGTTTTTGGGGCACCGATACCGAGCCGGGAAGAAGAAGCGTATCGTAATTGCCCCCCCGAAACGTAGCCCCTTGAACCCTTCTATTGTTGCGTTGCGCGTGCTCGCGTGATCATTTCCGATCTTTGCTCTCTCACTCAGAAAAAAATTTACTGCCGCAAATGCGAGGAGGAGTGTATACCGCCGCCGGTTCCTCGTACAATTTCGCCCGGGCCGCCGAAAAGAATTCCAAGTACGAAAAGTGCATTATCCTTCTCTTTCAGCGCGAAGAAAAAGCTACATCACACCGCGCTGTAATTTACTCCGCGCGTTGCTGAAATTGCGCTCTTTTTGCTTTTGAATAATTACGATCTTTACGCGCTGTAACGCAACGCTGTGGTACGAATCTCGGCGTACCTTTGTATTTCCTCGCGTGCTACCGACACGTGGGCGTTGTTAAATTTGTAATTATATGGTAGAACAAACATCAACATAACATTAGAACCACGATCTACAACATGTATACTCAGAAATAAACAATCCACTCAGCCCAGTATTCGCGTACGACCAATTCCCTTTACGCAGCCGAACAATAAAACATCCGAAATCTCATTTCGCCCCGTAGCTGCAGCAGCGGCAGATTGCATGATAAAATCGAATTTGTCTCTGAGGAATTAACACGCGCGAAATAACGAATGCAAATCTCGCGCCGCAATGCATTATGTATTTAGATTTTCGCGATTAGTTTCGGTCGCAGGGCCGACGAAAAAGGAAAAAGAGCAACAAACAACAAACCGCAACAAACTCACGAGCAAGCGGGTGTGCACAGCGTATAATGCGCGCGGACGGCCTCAAATTAAATTGTCCGTCGAAGGGTATTAACTGCATCTCTCGGGGGCCCCCCTTTTCGAGTGGGCCCCCGGTTCTAAACCGTTTAAGCGGCCCGTCCGAGACGTCCTGATTTATTCCGGCGAAAGCGAAACGCATCGCCCGGACAGCCGAGAGAAGAGATAGGCAGAGGGAGAGGACCAATCTGGCTACTAGGTTTCACCCAAAGTGATAGCCGGCATCCTCGTTTCGTTTTTTTTTCATTCTGCACGCGCCCGCAGTGCATTCACCGCCGCGCGCGACTGGGCACGTGCACAATGCCCGGCTAACGAGGTTCGTAAAAATATTTGCACTTTTATGAAGCGTGCAGAGAGGAGAGAGTGAAGATATTTGACTGCCAAACATTTAGCTTTTATTTTCGTGCCTCCGAGCTGTGGTGGCCACGAAAGTGTACGTAATCGTTTTTAATCAAGTTAACAAAAGATATACCGTGCATAGTTCTCCCGCAGCCCATGATAAATGCCTCACGCAGAGTATAATAAACGAAAATGTTCTCAAAATACCTGCTCCCGCGGAGCCCTTGAAACTCTCCGGAGCGTCACATTGTTACACATATATATTTCAGCGAGTGCGCGTCGCGTCCGACCTTGAAGATAGCCAGACATTGTAACTCTTCTGAAAAATAAAGCAGCAGCGCGCGTGCTTGTATAGTCATCGACGACGGTCATCCCCTTTGGGGCCTGGTCGCGCTGGTAAACGAGACATCGGCGCGAAATATACAGCCCGCTATGCGCAGAGTGTCTGTGTACGCTATACAACGCCGCAGCACCGTATAAGAATAAAGTGGCGGAATTAAGGATAAATTAGCCGTAAGACAGGCCATCGGCGCGCTGTTTATGCACCTTCATAATGCACAATTTATATCCGTGGGCACGCACGCGTATGTGTGTGTATATGCCCACAGTATACTTTATAGCGCTCGGCTACTAAATGCAGCGCGCGCGCACCACGGCCAGTAAAATCAAAAGCGCATCAAGCCGGGGAATGCGCTCGCTCGCTCGCTCGCTCGCGCCTGCGCGTACGACTGTTATAAAGCACGCCTGTCCCAGCTAATCGACCCAATGTTTCTGCCCGCGCGTAGATAAACTCGCATTGGAATTATGATATAAAGCTAATTGCTCGTCGGCGAAAGAGAGAGAGAGAGAGAGAGAGAGAGAGAGAGAGAGAGAGAGAGAGAGAGAGAGAGAGAGAGCTGCTGCTTGATAAGTCCGCTCGTGCTCTCTGTGTAGATTAAAATCGCTGCCGACCAATCGCAACAGCAAGCTCTCGCGATCCTTTCCAATGTAAATTGCGTCCTTGAGTATAAGCGCGACGCGAAAAACGCGAGCAGGGTATATGTGTACGGGAGGAGGGGGAGAGGTGTTCGAAAAAACGCCCTCGCGGGGAAAAATTTATTCACCAACTACTGTTGAGAGAGAGAGAGAGAGAGAGAGAGAGAGAGAGAGAGAGAGAGAGAGAGCGTGTTAATCGCTTATGGAGCGATTACTTCGGCGCGTGCTTGTCTCGGCAAAAAACCTAATTATTTAACTCTGTAGTCGATCGGAGATAGCGAGTGAAATGAAACGCTGAAAATTCTTCTCTCGCGCCTCTCTCTCTCTCTCTCTCTCTCTCTCTCTCTCTCTCTCTCTCTCTCTCTCTCTCTCTCTCTCTATATTGATCAGACAAGCAAGACGGATCGGTCTGCGCGCGTATAGGCAGCGACGTATTATGAAAAATACGCGCCGCGGCCTATAAGAGGAAGAGAAACGAGGGGGAGGGTCGCGCGCTATGAATTCGTAACCGAGTCCCGGCTAACGAACATCCGTCGAGAAGAGAGAGAGAGAGAAAAAAGGAGGATGGTAACCTTCCCCCCAGCATATGCAGCCCACTCCTCCCACGAGGCGTATGTATGCGCATGAGCGGCTCTGCGGCGGCCTCGAGCAACAAGAGTAAAACCGCGAACGTGCAAACATTACCGATTCGCGCTCTCTCTCTCTCTCTCTCTCTCTCTCGCAGAGGTGGAGTGAAAAAAAATTGATTTTTTTCGCACTGCAGCGGCCCTATGCTCGTCTGGCCGCGATGAAAGAGATACGTTTACTTTGGCTGTTTTGCCTGCGTCTTCCTTTTTTCCTCTCTTGGCTCTCTCGCTGCTATTTGCCTGACTTTGAGTCCTTGTTAAATTGGTTCTGGGGCTCGTTCGTACAAATGGCTTGAAAAATTATTCACACGTATATGTATATATAACGATCGTTTCAAACTTATCGATCGTTATATTATGCGCAGTGCCGTCGTAAATCACGAATGCAAGGATAGCAGAAAATTTGAATAGACGGTAGTGCTCGAACAAAGACGCCAAAGATTTCGTATACAAAAGGATGAAAAAATATAAAAAGAACAAAAAAAAAATCGGAAAACGCATAGGTATTGTTCGCAGCAGCAGCTGCCGTCAGCAAACGACGATTCGTGCGGCGGTTTACGCAACTCTGCAAACAATCGTTTGCGATGCGGGGCGCGGTGTATACGCATATATCGAGTGGGGGAAGAATCTAGCGACTTTTTTCTGCTGTCTCCACGTATACGCTTCGTTAACAATTTTCATGCCGCGCGTGCGAACACGTAATTCTGCAAGAATTCTGTTGCTGCTCGCTGTCTCACCGCGTCGAAGGCTCAATACTCATGTTCGACGGTAATTCTTTGTATACTTTATCCTATAAGCTTCGAATGTGTATACCTATACATTTTAAAGTTTCCACCGAGATGTGCTACACGGAAAAAAAGTTTCCATTAAAAATTACTATTTTCTCTACTAGTCTGAGGACATACTCAAATTCTGAAGATATTTATTATATTTTAGCAATTAATGGTATACACCTTTTTAAAAATAAATGAATATGGTTATAAAATTTGCTACATTACTTATATAAAATTTAGTACTTACTATACTAAATTTTCAAAACACTAATATTCGATAGAAGATGTAGCAATTTTTACGAGCCAGTTTACTAAAATTTGATAGAATTGTGACAATTTTTACAAGTCACTTTACCAAAAATTACGAGACCTTCTGCTAACGACAACATCAGCAAGTCGACATAACCTCAAAAGAGATTTACTTATCACCTTCTCTTCTATAAAATTAATTATAAAATATAACCTGCATATTTTTACAAATATTTATTAATTTAGAAACTCGTGTACTACATCCTTCGTGAAACAAATAGTTAATTAACTTATTAAGACGTCGAATTTGTCCTATTGTGGAATTACACAAGCTGTAGCATATGTAGACGAGTCGAAACGTCTTTCATGTAAGTGCACGTTGGTGATGTAGCGGTAAGACTGCGGCTTCTCGCGCGGCGGGCTCGAGCTCAATCCCAGCTCTGCGTTTTTTTCAAATACAAAAAATTATTTATTTCTTCTACTTAATGTAAGTACATTCACAATCTAAAATATAACATCGGTAATATAGATTGTGAAAAAAAATTTTGTAATTGTAAATTTCCACTTTAATTTCCGAAATATTAAAATTTGGTAAAGTGGATTCTAAAATTTAATACATTTCGAGTATGTCCCCAGTTTCCTGTACAGTATACTAAATTTTAGTCATTGAAGGAATAATTTTTACTGGAAACTTTTTTTACGTGTAAGCACTCTCGATAAGAATTTTTTAAAAATCATTTCACGCTCGATGTAGAGCTCGTTTATGTGTCTATTTACTTACAAAATCTACATTATTACACGATCGCTACACGCGAAAACACACGCGGCGGTTAACTTTCATTTACGGCTCGTAGAAAGCCGAGATCTGTGCGCTGCGATACTGTCATATTCCCAATAATTTTACCTCAGCCAATAGACACCGATGAATAATAATGTTCACTCACTCTCTCTCTCTCCCTACCTGTTCACCAAACATTCACACGTATCCTACGAAAAAAACCTCCTCTCCAGCGTATATACATATCACCCGCTCGAGCGGAATTCGCTTGGGGCGATTTTATCTCGTGCGAGCTATGTACACTTGCACACGCTCTCTCGACTCTATTTTCCGCGCGCGTCAAATATTGCTCGACGAGCGCAGCAGCAGCGGCTCAAAGATAATCGTCGCGCGGCTCCGTTTGGGCGCGAGAGAGTAGCGCGCATTAAGGTCGTGATTTGCGACAGGCCGTAAAGTCCGCTGCTCTCGCCTCGCGCGCGCATATACGCATCCTTCCGCGATTCGCTTGAATTATTCGCGCGCGCCTATCATTTGCGGGAGCGGCGCGGATGTAAGGGTATCTATATAGTGTGTACACGCTTTTGTCGAGTCGAAACGGTAACGCTCGCGGCGAGCGTGTTATTTATGAAATTTAAATGGTATTCATGAACCGCGCGCGAGAGGAGAGCCGCCGCCTGTAAAAT
The DNA here is from genome assembly GCA_036365515.1 of Torymus aiolomorphi. Classification (NCBI taxonomy): domain Eukaryota; kingdom Metazoa; phylum Arthropoda; class Insecta; order Hymenoptera; family Torymidae; genus Torymus; species Torymus aiolomorphi. The sequence goes on from CM070873.1 coordinate 262,372,779, forward strand.
AATCGTTTTATATACGTTTGCTCGTTTGACTGTTAGATGGGCGATGTTTCATAGCGCGTGATGCGCCCGCAACGTTATTCTCTCTCTCTCTCTCTCTCTCTCTCTCTCTCTCTCTCTCTCTCTCTCTCTCTCGCTCTCTCTCTCTCTCCCCGAACATTGTTTAACATCGATTGAAATTATGCGGATGTATTAAAATTTAATTAACAAACGGCGCGCCGAAGCGTTTTATTACACGCGCGCCTGGAAGAGAAGTTCCTCCTCGCTGCCGTGCAGTATGAAGTGTAAATCTTGCACGTAATATTAACATTATTCCGCGGAGTGTGAGCGGTGAAGAGTTGAGATTTAAGAATCGCTCGAAATTAATTGATTATGCAGTACCGTTTAACGAAAGACCGCAGGGCGAAAATATACCGTAAAAATAGTAAAACGTAGTGATTACAATCTCTCTCACTCTTTCTCTCTCGCGTGAAGATTTTGCACGCTTTCTTCCGCAAAGCGTATATAAAACGCGAGAGTGACACTTTTTACGATGCCACGGCACTTACGGGGATACAAGTTCCGCAGTAAGTACAACGTACCCGTAAAAACACGGTGCGCCGCGCCGTCATTACGAAATAACGCTGCAGTGCGTCGAGCGGTTTACGCTACATTCAGAATTCTGGAAATACCTTCCGCTTCATGTCGATCCCGCGAAAAACGCAGGGCTTTGATTAATTTATCGGAATCGGCACTTAAAAAAAAGAACTTCTAAAACTCAAAGCCAACTCTGCGATCCGAGTATAGCAACCCCCCAACTCCGGATGCAAAACTTCGATTTTCTGCCTACGCAGGTGCACGTGAGACAGCGCGAATTGACTGGCAGCAATTTAGGCGCTGAATCAGCTCTCTCACACTGTGACCTGAAAAGTGCACACCAGACGTAGGCGACGATGCATGCAGCAATATCTACGTGTATCTAGTGTAACTAGTAGCGAGCGATGGTGTATTGTAAGTATCGACGTGCCGTGTAAAACGAGTCGCACGCGGCGAGTCGTGCAGATGCGAGGCACTCCCGCACGCGATCGCCGAATTCTTCCCTTTCATCTCGCGTTGCGCGAGGCGCAGTAGCAGCGCCCATTGTGCACTTGCGACTCCCTATCGATATGGTTAAGTTTGCAAAACTAAACGACAGATGAAGTTTTCTGAAAATATGTATATATATATACATGTCGATTTCGTGATAAGTAGTTCCTGTTTCTCAGATTCAATAGTGTTATAAATCAAAATTTTTCTGCTTCTCCGTTGAAAAAGCGTTTCTCCAAAGCTCAAAATTACTTCAGCAGCATAGATAAACTTGTTCTCCTCGATAGTGTGTAAGGTAGCCGCAGGTAGAACGGTGAATAGACAAATTGCAAAAAATCCGTGTCGAAAAATCAGCCGCATTTATCCTGATGCGTAATTACGCGTCGACGCTTTCGAGTCGTCCCGGAAAAGCGCGCGCGTCGCTCAAGTAGTTGCTGCTGCTGTGTTGGCCTTTACAGCTGTTCGTAATTTCATAATCGGCGATAAAGCCGCTTGAGCTCGCGCGAAGCCGAGAGTAATTATAATAGCATCAAAATTACCTCCTTACCTCCTTTTCCCGAAGCCCAATTCCTCGGGGCACGAGTCATCATCTACGATGATTCGCGCGCTCTACTCCCAGGGAAATACGCACAGCTATACCAAAAAAGGGGGAAAAATAAATGAAAACGTGCAGGCCAGTCGCACGCGATAGGAGAATCGAGAGCAAGAAGCGAAGCAGCACCTGTAGAGAAAAAGCAGCCGAAGCTCTTTACGGCTGTCGCACGACTTCCTGCGCTCTCGCCTCGCGCGCACTTACTAAGCCGCCATCTATCGAGAGCGCGACTATCGGTATACTAAGTGGTTTAAATGAAACTATTACGCGCTGCGGTGGCTGGAGATCCTGCGGAGTGAGCGAGAGGGGGAGAGAGGGAGAGGAACATTCGCTCGCTCGGTGAATGGAATGAGATTCCTGCGTGCGGCGCGCATGCACATGCATGCATGCATGCAGCGGCAGCAGTCGCACCTGATCCCCGCGAATGCCTTTGAGTGCTGACCGCGTAGGATACGCTTGTTATTATTGCGCACGTGTGTGTACGGCGTTTGCGCATTAGATAGTCATTTTACGTGCGCTCGTGTTTGTGCACGAGATGAAGCAAGCGCGTCTAATGAAAAATAACGCGGCAGCACAAAAGTAATGACAAATTATGATCCCTGCTGTATACTCTCTCGGAGCGATTCAGGCCTTCGACTCTCTTTCTTACTCTTAATCTCTCGCGTAATTTGTAGAGAGGATCGAGGGAGAGAGAGAGGGGGAACAATATGACCGCGCAAATTATGATTAAGTCGATCGGGGGCGCGTACAACGCGATTTAAATCGCAAATTCTTGGGCGAATCGAATGCTAGCGGACACAGCGTAACAGAAGCAAATCGAAGCGCTCGATCATACATCACTGTTTGCGTTCTTTCTGATACTATACACTCGACGGAGAGATAAGACACCCCCACTTGCGACAGGTAGAAAAACGAACGCTTTTCGCAGTAAATAAGCGTCGTCGTGCTTTCATCCATATTCACAACCACGCCCGGCGAGCCATCCTCACGCTGCACTCATGCATATGTTAAACGGTCGTGCGCGCGTGCGCGATGTAAATATGCAGGCTTCAATCATACAAGCTCGCGAGAGGGAGAATCTAAGTCAAGGTGCTATATAGCGTGTAGCCATTGTCATATCGCTCTCTCGCTCGCTCGCGCCTCCGCCGATGATATACGGCCCGCGGCCGCTAAATCTTGCGCCGCAGCGGTCGTTTTTCACGCAGTAGCACGCGCAAGGTGTCGGGAGGGGGGGAAGGAAAAGCGCAGTCGCGCGCACGCGCACGGGCACCTTGAATTACGAGGTAAAGGCGCGTTCCGCAGGGTGCATGGCATAAATTACGAGGAGGAGGAAGAGAGATAGAGGGTACCGCTGCCGCCGCTGCTGCTGCTGTTGCGACTAATAAAGTGCACGGGTCGGCAGAGTTTCGGTGACGTTTAATTAAGTGTGTGCGGTAGCGTGTGACCTGGAAATCAAAATTCGCAAGAAGTGTTGAATATATGTGTATGTGTGTGCTTTTTGAGAGGCGGAACTTCAGGTTAATTGGACGTTTTTTCCGCGGCGGAGATTTAATAATCGCGACAGTTTCTCAAATTAAAATTCCCGGCTCCTTACGACGTCTTATTTTTTGATAATTCCGTCACCTCTGGCCGAAACTTATAACGTGCGAGCAGGCCCATCGCCGATCAGCAAATATATAATACACCGCACGAGCTGCTTCATAAATTCTGACGGACTTTTTGCAAAGCAAGAACGAAGAGTAGTCGCAAAAAAAAATTTTTAAAATGCGCGGAGACCCTCGTCAGTCGCTCATAATACCAACTTCGCCTTATTCGCACCTCTCATCGTTCGCGATAAAGCGATGAGCCCTATCGTCCCACCCTCGATTAGCGAAAAAGATACACGCGCTCGCGTGAGCTTCACCATAACCGGCAGGAATTATTTACACTTCGCGGCCGGTAAGGTATATCGTCGTCGTCGCGCATCTAACTCTCCGGCTTCTATCTCTCGATGCGGTCGCGCGCGGGGCGAATAAGATTTGTTAAGAGACGTTAAGAACGGTAGGCGGGCCCCGCATTCTCTCTCTCTCTCCCTCTCTCTCTCTCTCTCTCTCTCTATCTCTCTCTCTCTCTCTCTCATTCTCCATTCTCGTTTCTCCTTTTCCTCGTCTTCGTTATTTTGCGCGTTTGCGCGGCCGGCGAGAACTCGCGGTTAGAATACCGAGATCCTAGATAGACGGCAATAAAAAAAAAGAAGGAGAACGAGACGAAGAGCGAGGCAGCGAGACACTCACAAAATTGCCTATTAGCTAAGCGCCTAGAGTGGATTTCTTTCGGTCGTATATAGCAAGAGCCGCAACGGCGATGCTGAAATATGTATAACGTACAGGGCTGATATGTTCGGGATTTGCTATCGTTGGACTCGAATTTTCGTATAATATATAGTCTCTCTCGTTCATTATTAATGCATATATTCGTCGTAAATAACAACACGGTATACCGTCGGTACACTTCCACTTTATTAAGAACATATTTTTCAGCGTAAAAGGCGAATTATAGTCATAATAATACTTTATTGAAACTTTATAAATTTGCGTACGCGCGCGAAATTTCGCGATCCTCAAAGGCAACTCCTCCGCTCGCGTTGTAAATATTCTTTATGTGTTCCTTATGGGAATGCGCCAGCCTTATCGACATCGCCGTCTCCTCGTCTTTTCAATTTCAAAATTATTCCACACAGCAGCAGAGGAGAAAAAAAAAACACTCGCTTCGCACAGTATCGCGTTGCGCGCGCCTGCGGGGCGTCGAAGTTGTTTTTCGAATTTTGTTACACTTTAGCCCATTTTTCTGCCTCGTAAGCCCGCGCGCATACGTAAAATAATTACGCCGCGGTCCAAGGACGACAACGCGGCTGCAGCATGTATATAATAAAAGACTTCCAACCGACAAAAGAAAAAATGAACTGAGCGGACCGCAGATGTACAATGTCACGCCGAAAATCACTCGGGGACTTTGTTAATTCTTGATTTACGCGCCCGTCCCCTGAAATACGATCGCTCGGGTATGTGTGCACGAAAAGCGAGCTGATTTACAGCAGCGAGGGGTTACGTATACGCGCGCACGCGCACACCTCCTCCTGCTCTTTTTTTCCGCGAGACATAAATTCGCCTTTCATAAACGCGCTTGCTCGCTCGCATTCTCCGATGAGATGAAAGCCCTTCTCTTGTCTTTTTTGCTCCGGTGCATGAGCTCCTCTCGGTTACGCTCGCGTGGGCGCTGCCTCTGCTGCTGCTGCTGGGTGTCGTTGTATTACTGGTGCGCGTCGCGAGTGACATCACTACCGCTCTCTTCTCTCTTTCGCGGGAGCTTTCACGTGTGTGTGCTCGAATTTCACGTGAGTGAACGGAACCGACGGACGCAGGTGTGACAGAAAGGTTTACTTATGTACGTCACTTTTTTACGCTCTCCGCTTCGCGTTCTTTAATCGTTTTTACTCATCCTCCCATCCGCCAAAAGTATCTTTGTATCTCTCTGCGCTGACTCGACGTTTCGTTATACATGTGCACATATCTCGGGCGAAAAAACAAAGCGGTCCCGTTCAACACGCGTGACGTTCATCGCGATGATCACTGATATACGCGTATATAATGTTATTCACGAGCTCTCTTCCCGCAGTGTATTGCAGACACGACGTTGCTGCTGTTGCTTTCTGATAAAAGTAAATTTATCTTCCGGATAATTAAATGAGCGGCTGAAATGCGCCGCCACGTCGTCGCGTATAATACCGCTTTTGGAGTCACGCATGTAGGACTATTAAGAATAATGAACATTTTTACGGTAGCCTCGTTGTTGTTTCCTACAGAGCTCGAAACAGGCAAAAACCGCTGACGTGGGCCGGCGCATGCGCGTACACACGACGACATCGAGAGACGCCCGCTATTGTCGTCGTCCGGGGCTTTCGCAAGCAATAATGGCAAGTCTAGGTTATAACGGAAAACAAGGGTCATTTGTCATGTGTAAGTGCGTAGATAGCCGCCGTAATTTCATTTTGCCGAGAATTCGTCGTATTTATAAACCGTTTTATTAACATAATAATAAAACATTTCGCTAAAATTATCTTTAAAGATTTTTGAAACATTTTTCAAAGCTTATATATATATACACACACACACACACACACACACACACACACACACACACACACACACACACACACACACACACACACACACACACACACACCCACACACACACACACACACACTTTCAAAGTAATAACCCTTTTTTCATTAAGTCAGGAGCCATAACGGCCCTCGAGAAAAGGAACAGATGACGGAGGGTCAAGGCGACCAAAACAGTTTCGCATTCTTGGCAGGGGGGAGGAGGGGTCGAAAACTTTGGAAAGTGTCGAAGGAAGATTGACGGTCTCTTCCCTCACGTAAGTGCAAGCCGCGGGCGATAAAGAATCCTGCTCTTTCTCCATTAAACCACTTCCAAACTGGGAAATTTTTAATTACACCTCCTGCACTTCATAAACTTCTCTCTAACGTATACACAGATATATAACGCGCATTATACCGTATATATACACACACGCGTACGCTGCACCCGCACTCGCAAGATGAAACGGTGAATGGAGCGGAAGGTCAAAGTGTCGAGTTACCTCGCGCTTTCTCTATGTACAAGCTCGCACACTCCAAACGTGGCTTTTTCGCGCTTTTATCTGTGTTGCGCGGCTGCGTCGATATTTTTGCGGAGGCGGCTGTATACTCTGCCGCCGAGCCGCCGACACACGGCAGACGAATATCTACCGTTACTCTCCGGTAGTAGTAGAAAGAGAGAATCTCTCTCTCTCTCTCTTTCTTTCTCTCTCTCTCTCTCTTCTACCGCCGCATGTGTATTATATACAAATACGTAAGGAACGAGAGAAGAGGAAGAAGCAGCAGCAGCAGCAGAGCGCATGTATACACGGCCGCGCCGCGATCATCGAGTCGGTCGATCTGCGCAGGGGGCTCGTGCAGCAGTTCGCGGCGGGCCATATTAGCACCGCGAGCGCGCGGAAGGATATATCTCGTGGGTTGCGTCAGAGCAGCAGCCGTGATTTCTGATTTTTCTTCTACCCTCGCCGCGGCACGCTTTTCTGCCGAAGGTCGTGCACGGCGGTATAGTGGTGGCTTTCTCTCCCGCGAGCATCGCTCTCCTCTAATGATTAACTTCCTCTCAATTATAATATTATACTACGCGCGAGCAGCGGAATTCAATGATTCGCGATGCATCTCAGTGAGAGAGAGCATTACCGTTAGCGCTTTATCAGCGACGGCAGCGGCAGCAGCAGCAGAAGCGGCGAGGAAGCAACGGGATAAGCCTTAAATACGTAGAGAGAGAGAGAGAGGAGCTGCAGCAGAGGCATCCGGGATATATCGCTCCTTCGGCTCGCGGCGAATAATAAAGGAGCAGCAGCAGCAGCGGACTTGCGATCGCGCCGCGATATTCGGTGCCTATATGTATATATAGGTATACATATTATATACGTACATACATACATGCACACACGTTCGCTCTTGTCTCCCTTGCGCGCGCTCGAATATCCCTCGAAGGGACAAGGCCGTAACTCGCTCGCTCGCTTCGTATCTTGATACGAGAGCGGCCCTCTCTCTCTCGCATTAACCATGTTGCACGAGCGACAAATTGCCCGAGGAGTGACGCAACGAGGCGCAGGCGCGCGCGTGCGACACCTGTCCCGCGAGTTACAAAACTCACCGCCGCCAAGCGCACGTACGCATACCTGCGTGTGTGTATGTATGTGCGGCTCTGTTACTATACTACTGTGCGCTCGCTCGTTTGCACTAATTCCGAGCGCGTAGGTATTATATATATTCTACTCCGCTTACCTCCGAGCGTGTCTTTTACAGAATGAGACATGCTCTTCTTCTCCTTAGTCGACGCAGTTGAGGATTTTGCGCGCTGTTATTCTCAAGTTTTCGAAAGTTGGACCGCGAGAGCAGGAGCAGAGTGTATATATAAGATAAACTTGGCAAAAGCGATGGGGTGTCTGCACCGAAAGGCAAACTTTTCGAATAGGTTTTAGGATAAGTAAATGGAAGCGGTGTTCTGGGCGGAAAAATATTTACTCTGGAATAATATTTCTTTTGCTGGAAAAATTGAACAGATAGTGTGTGCGTGTGTGCGTGTGTGTGTGTGTGTGTGTTATTGCCACACAATGTATATACCACGCTGCGTTAACTAATCTCATGAATAAGTCATAACGGTGCGCGTTACTCTTCAATTCGCGTACCGCCGTAAATGCAGTTAAAAACAATGAGGTTATGTCAGCGAAACGTTGTAAAACACTCGTGTATACACGTGCGTGTGTAGATATATATTGTCCGTTCACTTCCAGCCTGAGTGATCGTGAACTTTCGAGCCCCACGCGTGCGTATGGACTTTTACTTTCGGACGGCGGCGCGGGGATGTTCCAAATGAAGTAATACCCGTCTCATTGTTAGCACGCCTGTACTTATGTGTATATATACGCTCACTCGAAGGCCTTTACACGCTATGCAACACTTATCGGGAATCAGATCGTTTGTTGTGATTGCCCCTTGGACGCCGCGGGCGCTTTTACACCACAGAGTTCACGTTTAATTTCAATAATAATGCCTCGCCCTCGTAGGGAGAGAGAAAAAAACTCGGCAGAAATATAGAAACACACGACTGCGGATGAATTACGAAATATATAATCAGATGATAAAAATTTATATACGAGCGAGAGCGCGCGATGCTTATAAGGTTTCTAAAATTCCGAGACATAAATCGCTAGATAAAAACCCCGGGAATTGGCTAATCCCAATCCATTAGATTTTATTCAATAGACTGCTACGACTATTATAGCCGATCCGAGCTGAGAATTATAGCGGCTAGAGCGTCTCGCGTGACGTCACTCTCCTCCTCGTCGTCGAAGAATTTAATTCGCACGCGCGAGACGTTGAAAATCTCCATGGAGAAATATGAAAAAAGGCAAACGCGCGCGCGCTCTCGCTCTATCGCGTACTGCAATATACTCTCCCTCTCTCGAGATTCCATTGAGAAGTGGAAAATTCAAGTCACGTGTAAATATCGCTTGCGCGCGAGCGCAGGAAAATGCCGGTGATCGACGAGGCCGATAAGTAAACTCCGTTCCAATCGTCGTCCTTTCACCGACAGCCGCGGCGGCGGCGGCGGCAGGCCGCGCAACAGTAGATATTTCTCGTTCTCTCTCATTCGCTCACTCCTCTGCCGAAGGTCTCGATCACACACAATGCGTGTGTATATATACGTACAGCTATATACTACCCGTGTGCATATATATTCGCGTAATATATGCAACGGCAGGCGCTCGCGCGTGAGCGATTCTCTCTTGTAACTCTCTCGAGCTAGCTGCACGGCGGAGTGCTGGTTAAATAGCAGGATGTCCCGCAAGGTACATTGCACCGTTGCGGGGAGAGAAAGAGAGAGCGAGAGAGAGAGAGAGACTCACCTTCGATTTCATCGATATCTTTCAATAATACACAGCGGATTCCGGCTTATTATTATATATATACTTGCACCACCTATACGGGATTTTTCTCTCTATCTTGCGAGCACACGCGCAAGATATAAATCTCCACCGGTGCTTGATAAATTACGTCAGAGCGAGCGCGTGTGCACGTTACATACGTACATACACACAGAGAGAAAGAGAGCGCGTGTTCGTCGTTAATTGACTTTCGTCAGTGCGAGTGTATAATACGCGATATTTCTTGCTTGCATCCTTCACTCCTCGGTATACGTACTCCTTTTTAAATCTCTGCTGTACGCTTCGAGTTTGCCGTACACATTTTTTTTCTCTCCCACCCCTCTCTCGTCGTTTTACATAATGTAACTTATGTACATAGTCGCGCGTAAATTATACTTTGCCTATATTTACGCATATTAATGCTGTTTACATTCTTTTTTGCGCGCGTGGATTCCCAAGTGGAAGAGAGAGAGAGAAAGAGAGACGGGATGGGAACACGCCTTGAAGAGCGAAAAATACACGCGGGCGAACAGTTTCTAAGAACTAAGAGATTTGCCCATTACGAATTCCGTGGAGGCACCGGATTCTCCGTCGACGTATATATAGGCCTACACACAAATACACATAGGCTCACACGAAGAGAAGAAAAGAACACCCCGGACGCGCGTGGAAGAAGAATCAATGAAATTTGTCCGTTCTTTCCTCCGAGGAATTTATGGGAACGTTAATCTTTTTTATAATTGGCCTTTTATTGTGCAGCGTATATGAATATGCGCGCAGCAGCGTGATTTACGCAGGAAATATACACAATGCGTTGAGTGCTTTTGTAAATGCCGAGTTATCGATGTTTGTTCGCATTTGTCAGTCCCGAAATATGAGTTATTACACTGAACTTAACGACTATAAGCATTCTAATGCCGACTTACCACTGCATCCGGTGTTGATTACAAGCCATAACCCTCCCTTTTACATCCAAAACAACAATGAGTGACATACACGCCACCGAAAAAGAGGGAAGGTCATTCCAAAAATACACCGCGCCTATATAAGAGGGCCTTAGTATGCGCGTCTCGGACTCGGGGTGTCGCATAAACCATTAATAACGACACGCCGCAGCCGTCCGAAAAACAACCCTGCGACGAATAAATTCCCCCGCCATTCGACGCGGGCGTGTATACGTATACATCATATATAATAATACCACGCACGCGTAAGGGATTTATATGGAAGCTTATAACTTTTCGGGGGAGCCCGTCCGCGCCTAAAGAAAGATTTATTCGGAAATTAGTATTTCCCCTTCTTTTCGGCTATCGCGCCCCATCGCTTCTCCCGGTATGAATTATAACGCCCTAAGCTATATTTAAATCTCGTTATTATCGTATTAAGGAGCGTGCAACCGAATTCCTCTCGTTTTTTTCGATTCCGGGGGATGAGGTAATTTGTATAAGGTAGAAAGTATATACTACTACTACTACTACTACTTTGCGCCAGTCATTTTGTAATGACGTACGTAGCGGCGGCAACGGCGGCGGTGGGTAAATGATTCCCGACTAATTAGATAAATTTGTCCACGTAATGACTGGAGCGCGCGCGTTTCGATATTAACGCTCGTCCCGTACCTACCGCCGACGAGGAGGATAGCCGATTTGAATAATGAAGCAAAAATCCCGCGAACTTGTATAGACGGCGGGGGGGGGGATTGATATCCAACGCGAACGGAAAATATAAAGGTGTATTTTTCGTCGGATGTATATATATTTGCGTGCATAGGCTATACATGATGACTATATAACTCCAGGAATTTATGAGTTATAAAATCAGCAAACGTACACGAGCTAGCAACGCTTGCTCGCTCGCGCGCTCCATTACAAACGGACGGATGGCATCTCATGAATAACAATTACACGCGTGCCTGCGAGAGAACAATATTATCCGCACGCTTAATTCTCGCCTCACCTCTTAGAACATGGACGAAAACTTCTTGTATTATAATATATAGTATATATCTACCGCACATCAAACGCGCGCAGGATTTCTAAAATATCACGCAGAGGTGAAAGTGTGCAAATTTACACACGATCGAGCAGCGTATACAAGATGAGAAAAAGGGATCTTCATCTCGCCGGTGGCGAGAAATAGAACGGAAAGACAAGTGCCGATGACGATAACCGGTCGTCGCTGCTTCTCTTCCTTCCTCTCCGCGCAGAGAGAGAGAGAGAGGAAATCGCGCGCCCGGTGAAAATGAGAAACGGCTGTGCTGCGCCGCTTGTACACACACTCACTCACTCACTCACGTGGGAAAGGGGGAGAAGAAGGGAAAAAACGGGTGAGGTAATCACCGGCGTAATGATAATAAGGCAGCAGCGGCAGCAGCAGGACTCGCCAATTATGCGTTTTATTGGCGCGTCTTATCGAGCGACGACGTTAAATCGAAAAAGACACTCCCCGCACACACGTGTGTGCATACGCGAGTATCGAAAGCAAATCTGGCCTGACCAGTTTATTATATTCGCACGTCCGGGGGGGAGAGAGAGAGAGAGACTCTCCTCCGCGCTCGGAAGTTATAAATTTTATGGAAAATTATCCGGCGCGCGCACACATCCGTCCTCGACTTGTCGCACGCGGGAAACGCATATAAAATTCACTCTCCTCCGTCTTCCTTTTACTCGCGTTTATAAAATCTAGCTAATGTCCCTCTCTCTCTATCTCTCTCTCTCTCTCTCTCTTTCCATAAAAGTCGACGCATTGGAAAGTTCGCGTCAACAGCCTCTCTCTTAGGTAATCCTTCTCTTTTTTCGCATCTGCGCGGCTGCTCCTCCCCACTCCCGCACGCGCTCGCTCGCGATTTCTCGAGCGATAAAGAAACTCGATATCGCGGGGAGTCATTCACTTTCGTCGCGCACGCTCGCGACAGGTGTGCGAGAGAGGAGATCGCCTTCGTGAATCATGCCTTTTTCGCAGGAAGCGATTTCACGGAAGCGCGAGCGCTCTTGTCGCGTCTACACTACTCGGCATCATATACACGTAATAATGCGCCGCCGTCGAGGAGGAGGAGGACTTGAGCTCGCAGTCAGTCGTGTTCCGTCAGTCGAGATGCGAAACTCGAGACACTGGGGCCCGCGCGCGTGCCACGGATTTTTGAGCGCGTGGATCGGTCTCTGTGTATATATGTATATACGCAGTGAACGCGAGGGTTTGTGAACACAAGTGCGAGTATATACGTACCAGCTGGCGCCTAGAGTTTTTTGTTGACGGCGAGGAATAACAAAGTTTCGAGTCTAAATTTATCTTTCTCTATATACATACACAACGGCGAGTGCGAGAAAAATCGGGAGATAAGCAACTGAGAGAGGAGAGAGAATTTAAACAGCACTTATAAAACAGACATCAGCTGCAGTACGGCAGTAAAGAAGCAAATCTAGGAGACGTAGGAAAATACATAAAACCGCGCGGGGCTGTTAAGGCCCTCCGGGTTTCCACTCTTTCGCTCCCTCCCTGCGTTAAATCAGCGAGGGTTTATACGAGGAACACGCTCACTCGCAGGGCTCGATCATCATCACCAGTACACACACATATACACACAGCCAGCGACGCCGCGAGGGAAAAGATGTTTGTCAAATACGTCGACGTGTTTTCCGACGAGGGCTACGCGTCCGACACGCAAAACGTAAGTATAGACAGCCGCGCGCATAAACGTACCTACGTACGCACGCACGCACACTCCCACGACGCGCGCGCGCGCGTATGTTAATCGTTCGTTCGAGGTGAATCACTACTACACCACGCGGCTTTTGTACGCGAGAAAAACAAGACGGCCGCGCCTGAGTGTGTAATCAAGAGTAATTTTCATTAGGCGCGAGCACGCGTGGGTGTGCTGCTCTCCCTGCGTACTTGACGATTAAGAACGCGCGAGTTTAGTCAATGAGCGACTGTGCGTGTACGCCGTATATATGTACGTTGTAGCTCCCATGGAGGGCTCGACGAGTCGGGCTGGAATTTCCAAGATTTCACGCGTGTGTCGGGCCCTCGGGACTGCAACGTGTTTTTTTTCTCTTTTAATTCCCCTCGCATTAATTAATAGAGGTCGAGTGCTGCTCCAGCAGCGAGCAATGCGCTTACGAAATCGAGCGAGTAAGCGAGCCAGCGAAGAAAACAATGGTGGAAAAATTTTCCGTGAAATTTAATCGGGAGAGTAAAAAGGCAATAAAATTTAATTAATGAGCTCGCGGGGTACTACGTTTTCCGCGCAGAATACTGTGGCTGATCGATAATGGACCGAGAGAGCGCTGCTGCAGCCGACGCGGCGTACTTATAGCGATCGTGTAGCGATCGACAAGTTGATCGCTCACTTCGAGACAGAGGGAGAGCGCGAGCGATTGTTGGGGCGGTAATTGAATATCGATATGCCGGCTTCACGGCCTGGTAGTAAATATAATATATGCGTATAGACAATGGTCATATAATGAATAATGAATTAAGTATAAAAAAGCGTGGTAATGTCATTCCTGTTGTTTTCTTCTACTTTACTTTTTGCCATTGGGGAAAAAAGTTTTTTCAGCCGTTATATAATCCCATAATGGTTTTGTTTGTAAACACTTGAAACTGGATGAATAAAATTATCATAACGATATCATCGACCATTCCGCTCCATGCGTAGTCGTCGGCAAATGTTTATCTTGCACATGACGAAATTAATCCTTTTTTAGTTCTCCAGATTCGTATAACAAAAAAAAAACGCCATAAAAACCGAGTAGTGTCTCGTTTATATGCGATAAGCGATATCTAAATGATGTTTACTTACAACACTCGACGCGAATCCAATCGTTTTTTATATTCATATTTAAAAAACGATTAATGATTCATCTAATCATACATGCACGATTAAACGTTTACCCAACTACCTCTAATTGTCATTTTTATTTAATTACTCATACAACCTTATTTTTATTTTACATATAAACAACGTCCGGGAAAGATTTAAAATTGCCTCGCCGAATTCGCTGTCCTCCAGTGGGTTTTTAACAGGATCGAAGCCTTTTACATGCATAGGAACGCGCGTAAATAGAGAGAAACGTTTCGCCCCTCTCCCACCGCTTCTGCTGCTGATCGAATGTTGCGGTCTGGGCTTCGTCTTACCGCTCGCGCGCGAACCCACGTCTCTAAGCCAGGCCAAAAATTCCATTGTCGTTCTGCTGTTGCTGCTGCTTTATACCGCGAGCTGCTATACGCTGTAGCCGGAAAATACGCAAACTGTAACCATAATAACTTACTGTTTGCGTAAAGTACCTTAGGCTTTGCATAATAAGTAAAATAATTCAGCGGGTACCTCCGGCTTTTAGATTTACTCCCACGCCGTCTTTTTTGGTAAAAATCTACACCGTTGGAAGCGAAATACATGTATATTGTACCCGCTGCTGATATAAATAAAAACAGAGGATAAATATCATCCCTCCCGTGTGCATATAGTTATACCTCACGATAAGCGACCACGTCACGATAATTCATTTAAACTTAAGGACTATACGTCTACCCCGACGTTTATTATCATCGCAACACACATACACACTCCCATACTATGTAGGGCATAAAAAATTGTGTCTTTGCCTTTCAGTGATGAATTGCTCCTAATTGAATGTACGCCACGCAAGAGGCACGTATGTACTAGAAAGAGGTGGAGCGAGAGAGAGAGAGAGAGAGAGATAACATAATAGAGAGTGAAACGTGTACATGTGTGTGTGTGTGTGTCGAACAAAAGGTCTTGTACTCTCGTACACCACGACCATATCATAGACTCTCCTATACGTACGTGTGTGTGTAACGAATTCCAATTTCGCTTTCAGGTTCAGAGGCTCGCCGAGTACGAGAGGTATCTGGGACAGGAAGCGCGCAACCTAGCCGCGGAGAACGGAAACGGCGGCGGCGGCAGCAGCGGCGCCGTGCTGCAGCGGGGTCAGCTCGAGGGCGACCTCCACCGCATCCAGGAGCTCTTCCCCAACGACAATCTCCGGCTTCACGAGCAGGACGTCCTCACCACGGTAATACTCGAGCTCTGCTACAATATATTTCTTATATGACTTCATTTAACTCGTTGATTCATGCGCGCGCTCATTGATTGTTATCCGCCTCGCGGCTGCTGCTGCTGCTGGGTGTATAGGTGCAGGTATATAGAGGCGATTGAATACTTTATAATTGAAGGCACGCGCGGGTTTTATGAAAAAGATATTATACAACGGAGTTGTTGTAGAGAACGATCGACTCGAGCGATACATAGACTCGGTACGTATATGTAATCGCGGGATCGTAAATTCTCAAGTGAGAGAAGAAAACAATGAGAGATTTTCGCGTGGAATCTTATGCGAGTTTTTTTGCCGCGTATTTTTAAAATTTTGTTTGTTTATTTATTTTTATTTTCTTTCTTGCGAAACGATGCGATAATTTATGTCGACACGCAATAAACATTCAGTATTTAATTTAGATAAACCTTATAGTGTATCATGTGAAATGCGTTTTTTTCCTGCCAAGATTAGATCTCGCGGACTTTTAATCGCGCAGATACATATTATAACATTTTAAACATATTATTAGAGGATAATGTATACAAGCGCGTATTATGTACGAGTCGTAAAATTAAATAAATAGTAAATAAAGATCTCGCGGCCGGATAAAGTTGCAAGTCCTCATTAAGAAAAGAATGCTATAAAATTACACGTGACGAGTGCAGCATAAAGCATAAGACATTGCGCGTGAGGCGTGCAAGACGCGAGAGAGAAAGAAAAAAGCGGGGGCGAGGCGGCAGCGAGAGGGGAGGCATGTACGAGCGAGACAAGTGAAGGTGTCGGCCGCCGTAGGGCTCGCCAACACGCGCACACACACACACACACACCATATGTACAAGACAGAGTATACATAATACTCTCTCTCGGCACGGTGCCATTGTCCTCCGCGAGCGATTTGCATGCCGGGCGTACGCATTGTCAAGAGCGCGCGTGCGCGCGGCGTCGATTGCCGTATATATATATACACCATTAGAAAGATTAGTTCTCTCTCTCGCTCTTTGCTCCGATTCATCAATATGCGCTTTCGATTAGCGCCGCCGCGCGCGATTGCGCAAGTATATATATGTGTATACGCGAAAACATTCCGCGGGCAGCTCGGAGTCCTGAGGAAAAGAATCGCGCGAGCGGGAAAATAAGGGAGAGTAGGCGGTTTAACGAAAGCCGTATATATAGCGCGCACGTATGTATTTGTACACGGGAATTGAAAATGCAGAGCGTATAATTCCATTCTCCGAAGGGAGCGGATGCTTCAGTATACACTCGCGTGGAAAAAAGGGCTAACGAGTGCGCGCTCGCGGGTAGAGATGAAAGAAAGAACGCGCCAAATAAATCAAGCCGCTGCTGCTGCGCGGAAGCTCTCTCTTCGTAGAGAGATCGTGTCACGTCGCTGCGCTCGTTATTGGCGGGCGAGCTCGCGAGGATAATGACGACGACGACGACGATCTCTATACCTTCGCTATTTCTATTTCGCGCGAGCCTCCCATAGCTTATTCACGCGGATTCGCGGTAAACGCGGCCCTCTCGTCATTCAGCCGAGCGCGGGGGGAGCGAGCGAGAGAGAGAGAGAGAGAGAACAAAAGCTCGACGACACGATAAAGTCTCGCGCGATTTACGTATATATCGTCGACGTAAGAATTTCATTTGTCTTTGTGCGGGGAGAACGTTATCGGTTTTCCACGAATGGATTTTACACTTTCCCTTTCAAAATGCTGCTGCATACCGATGGAGGAGGCTCGCGTGTGTATTTCAGAGGAGATAAAAATTATTACGGTGCTTTCTCGCGGTATAGTGTATATTATCTAATCTAGACGCCGTTGACGAATTGCAAGCTCACGTATCTTGCCGATCGCACGAGACAAAGGTGGCGGTGTCGGGGGGGAGGGGCGTTTATGGCGCCCTATTGTTACGCGATATGCGGGTTCTAGGTCGAAAAATCGATAAAACGGGTTGTATTCTAAAATTACAAACGCTCGTTTCGATAGCAAAATAGAAGCGAACAACAGCAGCAACACTTTCTTTGCGAATTTGCATGAGAGGTTATATAGAAAACGTGTATTATGAATTATGCATGCATCATTGATGCATTCAACACCGATGGTTGACAATTATGAATCGAGAAAAATAATACGTATATTCTTGCTATGGATATCCAGCGCGCGCGAGGGTCATTTCACGCCGGAAGTTTATTGTAATTGATCAGACTTGTGTAGCGAGTGTATATAGCTTCATAGGCGCATCTGTGGCCGTCGAGGCGTAAAACGATTTTCCGGAGCTCGGCTTCCACGTCGAAATTTCAAATCGCTGCTTTACTTTACTTTCCCATCTCGCGATTGCAAATACGTTGGCTCATGAAAGTCAATAAGCTGCGAAGAATAATATACGTACACTGTGATATGATTTGACCTTGTCTAAACCCGCGCGTTCTTTCAGAAGCCGAAGAATGTGGTCAGGAAGAGGAACGGAGCGAACTCAGGACGACTGCCGAGGGCGCTGTCGCAGAAGGCCCTCAACGTTGTCAATAGCGCGCCAGCGCCGAAATCCCCGCCAAGGATCTTCCTCCTTGAGACGCCCGTTCAGTTCACAACGGTAAGTGTGGAAGCTGTAAAATTCATGCGCTTTGAGAATTTGAATATTGAAATAGTTTGGAGAATCTTTTGTGCGTATTCGAACCCCTCGAATATTTATATTCGAAATATTCATTGACAGTAGCGAAACGCATAAATTTGCTCTAGAATTTGAAAAAAATAATGATTGATCAGGGCTCCTCTTTTATGATCGAAAACTCCCTCTTCCGACACTGCCAATTTATATTACTTCTCCGAACGACCCGTCGTCGTGAGAATGTCCCTTCATAGCCACGACGATCCAAAAAAGGAAAAAAGACGAGAGAAATATTTTTCGGCAGTTTTACGTGAAAGATGATAGATCGATGCGTACAATGTTTGCTGAGACGCATGAGCTTATAGGAGGCAACAACGCTCGCGCGCGCTTCATGATTTGAAAGGATTCCCGGAAGAAGAGTGGAAGGCTCAACTGTCAGGCTCACGCGCATTCTTGTACGATTTCAGGGAATGCAGTCCCAGGAGAGACACCTCTTCCTCTTCTCGGACCTGCTGCTGATCGCGAAGGCGCGCAGCGGCGGCAGCTTCAAGCTGAAGCAATCCGTCAGGATGAGCGAGCTCTGGCTGACGGCCAACCACATCGAGGACGTTGCCGAAGCGAACAAGTCGCAGGAGACGAGCTTCGTGCTCGGCTGGCCGACGACGAACGTCGTAGCTACCTTCATGTAAGTTTTATGGGGAGGAGGAAAAGAGTGAAGCTTTTGTGTGTCTGAGTGATATACTTCGTGGAATTTCGCGATAGCGAATATCAAAGCGTCGTTGATTTTTTATATTAAGCAGTTGATTCAAATGCGGTTTGCATGTACTGTGTCGTACTTGTCTTTTCGAAAATTGGTTATTTAAATTTATTGAATAATTAAATAATTTAATAAAAGACTAAAGTTGATTATTCGCAAGTATAATTAAATTATCGCGTACCATGAAATATTAAAAAAGCTTGAATTTTATTATTCACGTTTCAGTCAAGTTCAAAATAACGTAAGTTTCGCGCCCACGTAAAATCCCTCAACTCATCGTTCCGTAACAGTTTTATAATAATTTTTTCGAACTCATAAAAACCATCCGCTCGAAAATTTCGCGCCAATCAGATACGCACTTCTTAAATTCCGTGAATTTCCGTCGCAATCTTTTTTAATAACCCCTCGGTCATAAATCGCCGGATTAAGTGCAGAAATTCGCGGTGCACTGTCAGAAAGCAGACGACTACGCTCTCTTACATATATACATATATATATATATATCTCTCCCTCTGCCTTATATTCGCGCGGCCGGCTGCTCCTCTAATTTTCGAGTTGCATAATTTATGAAGCCCAGGCGATAAAGAATCTGAAATTGTAATGTAAGTCGAGAGCGTGCGCGTGCGCGCGCGCGGGCGTCGCGATGTATTAATTGGCCGCCGCGCACGAGAGGGAAATTTCTAAGAAGTGACTTGTTGTATGTTGCAGGACCGCCGCCGCCCGGGATCTCTGGTGGGGCCGGCTTACCGAGCTCGTGCGCGAGGAGAGTCTGAAGGAGCCACCCGAGACGAACATCCAGGTCGTGTATCACGACAGCGAGACCAACACGGAATACGTAAGTGCTCGCAGCAGTAGCAGTATAGCTCAGCCTCCGAGGCTTATACACACACTCCAACACCTCTCTCTTCTCTTTCGCTATTCTTCTTTGCCTCCGTCTTCTTCTTCTTTGCCTGCTTCCTTTTTATCTCGACGGCCTTTGCCGGTGCGTTTTTATCTGGAAACCGAGCGATGCTCCCCTCTAAGAGCTAATTTGTCACCCGGATAAGGGTAGACCGTCGCTGGGACTCATCCCCGGTTTTTCGGTGATCTTCTTTCATGTCCTAGATTTACATCGCGTATTTTATTTTTGTCTAACACTCGGGGGATACGCGGTGTTTCATGTAAATTTTCTCTCAGAATTAAAATAAAATATTTAAGATACACACGAGATATATTCAGAGTAAGAGCTCGAAAAAAAAAAATAAAACATTCGAATCAACGTATATTTGTTTTAATTATTACCGCGCCGTAAAAGTTTTTTACGACCTCTCGAGATAAAAAAAAGGAATACACTCAATCTTAATGAGATGAGAACATTAAGTGACCCTTCGACATTCCCCGAAGGGGCGTATTTATGTACACGTTGCATCCATAAAAAACTACCGTGCTACTCAATAGCCGAGCTCTCGCGCGCGCGTTCGAAATCACGAAGGATGCGCGCATTCGTCGAATAATGGACCGGAATAACGTTCATCCGTCAGCCGGGAGATGGACGTTATCTGCCATCGCAATGTCCACTTTACGAGCTTCTAATGGAAAATCGTAAAGAGAGAAAGAGAGAAAGAGAATGCATTCTTCGATATCTCCTCTGACGACGATAATAAAATGCAGCTTTAAATGGTTCGGGGAACGACTCACTGGCATAATTATACAAGCCACTGCTTTTATCGTACCCTAACTTTCTCCTAAAATAAAAGTCTACAAAAAAACCCTTCCTTCTTTTTTCCGAAACCATACACTTATATTTGGAAAAATCTATAAAGTACCCTATCGATTATTTACAGTGCAAGAAGCTATCCGTGAGCTCAGAGATGACAGCCGCAGCGTGCGTGAACCTGGCAACAAGGCTACTCGACCTCCAGGGTCCCTTCCAGCTCTGGGCAAGAACAGCCTCGGAAGAGGCTCCCTACCCTCTGATCGGCCACGAGCGACCATTCGCCGTCAAGCTTTCCAATCTGCGACACAAGCTGTCACTGGAAGAAGGCTTTGACCTTGAGCACTGCAACAAGAGCGGCCACGACACGTGCCACTTCATTCTAAGGCCAATCTCGAAGTCTCCAGCCAAGAAGAACAAATCCAAGATCAGCGGCCTGCTGCGTAGGTCACTGTCACTCAACCCGAACGTGTTCGGCGTCAACTTGTCGAGGCTCGACGAGAACGGACTGCCGAAGCCAGTGCTCGTGATGCTGCAGCAGCTGTTCGCCAAGGGCCCGTTCACACAGGGAATCTTCCGCAAATCGGCGAACGTGAGGATCGTGAGGGAGTTAAGAGATCATATCGAGTCGACGGGAGATCCTGGCTCTCTCGAGGATGCGCCCATTATCGCTGTAGCAGCGTTGCTGAAGGATTTTCTCAGGTCACTGCCAGATCCGCTCTTAACATCGCACCTCTTCCCCCTGTGGATGGCTAGTCTCGAGTCTTCGGATCCAATGCAAACAATCAAAAGGTACAAACGTTAACTAATTTCTAGCAATCAAATAACTTGTTTAACGTATTTTTTTTATAAAATAATACTCATTCATTCGGTTGCTCTTTTGTAGCATTTTGGATCGACTTCCAAAGGCAAACTACACACTGCTGTCGCACCTAGTCTGCGTGCTGCACCACATCGCCAGGCGATCAAAGCACAACCTCATGTGCGCGAGCAACCTCGGCGTCTGCTGCGGTCCCAGTCTACTCTGGTCTCCCAATCCCTCGGTGAATCAGAGCCGTGCTATTCCGGCTGTGACCGAGATGCTCATCCGACACTGCGAGGCACTGTTTGGCGAAGCCGTCGTTCAGCTCTTCGGCGAAGAGCGCAGCGACAGCGGGGCCGAGGAGAGTACCGATAGCCTACACTGTGAGTTATTTCGACGAAGTCCTTGATAATGTTCGTTTATTTTTTCATATTAATGGGAGTACTAATCGTTGGTATTTTTATTGTTGTAGCAGGTGGGCTTTCCTTGGACAGTTTAGACTTGACCGAGCCGCCGCGCAAAGATCACATGTCCCTGTCGAGGGACTCGGGACTCACACTTTCGGATTGCCAGTTGTTCATACCAGAGTCGCCAGTGGGATCCGAAGATTCAGCGGTGAACGCATCGACCTCAAGTTTCGACAAATCAATCACGAAAGACGAGAAGACGAGTAACGGCAAAACTTACATTCGCGCCTATAATCATCACTGGGAGGAGCGATACGCTTCGGGAACACACACGCATAACGGAGTCGAGCACAGTTATCCAAATCCGAACTTCCAAAGGCAAGACTGGTTGAGAGCACAGCTGAAGCGCACGCCACGTACAAAACTCGAGGAACACGATCAGCAGCGCAAAGAGAGATTCGACGAGAAGGATCTGTACACGCGCGAATTTCATCGACATGAAGCCATCAAAGAGATCGTCGATAACCGCAAGGAGGTCTACAGGTCTTCACAGATAAACGTATCCTGCGACATTAGGAACGACTATGAGAGGTCGTCGCAGCAGGACGTCAGGCTACACGAGTCGGAACAAAATTCCACCGACATGAACCTATCCAACAGCGAGCGTTACGAGTTGAAGAAAGAACGCTTCGGCGACTTCAAGAAGGTGAAATCCGAGCTGTACGTGAACCGCGAGTCGCCGATCTCACAAAACGGCAGCTACCACTCCGCCTCGGACTGCCACGAGTTTAGCAAGGTACGCAGCGAGCTGTACATAAACAAGACCGAAAGCCGGGGCGAGCGCTACGAGTTTGACAAGTCGTCTGACGCCAACAACATCTACGGCAACCGCGACACTGTCAACGATATTTATGGCACGCGTGGCGACCGCAGTGACATCTACCAGTTCAAGCAGGCCGAGACTGTCGACATCTACGACGAGGAGGACGAGACGGACGCACACAAGAGGACGTGGCCGGACACGCCACCGCCACTACCACCGAGGCTCAGGCATCTGCCACCCGTGCACATGAGCCTTGAGGACAGACACAAGATCGCCGGCAGGTCAAGGTCGCTACCACCGCCGCCGCCCTATCGTCCACCGCCTCAGCCTCGAGCACCCATCACCACCACACGCTACTTGGGCCACTCGCGCTCCGTCGTCGACGACGAGAGCTACGTCTGAACAGGAGAGAGAGAGAGAGAGAGAGAGAGAGAGAGCAAACGAAAGAGTGAGGGTAAAGAGAGTGCTCTTGGTTAACCACGAAATAAAATGGTCACGAGTCGAGATAAGGAGAGACAGAGACTAAAAGTATATATACGAGGAACCAAGTATGTATATGTGGGAGTCTAGTTCTTATCTGTAACTGACCTATACCTAGTCGAAAACGAACACACTCGGCCCGAGGAAGGCATTAAAGGACGACGATAACGTGCACTAATCGAGCACGAAGGTTTTTCTTCTTCTCCCTGTAATTCCTGCCAGAGGAATCTCGTCGAGGAGCTGCCGATTTGTGCGTTGCAGAGAGTATATGTTGATGATGAAGTATACAGCGCCGATGTAGTTGCCGGTTCCTACGAGGAACTCACGTCGTTCTATTATAGCAATTCACGTTCTATATTGTTGTTATATATAAGTCAAGTTGAGATTGATGTATGCTTGACGTTATTTGTTATGCAGTGATTCAGGGTGCTTCCATAATAGACTTAGTTCAAAGAAGGAAAAAAGAGGTTTTCGTTTGTTTTGATAAATTTCGACGCAAAGGTCCCGAAAGAATACAATTGAAGTATATCCGACTGACAAGACTCGATGTAAGACCAAGTTTATCACAATTACTATATCTTACGTAACGATAACAATATATGTCTGTATAAAACAAAATCGTGTATTGTAAGTTGATTGAGAATTATGAGATACGTACATAGAGAGCAAGCTTTTATTGTCTTTGACTGACTCGCTTTACTTAAATAAATCATGGATTGTGTAAATTACAAAAAAAAGTGTTTCCTTTTGAGTGTTAAATCATTGTAGCGATACCGAAGATTTTCAGAAAATTTGCTTGCATTAGCTGTTTAGTAGTTAAATAAAATATTAGTTAGCGAATGCGTTGATGTATGCGTGTTTGTCCAGTCTCTGTATAAAAGTATATTACATTTATTGCCTCGATCTTACATAGTTGACACATCTTTATTTTTAAGTTTTTGAAGCGTATGTCACAGTAAAATCCTATGAGTACGAATATAGGCGAGATAGATTATCTTATAGCGATTAAGATATACAAATAATGTTTAGTTTTTTCAAACCCCCTGTAAATATTATCTTTTATATCGTTGAAGTTTGTAAACGCAAATACACATCGTTATACGGCGCAAATAAATATCTATACTTACTTAAATTATATGACATTACTATCAAAATATAAATATATTTCGTATTTTATATATGATTACTGCTGGCATTTTGATTTGGTCCTTTAATATAACCCCTTACTTGTCCTGTAAATATTTGACGTTTCCAATATAGCTTAGTAAGTTAAAGATAAGTAATTTCAGAATATTTAATTATTAAATAAAACATCATATCTATACTTGTTTATTTTGTTATGTCTTATGATGTATTAATTGTTGTTTATTTTATACGGGCATTTGTTAATGGTCCTGAAACGATACAATTAATTAAGGTTGTATTGGCCGTAAGGTCCCTGCCAAAAGTTAGTTTTTCACGCTTAAACCGCGATAAATAATTATGTAAAACAATTGATCAATTTTTAGTTCTCGCGATCAACGTATTAATGCAAATGGAATGTTATAAGCTTTAAAAATAAAAAATCAAAGTAAAATTGTAAACTTGGCACTGTTTTTTTAAAATTGTCAAAATGTACTAATTTCAACGTAATGATGATTTTAAAAATAATAGTGCCAAGTTTACAATTTTGTTTTGATTTTTGTTTTTTAAAGCTTATAATATTCCATTTGATCGCGAGAACTAAAAATTGATCAATTGCTTTACATAATTATTTGTCGCAGTTTAAACGTGAAAAACTAACTTTTGGCAGGGACCTTACGGCCAATACAACCTTAAGACAACACAGAACAACAAAATCAGTTCGGCGTATGATTTAAGGTGATGCCATCCCACGTGCAGCAGAGCCAGTGGCAAAGAGCCAAAGATGGGATTCGAGACTGCTGTGGATACTAATCACCCATCTAACTGACTGACTGACTGAGCCACTGAACCTTACAATTAATACTTAATTTATTCTTGAACATTTTTAATATTTTATAGTGTTTAAATGAGAAAATTTATTAACGTTCCAAGAATAATTTTTCTTTTAAAGATAATTTTTATGAACGATTTATGCTATGAAGTGTCAATAATAAGTATATATTTTGTAACAATAAGTGTGAATTTGGCCAATATACAACTGCAGTAATAATGAATTCGAAAGGAATCTACTCAAAGGTTATGAAGTCTTTTCTAACAAATGTTACAAATATGATGTTTTATAATGAAGAATTTGCCAAACTTCAATTAGATAAACCATCTCCCCGTTATCTGAAGGTAATAGTCAAATAATATCGATGATTATATCTATATTTACCGACTGACACAATTTCGATAATAAGGTTACGCACATTTACTGTACACCTGTATTTACTTTACAAATTGGAAAAAAACCGTTCGAGTATATAAGACCATTCTTTAGACAGACGCCGAGTTGAAAAGGCACACACTAGACAGGCACTTGGAAGAAAAGCCAATAGAAAAAGAGCTCCACATCCTGACGTAAGTGCGCTGTAAAATATTTTGAATCGACGCGGGTACACAATGCGCTGGAACTAATCGAGAAATAATGAACAGCGCACGTTTTTGTCGATACCACACTAGCTCGAACCTCATTCTACCAAAAAAATACTATAATCGAGCATTTCGGATTTTCAAGAGTCATCTAAACATCGTTAAACCAGCGTCTGAAAAATGATCCTCACCGATTCCTCCGAATCCCTAACTCTCTTTCACCCTCAACGCGTCACCATCCATCATAACAAAAGCTGCTTTCATTTACAGATACCGCTCTAGCGATTTTCTCTCTCTTTCTCTCTCTCTCCCCGCTGAAAGCAATTGAAAGCGAAATCCCTGTGTAGTCTATACCGGGCGATGATAATTGGAAATACGTTTCCCCAAGCTCACCTCTCACTCGCAATGGGAACTCATTGTGCGAGCACGCGCGCGCGCAGGGGTGAATTCCTGAATGAAAGCTCGCTGAGCGCTCGGCGTATATACGATTATCTCATCGAGACTTCCCTCTGCTCGTTTACATAACAGAAATTAAGCGCTATTGGCCGCTTGTGTATACACCTTATTATCGGAGCTATTGTCGGCGAGAGCGGCTTTTCTTCGGTCAGTAATATACGCGCGCGCGCAGTAAGAGCTTGCGCCCGTTCAAAAGCACCCGGTCGGGTGGGTGGGTAGCTTCGTGCGCCGTCGCGGAGTATCGGGTAAGCTCGGGGACGAGCTTGCTAGCTGCAGATTTATAAGCTACTGTGTGGCGTGCGGACGCGACGTTGCCAAGAGTTCCGTGTTCTCCAGCCAGCCGGCGCGTGGGCGGGCGCGGGTGGTACTGGTACGAGCGCTGGAACGCGGTCGATTTGAATCACCCTGGCTGATTATCGTTGTTGCTTTTGTATACGGAAGTTCTTTTCGCACTTGTTCTACTTCACTAATTTTGTATGGAAAAATTTTATTTTAAAAATAAGTAGATTTCTTATAACAAATATTAAAAATAAATTGAAAGTCAAAAAAAGCCATCTATTAAAAATTGAAATTTGACGGTTAAGATGTAAATTTTATTATTCAACCAATAATTCGAATATACTGTTATTATTAAATTCACTTTAAAAGAAATTATAAACTTAATGCTTATTTTTTTCCTTCTCTCTATACAAATTTAATTAAATATCGCACTACCTCACATAATCCACCACGACCATCTCGCGAAATTGGGCAACCCACTCGCTTTCTCGCGCAATAATGTATGTACCTAGGCTTCATCCCCCCGCGTTCGCTACTCTCAGAGGTCGTGCTCGCTCGCGCGACACTTGACACGGCACACGCTCTTTGTTTCCGTGTCAAGTAGCTCATAGAAAACTCAATAAAACGAAAAGAAAAAAGCCGTATAAAGAAAACCCCAGCAATTCCCGAGATCACCGCCACCTCCCTCCCAATCCATAAAAAGCACACCTACCACCTCTTCCCACGAACCTCGTAAATCGGTCATCGCGCCACCCATCACCACTACTATACTAGGCGCCGCGTGTGTATTAAAAAAGAGGAGTGTAAGTAAGTAGTATAAGGCATCTACCCGCAGCTAGTGCGAAAGTGTGTCTTGCGCGTTCCAGTAAAAAACGCGAGCCCGCGGAGCCACCAACTGTAAGTAAGTAGGCGGCGGTGGCGGCGCGTGGCAACGCCGCGCAGCACAGTAGCGACAGCGGCGCGAGCGAGACAGAGAGACTCCTCAGCAGACAAGGCAGTAGAGCTGGAGCAGGCAGCGTAGGCGCGCGCGTGTGTGTGAGCTGCCCGCAAAGAGTGCCGAGCTCTCGACTGATCCTGCTGGTGTACTCGCACGCTGCTCCGCTGGCGGAGGGATTATATTGTATACATCGCAGATACATATGAGTGCGGGCGCGCGTATATAGATGTAACAGCATTTCGTCGCTAGAGAAGACAGTGCGGGCACCCATGAGTTAAGATGTGCAGGCTTAGCAATGTGGCAGGCGCAAGTTGAACCGCCCTTCGACCCGGAGTTCAAGGCGTAAGTAGAGTAGTAGTGCATGCGCGGGAGAGCGGACTGGCGGCGGCTGGTGGCGGCTGGCGGCGGCTCAACGAGAGTAGACACACTGGCAAATGCATTTCCGTGATCGATCAAAGCGCGCGAAAGACAGAATCTCAGCATCCCCGAAATTTCCGCTTTCTTCCTGAACACTCGTCCGCTATGTATATAATGCACAATTTTAGAGGAGGGGAGAGTGAAGTTGTCGCGTGTGTATATTCCGAGAAGAGAGAGGGCGAGATATAACCGCAGAGAGTAACCGCAATGTCGTCGGTATACGCTACAATGAGAGAGAGAGGGGGGAGAGAGGGAGCTAAAAATACGCGCGGGTGCGCCCGCAGGCGGTGCATCTCTCTTCAGCTCTATCTCTCATCTTAGCCTCTCGCGACCCTTTGCGCCTCGCTAATTTTACGCATGCGAGTGTCTCGGGGTCTTCTTTCGCGTGTCTCTCTGTGGTCCCTCCCGGCGCGAGCCACGCGTGAATCGCGCGCTCACGAGTAATCCAACCCTACGTCCCTCCCCCTCCCACTTGCGTCGCTGCCAAAAGTTCATCGATTCGTTTATTTGTTGTCTCGCTCCCTCGCTCTCTCGCGCGCGCGCGTAGTAGATTGTAGAGTGAGTGGAGAGAGTGAGAGAGGATTGAATGGAATTCCCGGCCGTAACAAGGGGATGGACGAATGCCCAGTGTACAAATGAGAGGAGAGCAGTGTGTGTGTGTGTGTGTGTGTTATATGTTCACGTGAGTGTATTTAAGCTCGCATGTCGGGGAGGGATGTAGCTTCCGTGCTTGCGGGGAGGGGTGGAATGAGCCACTCATAGTTTTGCTTGTTTGTTTTCAATGACACAAGTCGCTTGACGGAGAGAGCTTTGCTTGTGCTTCTGTCGTACGATAAGGATAAACCGAGTACGTGCTGCAGCTATGTATAAACAAATATATGTAATTGTATTTATTTTTGTTTGCCCGATTGTTATCGACCGTGTATGCGCCTGTACGAATCGGTTACATTATTTCTCAACGTCTTAATTATACATCTGCAGCAGTGCACACACACGTCACACACATACGAGAACAATTTCGCTTCGATCTATATTGTTTTTTAAAGGGAAAAAAACTGCTTGCACAGCAAACAGCCGTGCATATTGTCCCAAATAGTAAGCACGGCAACTGCACACGGCGCGTACAGTAAAAAAAGCAATAAACCGAAACACACATCACGTCTCGCGAACGGTATACAAGTGAGTGTATAAGGCTCCTCCCGAGAGCAGTACACACGTATACGCTACATGCACACGAGGCATCGTATATACGTGCGGCAGCGAGACGTGACGAGAAGAATAGGACAATGACATATGAGTTACTTTAGGTCGATAATCATTTACCGATATTCGTATATGCTTTGAAAATGCTTGACCCCGATGAGTCATCCGCTGGGTACTTCCACCCACCGCACGCGCGGCACATCATACAGCGTTTTTTTGGCACTACATTTACGTATCGAGCCTGTCGCCTCCGGAGACACGGCTGCAGTTTCCAATTTTGTTGCTCTTCTCTCTTCTCTACTCTCCCCTTCTTCCTCGCTGCCTCTTTTCGCACGTACTGCTGCTACCCCGAGAGCGCGCCGTCTTTGCACAGGGCAAAGAGAAACGAGGAATCGAAAATGAGCTGTCGCTATTGATCTCTCGCTCGTCCGCCCGCGCTCCAGAGTGAGCGAGAAACGAGAGCACGAGAGCACACGCAAGTCCGGAAGCTCTCTGACGTGCAATTAACGCGTGTTGTTTTTTCCTCTCCCTCATTTTTTTTTTTTTTTTTTAATAAGGTAAAGTAGGTAGTAGTGGGACAGTTTTGACCATACTTTTTTTATAATCTTTTCTATTGCCAAAACTAAGGACAATACATAAAAACTAATTACCTCAGCAGGTAGCTCGTGTCTCAAGGTTTATTTTAAGAAAAAAAGATGCTTTCTTCCGCTGTTGGTGCATTAAAAGAATCTCATTAAAAGAAAATAACTATCGACTAGTGTAGTGGGACACGGTAACTTATTTATGACCGGTAGTGGGACGCCCATTTGACGCAGTTGTGGGACAATACTTTTTAAACGTGTCCCACTACTACGATATGGGAATTAAGATGTACCTATAGTGGGATAAAGTTTTCGCTATGCGTACAGCTCTAACATAACCTCAAAAAGTTTGAATCTTGTTATACATTAGTTTAAGAAGTAAATCAACACAATAATGAAGTGGCTACGTAGCTAACATCATAAAGAATACTAATGAAGTAATGCTTTTATCACCTTAACCGTTCATCGTAGTTTTTTACTGCTGTCCCACTTCTGGTCCCAAAATAGGTTTTGTCCCAGTACTCCCTCCTTTACCTTAGTACAATTATAAAATTACGAGGCAAGCGTGAGTAAGTAACGAGCTATAGCTTATATAGGCGGGTATATAAGTACTTTGTTGGTTTAATGGGCGCGCGCGGTCTATTAGTGCCCGCGCACACTGCGCGCGATAATTAATAACAATATTATGAGAAACGAATCGCGATAAAAGGTTCGGCCTTGCGTGCACACGCGCTGCACCCACCCGTCTGCGACATTATACATTATGCAAACGCGTACACACACACACACACACACACACACACACACACACACGCGCGCGCGCGCGCGCGCGCGCTCGGTCGAATTTTCATATCACACGAGTATAGTGATTCAATCACACGCGCCTTACATAATCGCCTCCTCCTATCGATGCAATTACGCGCGGGCCGTCGCGCTATAATTGTCCGTCGGTTCGCTCCTTTTTCGTGCGCACAAAGCGCGCGAGTTACATATATACCTATCTATACATACACGAACGACGGTCATGGCGTTACGCTCTAGCGGCGCCTGCACCCTGTGCTTTTCGTACGCGCGCTGACGTAAGTCGGGGAACGGCTCTCGCGGCGCGCAAGAATGAGAGAGAGAGAGAGAGAGAGAGAGAGAGAGAGAGAGACCACCGGCGGCTCGTATAGCCTCTGCAGCCACCACCACCACCACAACCACCCCTAAGGTCAAGGAGCATAATTAGACAAACCCATCCTCTCCCTCCTTCGCTCTCTTTTGCGGCTGCGAATTATACTTATCCCACAGCTTGCGCGCGAGAGCTCTATACGTAACGTCTCGAGCTGTTTCTTATACGTTGGGCAGGATTAGCGTTCGCGACGTTTCTTTTCGCGAAGTTATTTGGTTGCGTGATGTTTGTGTAAGTACCTATAATACTTATGTATAGAGGAGAGTGAGCGCAGTGGTCGTAATAATGCGGGTCGCTGCGCGATATGGAGCTTTGTTATTTATATGCGGGTGTATTTGAGCGTGATTCGATGCGACGCGCGCTTGCATATATACTTATTATCAATCGGACGTGTGTTGTGATGCCAGCCCGTGCTCGTAGTAGGATGAAAATAGCTAGCCAGCTATTTATTTAGCTAGCTACATACCCACACGCGGTGATATAATTTTATGTGGCGGCATCTGTGATTTTATTCTTTATTGCTTATGAGCCGCGCTGCGATGGGTGTATTGTTCTATGCTATATTTGCCCGGGAAATGGCGAAAAATTGTTTGTTAATATACATTATCGATTTACCAATATATTTATTTATACAAGTATTACAAAACAATTATGATAATGCTTGCACTTCCTATTTCTATTCTTAAATATTTTTTAAATAACCAATCATCCACACGTAATTAACCAGCACCCTGTATAGAAATGACGTAGACGGCTATGTTTATTGCTTGCGCAGGAAAGGAGACGAGATCCAGAAGCTGAGCGTTATCGAGACTCTACCGCAGCTCCTCGCCGAAGATGCTGACTCCTGCATCACGCAGGTACTGCCCAAGATCCAGCAGTCGCTGCCGACAGCATCGACCGAGTTCCACATGGCCGCCTCGGTCATTTTCAAGCGGGTCCTCGAGCAGAGAATCGTCAGCCCCACGACCTTCACCGAGGTCTTCCTCCAGAGCATCCTGAGCTCGCTTAAGAGCCACGAACCCGGTAACTATAGTTGTATCTATCCTTTCTCGCGTACAATGTAAGTATAGATAAGATTCGACGGACGAAAAAAAAGAGAGTTTCTTTTTCTTCTCTTGTCTCTGACAAAAGAGTAAAGAAAAATGGATGTTTTGCGGGCGCTAGCTCGCTCGTGCCTCGTGTGCGTATATATCGTAGCCGCTCTGCTCGGTAACACAATAATATACCTTTCCAGTTATCTCTCACGCATGGCTGGAGACGATACTGGACGTGATCGAATTACTGCCTGCGGACATCATAAAGCGCGAGGCACGTATCAAATTTTACACGTCTAGACTTGCTTTCGTCTTTTTTTTTTTTCATTCTTTATTAATGCAAGACGCGATGCGTCGACTCGTTGGTTGCAGATATTACCGATCGCCATAATCGGGGGCCAGATATCGCAGCCGGTCAATTCGAGGATCACGTGCTGTCGGCTCATGGGCAAGATTGCCACTAGATTTAGTCCTGCAGCGTAAGTTATATTTCACATTGTTTCATCATCAATTTTGAGAATTGATATTGTGCATTATATGCATATAATGCGATTCCGAGTATTTAATTCAATGGCTGATTTGCTAACAATAGGACTAATGTGCTCTTGATGTGTGTGTGTGTTTGAACAGGGTAAAAAAAGAACTTTTACCGACGATACAGTCGCTTTGTCAGGACGTGAACAATGACGTGCGAGCCTGCATTTGCCTACAGTTGCGTTACGTCGCCGGGAGCCTCGACGACGATGTTATGAAGCTACTTCCGTCTCTCGTTGGATTAGCCAGCGATGAGGACAGTAACGTGAGGCAAGCGGCCATACAGGCAATTGGTCATTTGTTACCACGGCTCAAACCAGGTATGTGCGATAAGAGGAGAATATCTATTGTCATGTTATTTTGCAGTGAGGACGTGAATTAATAGAGAACGCTTTTTTCTTTCTTTTCAGATACAATAAAAGACGTTATAGTCCCCCTTATCAAGATAACCTGTGAAAATGCTGTAAAGGCGGAAGATAATGTGATATGTGTGATTGCTCAGGAATTCGGAAAACTCGCACAAAGTTCTGAAAGTAGGTTTTACGATTTTTTTTTATAAATACAATGAAATAATGTCATTTAATCGTTTATAAATATATTGCTTTTTCAGCTTACTTAACACCAGCGGATAAAACATGGTTTATAAAATATTTTATACAACTTGCGCAGATGGGCATCCCTCCGACAAGTGAAAACGAGGCCAAACAGGATTATTTGTTTGTTGTAAGTTTCTGTAGCTATGTAACTTATGTTCAAGCGAATACGACAAAAATAATGGTTTCTATATATTTCAGACTAGTAGTAGCTTCCAAGTGAGCGATAGGTCTATAGAGTGTCGGCGAAATTGCGCTTTCAATATTCCTGCAATGTTCCTTTTCGCCTCGTCAGCTCCGGAAGGGGTTAACTCGTTAATCCCCTCGTTTCGAAATTTAGCAAACGACTCATATTTTATGGTACGAAGAACAATAGCTTGCAGTTTACACGAGGTATAATTATTTTTCAGCTAGTTTCATATGTTATTGCTCTTTAGGCATAACAAAAATTACTTGTATTTTCGATAGATTACAAAAGTTTTGGGATCAAAAAGTGGATTAATAAAAGCTGAGTTAATAAGACTACTAAAAGATGATAATGAAGAGGTGTTACAAGGTCTGATTCCACATATATCAGAAATACTTGAACATTTGTTACAAAATCAAGTTATTGGATTGGACCAAGTGGTGAGTAATATAAATGTATTTTTAAATAAGTGCTTTATAAATATTTTATTGAAGTTAAAACTACATACGATTTTTGCAGGAATCGTCTACAGTAGATTTAGGTAGAGCACTTATTAAATGTGAAGCTGTAATATCTAAAACAAATAATTGGAGGTTATCAGCTTTAATGCTGAACCAACTTGAAACGTTACCAAAATGTTTTCCAAGTGATTTTATCTATACGTATGTGGTGCCTGTTGTTACAAATCGAATCTTATATTCGGTAAAAAATTTGAATATTAATTTATTTATCACTATAAAACTTTGATCATATACTTAAAATACAATTTATTTTTCAGAGACCATTACCAGTACGTTTGGCAGCTGGCAGAACTTTGCTTATTTTTTTGCGATACAATTTGAAACCTCAGCAAAGATTAGAAGTAAGAAATCAAATTTGCGCTGAGTTAGCTCACAGTTCAAATTGCTATGTAAGAATGGTTTATATCCGAATGATGATCGAGGCCATGGCGATATTTTCTTCGGTATATTTTAAGGAGCACTTTTGCTCCACATTGTTATGTTTGATGGAAGATCTCGTTGCCAATGTCAGATTAAAAGTTATTACACTTGTTCCTACAATTAAGTCTTGTCTTAGATTACCTGCTGATAAAAAATTGTTATCCACCCTCGAAACAAATATACGTAATTTAATGAGTAACGAGAAGGATAGAGACGTAAAAGCTGCGGTAGTCGAAGCTGCGCGCCATATGGAGAGTATAGAAGTAAGAGTTGACAGTCAACCTGTAAGTGTAATTAGTTTACTACTGTATCAGCTAGAAAAAAAAACTTTTCATGTATATACTAATTTACTTTTAATGTTTTAGTCACCGACAAAATTAAGCAGGTATGATTCTGAAGATATAAAGAAATACGAAGAAGAAAAAAAATTAGAAGCAATAGCTGGTAATAAGTCAAGTACAAATCCTGGTGGTTTAATTAAAAAACCAAATATTCTAAAATTAAGTAAGTAATGCTTATATTGAAAAACAATGTTTTGATATACTAGTACTGTAATGGTCCGAAAATATTTTTAGACCCCGGCAGTAGAACCTCATCGCTCGGATCTGAATCCTCCAATAGACCAAACAATAAACCAAAACCACCAGGAAATAACGAGTCTCCAAAATCCTCTGTTCCTCCAAGACCGCCATTGATAAAACGTAAATATTTGTTACTGATTTATTCGATGCATTTAACCTCTCTAAAATCTTTGTTAAACTGAAACTTTTACCATTTCACAGAGAGTTCGCTCACATCATCGCGACAAGTTTCAGACCACTCTAAGGCTAGGTAATTGATTGATATTGATAATATTGCGTATTTAATTTGCATTCTTTTTTATCTATGACAATTTATTAATGAAATAGTTTAAGGCTACTTTAAGAAGTATCCCACTTAATGTAGAGCATGCAAATAGTTTAATGCTTTTATTAACACGATTCCACTTAGTAAGAGTTAACAATAACAGAATGGCGTGTGCTTCTAGTACTTCTAGCGACAGCCTAACATCCAATTGGTCAAGATTCACGACAACTAACAATCCACCGCTAACACAGCCTTGGGAGCGTGCGACGACATCTTGTCACAATACCACTTTAACTTCCACTAATCCTAGCTACAATTCTTCCAACGAGTACTCGGCTCAGAAAGTGCAATGCAGCTGCTACGAGCTGGCCGATCGAATCTTTCGCACGCAGTCACTGTCGTCGAGCAGCTTACCCGATCAATCTTACCACTCCGACTCGTCCCGCTGCTCTTGCCTGAACGGCTCTAATTACCTGAAAACGACTAACCTGTTTCACACCAAGCACGAAAACTACCGTTTTCCTGACCTTGCCAAATCGTCGATGACATGCTTGCGCGACGACAAGCATGACATTTGGCAGGACCTAATGCTAACGCGTTCAAGCTTTGCCAGCAAGTACCGTATGCCAGAATTCAGCGGCATGCAATTCCAATCTCAGTACAATCCGTATTGGACTTTTAGCTCGATGCCGGAGATGCCGGTGACGCTAGTAGATGACGAGTTCATGGTCGACGCTGGCATAAGAATCCCATCGCAGCTCGCCTCCTCGCAGAGCTCCTCGAAGATACCCAACTTGCAGGATATCATATATAGAAACAAGAAGCTGAACACCACGAGCGACAGGCTACGTCGCACCGGTGCATCCTTCGAAAAGAGCAAGCCCTTCGATTTCAGTCTGACTAAGAGATTTTCCTCACTGGACTACGACGACGGTGATAAGCAGCCGCCGTCGGCCTCGACCAACTATTCGCCGAGCAATCGCGAGCCCCAATACAGCACGCAGTCGGTACTGGACGATCGACCCAAGTCGAGCGGCATATCTTCCCAGAATAGAACGCGCTTCGGCTTTGAAATGGCATCACAGAGAAAGCCGCTCGAGGACAAGACCAAGCGGAATTCTATACTCCTCGACAAGGACCGGGGCAAACCTTTGCAGCCGAAAAATATGATCGATCGCAATAAACGCCACGCGACGAACTACTACGCCATTAAGCTGCCCGACAGCAAGGACACCAAGATGAAGTTCAAGCGGCACAGTATTATGCAGGTCGCGGAGTACAATCCGGCTGATCATCGTAACCTCGCCGGTCGCACACTGCGACGCTTCTCCACCCTGGACGTTAATCACAATCAGGGTCTCAGCAAGATTCCCGTGAGAAATATTCACATATCCGGCAGTCGCACGGCACCAGTTACACGTACTTCTAGCCCCATCAGGGTAGACTCGGAGTTATTCGAAAAACTCGGTTACAGCAACAGCGGCGATGGTGGGGGTGGTGGTAGTTATGCGCACGAGCGCCGACTGCGTAGGTATCGCTCGAGCGACCAGGAAGTCGACAAGCTGTGCCAGAAATTCTGACAGACGGCGCCCTGCAGCCGAGCAGACAGTCCCAAGTAGAATCTGATCGAGGCGATTCACAATGCTCGCTGCAGCAGCCCGCTTTCTCCTTTGCGGATACAGACATATTGGAATAGGTTTTTTAATGACGTTTCATACACTTGAAAGCACTCGTGTTTTTGCTACTTATACATTTTTAATTTATTTTTCGATTCAATGTATTAATCATCATTGCAAGAGATATGTGGTGAGTTTGATATACGCGATCGCATGTCATCGTCTTGAGACTATGTGTCGCTGGATAACAACCAAATTGCGTTTTCTGATCGACTTAATGCCAAATGTTTTTTGTTTTTTCGAGTCTCTACATTTATAACATATATTTTGTATTCTCAGCGTAGTTACCTTATAATTTTAGAGAAGGTCGAGGAATGTGTCTGTATCTTTACAATAATTCGATAGGTGAGATATTCTGATATATCTCTATCGTGCCTAAAACCGTAATTATTTATTCGCTATATTCTCAAAGTATTGTTGCAATAATGCATTTTTTCTATGTAGTTCGTCCTATTCAACTTTTAGTCCTTCCCTTCGTGTATTAGTGGTAGTTACCAGAACTCAGCATTACTAGATTGTAAAGTACCTGTAACAATAACGTTTACAGATCCTCGTAGAAGATACTGTACTTATCTTTGATTCAATGCCCTCCGATAATTCTACATTTTGATTAGGAAAATCGCAAATGACTTTTGTGATATATCGAATTTTTTATTCTAATCTTGGAAATCGTATACGAATTTTATCTGAAACGCATTTTTAAAATATACAGGGTACTTAAAAAATATGTCAGGTCATCGTTTACAAATATATAATATCTTTAATGTCATATTTTTACATTTACTATTGTTAATTTTGATATTGTTAAAAAAAAATAACATAAAGTATATAATATATAATTTACAAATATTTGTTTATTTTTTGTTAGTTGAATTTTATTAAGCTATGATCTTATAATAGAAAAATTGATAAAACTCAATTTTTCATTGACTGCCGTGAAAGAATTAATAAATTCTTTTGTTGAGTTCAGATCATTATAATTTTCATTTCTTACCGAAAATTGTTTTTATTAAATAAGGTTTGAGTAAAAGTGATGACATTAAAGATACTTAAAAACAAAAATTCCAGATTCTTTGGAATCGCTGATATTTTTTAAAATTAATTTTGAACGAGTATACTCTTGGAGGATCAGAAAAAGAAAAAAGTGTCTTTAATATAAGATTTTTTAATGTTTTCGGCGTAAAGTCAGGACGTAGGTCTTGTTGTATAGTTTATACAATTTTCACATAATTGTAGTATCTTTAGAAAATACAAACACACGTAACTGTACTACTAGGAAGCGCATCGTACTTATTTTGAGAGCCTTTATTTTAAGCGTCGTGGAGTTATGTACTATAAATCGTATTTGAGTTTCATATTATTGCTAGATAGGACGAGGCCTTTTATAATAATTTTAATGTTAGTAGGAAACAAATCAATGACTAACTTTTTAACGGCGTGCGAGGTACAGTTGCATTATACTTTAGATAAAAAAAATAAAGAAACACATTTTATGATGATAAAATATATATTATACGGCGATTAGTAAAGACTGTTAGTTTACGATTAAACGAAGATAAAAATGATGGATAGAATTTGAAATAAGACTTACTGATGTGGGAATAAAAGGCTTGATGCATTGGTCGTGCATGAGAGCTTTTTCTCCTGATTACATAGTTTACGAGAGATATTTACTTTTGGCACCTGTGCCTCTTAAAATATGTACTATTATTCTCGTTGTATGTGCGTGGGCGTAAGAGTCAGAGCATGAAAGTTCGTAGATATGAGTTAGAAACCCTGTCATTCGTATTTTACAGTTGAATAATAAAAAAAAACTGTACAGCCGTGGACATTATAAGTGACAGTATTGAATTTATGCTAGTATTAGGTCTAGTTCACTATGCGAGTATTTAAAATGCAAACACATTTTCCTTTTTATCTATACCACGCGACCGCGAGTCGCTCTTGCTAAAGTCTATGTAAAGAAAGTTCTGTCAGTTCAACGAATCTTAAGATAGTTATGCAAAAAACTTTATTTGCATTCTGAAAACATCAATAACGATTAGCAAAGTATCTGCCACCTTACGCATCTTACATTTAGTGATTTATATTTACAAGAATATATTTTTGCGCATATTTTCATAAACTTCCAATTTTAGACTCAAATAATAATTCTAAATAATAAGTAGATTCTCGAGACACGTGAGAGCTTTAGAGGGTATTTTTTTCTGCATTTTTTTATGAATGATATACTGAGTAATGTGTCAACGTTATATTATACCAAATTTTTTATGCTAAAGAAATAACCCCAAATATCATCACGAAACAGATGCCATATCAGAAGAGAACATAAAAAAAATTAATTTTACTAATACATAGAGATCTACTAAAAATAAAGAAAAGCTTAAATCTATTAAACTATATAAAGTGTAATTAGTGATATATAGACTAACTTATCGTAGAAAAGTATTTTTGTTGACTCGTGAAGATTCTTCTCGGAACGCGTGCATATATATTCTATCTCAAATGATAACTTAAAACTAACAATAGTGCGTTATATATTTGTACAGCACAAAGCCCGGAAACGCATCCAGGAAATGGTGAAAGCGAAACAGAGGGAAAGGAGAAAAAAGAAACGAAAAGCGCAAAGAAAATACGAAAATGACGAGAGTCGGAAAGACACGCGGAGAGACAAAGTGAAAGAAAAAAAAGGTCAGCGAGAGAGCTGCATGCGCCCGCGCGTTAACATTCTCGAGTCCTCCCGATTTACACTAGATAAGTATATATAGCTACTTACTTAACATGAGCGTTGTATGATATGTAGAATGTAACTAGAGATCTTTCCAACAACTCGTCGGACTTCTCTGTAGATTAAGCCGCAAGAAAGAGGGCGAAAGAGAAAGAGAGACACCCGGGTGAGGGTTCGCATATATTACCAATGACGAAGGAGCTTGCGCAGCTTTTTCTCTCCACACGTATTCAGATCATATTGATTGACGCGTGAGGATATATGGAAGTTGAAAAATTATTGCTACTTTTGTCATTTACCTTTCTCTCCTTGCGAGGTGCGCCGTTGATTTATGTAGATCGATGAGAGGGGACACTTCCCTGTCGATTATTTTTAGCGGTTGGTATCTTCTATATAGCTAGTACGTTTTATATTTTTTATTATCAAATGCATCTAAGTACAAACAAAAATTGTTATAATTTGAGTGGCTAAATGAGGGAAGGAGCAATGGTTTTTTAGTGACATATCGATCGTTGTATTATTTCTTTTCGTTTATGAGGGATGTGTAAAAGAAATTGCCAAAAAAAAAAATTCGCGGCTATTGTAATTTTAAAATGCTTAAAATAATGATGAAGATATGACTCTAAAATTAAGAAGGTTTTGCCTTGTAAAAAGCAATGTTTTTAAAAAATGCGAAATAATTTTAACGTTGCATGTTTTCATTGAAAATTGTTATTTTTATATATTGTATCTGTAATTGTGTAAAAACAAATGAGAGATAAAGAAACAAAGGGAATCTCCGACGAAACGTAATCTTTTCGTCATGCCTCGTTATGCAAATTTATGCTTCCGAAACTAGAATTGTAATTAAAGTAATAGATATTTTAAATGCATTTTAGTGAGTAAAGTCAACTGTTATTGTTGGCAATGCTCTGTTCACATAAAGAAATTAAAAAAAAAAAAAAACAGAATATATTATAAAAAAAATATATATATACACACACACACACACACACACACATATACTCGCTATATCTTCATGAATCATGCTTAAATATTGCGATTTATTTTTATATAGATCTACAAAATATATAAAGCAAAATTCTGTGCCAGAAAAAACGTAAACAAATATGACTAATGTACCAACACGAAATATTATATTGTATTCAAAAGACATCGTAATTAATAAAGTTGTTTCCATAGCTCTAAGCTCAGTAAGCGAGCCTACCAATAAAATAATAAAAGTAAAAAGTTCAGTTATCACTGAATGGCCTGTCACTGATATTCGTAAGATTGTGTGGATGAGAGGACGCGTGCAATTATTTTATTCTCTGTTCTGGAAAAAAAAACTGAAATAAATTATTTTCATTCATTCTGGCAGTGTAATTTGATTAACCTTTTCAGGACGGGGATTTTTACGTTGAAATTGAACTTCTTTTGACTCGATATTTACATAAAATCAAAGAATTTGTCACGTCGAGTGCCTGACAAAAATGGTGGTCGAAATTTCGACCATTCCCGTCCTTAAAAGGTTAATATTTTCCTAATCCTTATTGAACTTATTGAAACTTTTATTTTGGAGGCAAGGAAGATAGGAGTAGATTACAAGTTCTAAAAAAAGTATTCACATTTTAGTTCTTAAAACTTTTATTTCCTCTACCTTTCTAGTAAAGACTTGAGACACTACAATTTATGTATGATTCTTTAAATTACTTAGAATATATGTTACATGATATTATATATTATAATTTAATT
Organism: Torymus aiolomorphi; assembly: GCA_036365515.1. Lineage (NCBI taxonomy): Eukaryota > Metazoa > Arthropoda > Insecta > Hymenoptera > Torymidae > Torymus > Torymus aiolomorphi. The sequence continues at coordinate 262,413,420 of CM070873.1, forward strand.
ACCCGCTCGTTCTTATTTTTTATAGAAAAACTTACAATAGTAGATCAGCTTCGCATTTCATCTTCATTTCTTTCATTTTGGATAAATTATACATCGTATAATAAAATTACCCGATCGTATTCATATAAAAAATTCGGGGGATAGTAGAACGTTTGCTTCTTTCCACTTCTCTCTTTTAATTATATGTTTCTTGATAAAGTGCGTTGTGCCACTTAGCCTGGTATAAATAAGCTCCCTTTTTAGACAGACTTGTCGGTATTATCGACGTGGAAATCGATATAACATTATGATTCAATGTTCGATGACTATTCTACAGTTTTGACAATAGTCCTTTCTTTTCATCATAAAAAATGTCTCGAAAATTTAGCCACGCCACGAAAAAGTTGAACGCATCGCGAAATATGAAACACTGGATTGTGCAATTCTTATTATAATACCTCTAGTTACTATAATACTCTTTTTCTCTTTAAGTCCATACCCTTTTTGTGACTTGACTTTTTTACTCGCACGATCAATTAAACTACCTTCATGGGGAAAAAATATGTTTTTTGATACAAAGTACATACACAAAGTATATTATCATCTAAATCAATCCCTGATTTCTAACAAAGTACACAAACGCACGCAATTTACTTCGTACACATGACTTATATATGACTTTTAGAATGACGTTATTATAAGCGCAAATAAATGGCACGACCCAAATCACACGTACACGAATCCGATCTCGGCACTCCTAATTACACAACTACTTTTTAAATGCATATATATGATTCATCAAATTGTTTCTCGTATAATTAGCAATCTTAATTAAAACGCACAGATACTGCAGTATGATTGAACGTTTGATTCAAGAAATGTTTTTTTGATTTATTTATTTTTTTACAAAATATTGACTAAAAATCAGTATAAAAACGAGCAATAAATGCTTTGTGCGTCGAATCATCGATAAAAGTTTCATTAAAAATGATTATTAGTAAAGTTGATAAAATAGACCGTTAAGCAACTTTATCAGTCATTGACTATTCGAAGGAAATGTTTAAAAGAGGCCATTGGATATTTTTCTTCGTAAATCGTTTTAATTACATGAAATTAAGTAAAAAATCGATCAATACGTTTAATAATTTGATTGCTTCATAATTAGGCCTTCCACCTTCCAAGCGTAACCTGGAATGTCGCTCTCTCAATCTTTTTTAAAAGCATAATTGACGCTGTCACTACACGCAGTAAATGTTACATATATATTCATCGTCCTGTTTTTTTTTTAATAAATTATATATACAATGTATTTTATACATAAAAACTAACGAATTCATTATAAAATAACATATTGTCACGGTTAATCCACGTCGACGCTTTGTGTATTCGTATAGATGTATACATTGGAAGGCGCAAATTAAAATTCACTCATTGGTATGAAATTTAAAATTACAATTAAAGCGAAAATAAACGACAAGGACAAAAAACGTTTCGCAATTATTCAATTACAAATAAATGCCAAATTCTAATCGTAAAGGAAGTTTCCTCAAAAGTATATAAGATGGATTCGTGAAATCTATAAGACTTTCTCAACTTACGAAGAGAGGTTCTTTGGCACCTTTCTGAGCTCTCTCAGTGAAGTACGGAAAATAAGGGGACTGTGTCGCCTTTAATAATAGAAGAAGTGCTTCGTTAATTTTTCCCAGCAACGAGCTATGAAAACATTTATAACGAATTCCTACTTGAAAGAGCCCATTAAACGAAAACGAATAAGCGAAAATTGGAATTTTTTCAATCTCTCGTTTGAAAAAGCAGCTATTTAGGCTGAATGAACTTTTTTACTCGGCGATCAGTGAAAATTTGAACTCACTTTTGAATTTCGCTTAGTCAGGATGGATTTCGTTTTCGTTCACGGAGTAAGATATTTTTATAAATAAAATACGCTATAAAGATAAACATACAATAAACCCATGCATTTCAGGTACATATAAATATAATATGTAACATAAAATAATAAATAGAAATCTATGATTGTATCGCACAATTAATGACGAGAAAGTGAAGTAACTCGCAAAACAAAGAATTTAATCGCAAGACTGGAGTCTGTATTACATTTTGCCACCAAACTTGCGACATATCGACTATGTTGTAACGTATCAAACCTAACGGAGGCCTGCATACTTTAGTGTTTTCAGAAATGGTATTTTCTTGCATAATTTGTATCGTTAAATTGTAATCTGATAAAATAAATCAAATTCGATTTCAAAGGCGAATATTATTAGTATAAAGCTAAAATAGAGTCAATGCTATTTATTAATAACTGTTTTTTCTTCATACGGGTGTTAGCTTTAAACTAAGAAAGTTGAATATCTTTTAATCGTTTAGATCAGATTCCAACTCAAAGATGAAAATTACGTAAATAACAATATTCGTTTCAAAAAGTACTAAAAAACCTTTATACAAGTAGGCCTAAGATAATTGACGGATAAAAAAGAAAAGTACCAGCAGCCTTAGGCGTACACGTAGCCTATCAACACAGTTACCGACCAATGCCTTTCTTTTTTATCTACATCAAAACATCATGAAAACAACGCAGTAAAGGGGCAGTAAAGGGCCCCAGAATAAATGCATTCTAAATAAATAAATAAATGATAAAAATAAAACAAAAAAATTAACACAGAAATCCGGTAAATAAAATACAGAAGATTAAGTACTATAACGTGTACATCTTGTGGAAAAAACAAGGCCTTTAAATATATTTATCATACATAAAAACTTAATTGAAAGCGTGGCACAGCCGATGACGTAAAGCGAGACCAATCAACGTAGAAATAGAAGTACTGCATGATACGAAACAATGTAAAAATTCGTAAAAAGCCTACCGAAATCGAAGCCATTGAAAAAGTCCCGTATAGGAGATGCTATATATAAACTTGCGGGTTTTAAGTAACAATGCCCCAGGTGTCAAAATATTGCTGACGAGCTCGAGAATTTCCGGGCTATCCAAATCATTGCATCAGTCAATGCAAATCAAAAAACTAAACGTGCAATAAAAACCAAGTGCAACTCAAGTACATTATACATAACAAGAAAACCTGTACGTTAATAACTTAACGGCTTTAAAGTTGCTGAACTAGCTCTACATATAAAAGCAACTTAGCTTCAAGAGTTAAATGAAGCGTTGAGTTAATAAAGGTCAAAGCTGTAACGAAAAAAGAGGAAAATACACACATACACTGTACGTATTCGAATAGTCCAAAAATGATCTCGGGCGTGACTCGAGGCGAACTCGAGGACGCTCAAGCCCGACCGGAGGGTAGCTCCTGCTGGATACAAGCCTGTAAAAGAGCCGCTCGCACGCAGAAGCCTGACACCCGCACACACAGCCCTCACGATGCGCTTCGAGCAGCCGCAACCGACTCGTGAACACTTTCTAGTTTCCTAAGGTACCCGAAAAACACTCTATCTTTCTTTCTCTCTCTTATTCTCTCTCGTCCATCGCGATGTTTTGCTACTGATGGGCCTGGATTTGACAGCGGGGGCCGATCGATCGATTACATCCTTGACTTGTATACCCATACGTCAAGGGGCTCGCCGGGGAAATTAGAAACGAGCCACGCGCGCGCGCGCGTGCGTGTGCCTTCGTGTATGTGTGTGTGTGTGTGGTGTGTGTGTGTGTGTGTGTGTGTGTGTGTGTGTGTGTGTGTGTGTGTGTGTGTGTGTGTGTGTGTGTGTGTGTGTGTGTGTGTGTGTGTGTGTGTGTGTGTGTGTGTGTGTGTGTGTGTGTGTGTGTGTGTGTGTGTGTGTGTGTGTGTGTGTGTGTCCTTTGAGAGACAGGCACGCACGCGTGTGCCTTATAAGCGTATATGAGTTTCAGAAGCCACCCACATGCCCCTGCGCGGCGAGAAAACAACAAGGCAGCGTATCAATATATCTCGGGAACGCGTGGATCAGAAATTCTGACAGACTTGCTGCAGGGCGCGGGGGAGTCATATAGATGGAGACAATAGATGAAGAACGGTTGCGTATCGGACAGAGAAGAAATCCAACGAAAGTACTTACGCATTTATACAAAGAAGAATGTAGATGTCTTTATATATCTCTAGCTTTCCCTCGCTCGATTTATCGTCACACGCACCTATATCATTCATTCAGGAAACTTGAACCAGTGTTACTCCCAGTTTATATATACCCTATATTTATATTTTTATGTTGTAGGCGAATATCTAATGAAAGCCGATTGCAATACGTGACTGTAAAATTGATAATTTACATTAGTCACGGTGCATCGAGAAAGCCCTCGTTTTATACCTCTCTATTTTGAACAAAATTTTGATAGTCTTTAATTCGTTCTTTCTCTCGTTCGCTCGGAAATAATTACAACCGTTAAAAGATTCGTACTATTGATTATCAATTGGAATTTACCATTCAAGTCTTTTCTCTTCATTGAATTTGTAAATAGTTTATGAAATAGACAGCCAACGCAAGTTTAGCTTTATAAAAAACTATAATAATTGTGTAGTAGTGAGAACTCTGTGAGCTATTTTCATGAAATTTTGTACAAGTCTTTTATACGTGTATAAAATACACAGATATCATTTCGAAGGGAAGTCTTACCAGCTGGTTTGATTTCGAACGGAAAGGCGTTGGTTGCAAGAAAGTATAGGAATTATTCGATTACTTTTGATTCGATGGCCTTTGAGGGTTCTTCGTTTCATGTGCACAACAAATCTGTGCACTGGACATATATATTTGGGTAGTCCAAGGTTTTAAATCTCTTAAAATCTACAAGTATTATGGCCTAAGCTCTAAAATCGTACTTAACGTTAATTCTAAAATAGTCGATATCGTGAACTTGTACAACAACGTTGCTTCAAGCTCTTAGGTAGAAACTTCGATGTCTTTAATATATTTAATAAATTTTCTTTCGCTTTTCATTTTATAAATTCGTGCTATGCAGTTAATCAAAAAATCGGACGCTCAAAGATCAAGTCGGGATTGATGATTAGTCTCGTTGAACCTCTTTCTGCCTTAAAATTTAAACAGTTTCGAAGAAAACTCTACAGAAAATATTATGTTCTGCATCTAAATAGAGTTCTAATAAACGCTTGTACTGTCCAAAAATTTAGAAGTTTCCGGGTCATCCGGCGTCTGCTCGGATAGCCCGAAAACACTAAGGCAGCTCGTGAAATCACGAGTAGCCCGTGTTTTTCGTATGTCCAAGCCCGACGACTCGAGTCCGATTTGCGATTTCGAATATCCGCACGGCCTTACCGCTCATGTGATCGGATGACGGTGTGTCTCCTTCTTTGTGAATGGAGCAACGTTGGCGTAATTCGACGAGGTGCTAATGGTTCGACCCTGTTCCACCAGAATACTTCGATCAATTTTGTAATACTCTTTTCCACTACGTGGGCGCAAAGTTGTGGCTACAGCTCTGCCGCCGATTCTGCAACAATAATAATAATAAGCATACCATGAAATAAAGAACCGTGTAAAATCACTATTTCTAAATCAACAAAAAAAGAAAATTACCTAAGATTATCAGGAGCATCAGAGGAAGAATGAGAAGAAAGAGACAGTGTCTCTATGTAATCAGACATATCTGACGTGCCGCTACTTGTACTTCGGGAGTCAATATATGGTACACTCGGTACTTCACCGGGACTGCTATACTCTTTCGATCCCTTCGGTGGTAAGCACGTGGGTATATCGGCCTCGGCGGACGAAGATTTTGTTGGCAGTTTGGTTTTGTGAAATTGGAAAGTCAGCTCTCGCAGGGGGTCGCTCGATTTGGACTTCCTCGGCAGACTGTTATGGTAACAGGCGAGCTGTGGACTCTTCTGATAAATTAAAGGTACACTTTGCTTCTTAAGTAATGTATTGGCAGGAGTAGTCGGGAATTCGAACTCCACAAACTCGGCCGTCCTGTGACTGAGCGAGCCCGTGGAGACACCGGAATCGTTGCTGCTTGACGAATCGCGATTGTGGCCGGCCTTGGAGGGCACCGAAGATGACCTACGTATCTTAATGGAAGCCAGGGGTTGGGGTGACGGCGACGTTACGTCCGCACTGTCATTGGCCTCGGTCTCGGAGTCTGCCACCTCGTTATTCGTCAGCGCCTTGTCCGTGTCGCTGGAGCACTTGTGGATCGACACGGTTTGAGTAAACGTGCCCTTGTCGTCGTCCAGATAATGCGCGGACTCGACAGAGTACGAGCGCTTACGCAGAAGCATCCCAAGGTTACCAGCCTCTGAATTCGACATCTCCAGGAGGCGCCGTCGGAAGTAGGGACTAGAAAGCATCGCCGAGCCTGGCACGCGATACTCGGATTCCGACCTCTTTCGGTTCACCTCATGCGGTGACATACCCGACAGCGCCGGATTACTGGAGCTCTTCACTCCGCTGCACAACCTCGACAGCACCTCCTTTGAACAGGCTGGCTGCATGGTTATATAGTCGGAGGCAACCTTCTTCGAGTCTTCGCTATCCTCGCTCGCGACCAAATAATCCTCGCTGATTTCCTTTGGATGGCCGCATTTATGGCACACCTTGCCCTCCTCCTCACAGGTACTCTTCTCCTCCGACTCGGAAGTCTTTCGACTCTGCTCTACGAACTTGTCGGCCTCCTCCTGCGAAATGATACCCACCTTAGTGAGTAGGTCCTTGCTGTTCTCGTAATTGCCAAGGGACTCGGTAAAGTCGATATTCGCGTAATTCACCGACTTGGCCGCCGCCTCGGGCTGCGTATCGATAACCACCGTCGCTGGCTCGATGTTCTCGTAATTGGCCATTGCGCCGCTCTCAGCCGTACTGGCGGATGACGTCGAGTGCACGGGACATTCGCAATTGTTGCCGGCGTTCGTCGAACTTTGACTAGTTTCCATGATGTTGCCGTTGCTCGTGGAATTGTATATTCCTAACTGGCCGCTGGCGTTGACCACGGGCATCTTACCCTCGCCCGACAGTCGCACAGGCTGGACCGTCACGCCTGTGGGCTCGATCCCCGCGCCCCGTCGACAGTAGGGTAGCACGAAGCCAGCCCAGCTCATGACGTTCTGACAGGGACAGGCTAAGCTCTTGGGCGCCTGAGAGGGCGTCAGTTTCGCCGGGCAGCCGCACTGCTGTAACACCACTGCTTGCGGCACGTGAGGCGTGTCGTAGTTCGGATAGGCTTTCGGCATCGCGAGACATTCCTTAATCTTGCGCGGCGTGTCGTAGTATTGGTCGGACGAGGGACTCGGCTGCTCGAGTAGCGTGTGGTGGGCCAGAATCGTCTTTGGAATGTCGTAATTTTCGTAGGGACCTGCGCCTGTAATTGATGGAGTGCGTTAATTTTTTGCTCAAATAGTTAAAGAAAAAATATATGTATTTTAATATGTTATGAAAGCTGATAACGGAAACCATTATACATTTTATTTTTTTTTTAAGTATAGTAATCAGTTTGCCATAAGTTGAATTACAATCAATTAGAAAACTAATTAGAAAAGTTAAAAACTTAAAAAAGAATAACGCAAAATACGCCGTTCAAGCTCCGATACTTCCGTTAAATAATTATGTTATTAAATTGACCGATCAAAAATGTCGTACGCGCCAGATTCACGCCGATCAATATCGGAAAAATTCCATGCGCATGTAAAATTTAAAATTCCTTTCATCGCACTATATTAAATGTCAAACACGTGCATGCTTGAATCTAATTTATAGGAGGACGATAAATGGATATAAATCAGAATCTATAAGAATTTTATCTATGCACTATTAGTCACGTGGACATTTTTTCATGCATAAATATACGGCTCACTTATTATTTTTCGTATTATTAGAAATCCCAATCAACTGCATAGATATCTCAAAATAATTAAACTTTTAATTTAAAGAAACCTTGCTTATTTAGTATTATATAATCATAGATAGATCTACGATATATAACTGTGAGTAATCACAAATGACTAGCGCATCGAGTCACCGGCTCTTATCTCGTAAAAATACTTTATATTCAATTCAACGAAGGAAGTCACACATACCGTTTCTAGTGGGAGTGGTGGCGGTCTTCCGGGGACAGGTACAGATCTGCTCGGTGGGCAGTGGCATGGGTGGCTTCTTCGCCTTACTGGGTAGAGTGACGGTGTTGGTGGACGGTTTCGGAGGTCTCGGCGGCAGGGCCAAGGGGCTCGGGGATAATCGGTGGCCGTTGCCGTTCGCAGCTGTCGCGGCCACCTGAGGCTGGGACGAAGGCTGATGCTGTTGCTGCTGCTGATGCTGTTGTTGTTGTCCGGGCTGCGGCGAGCCCGAGTAGTCGCTATCGTGACTGTTACTGCTGCTGTACGACGACAGCGACAGCCGGTCGAACGCCCTGGGCTGCAGATGCGCGAGGTTGCCCAACGCGGCCGTGGTGCTGCCGCTGGCCGTCGTCGCGCACGTCGAGGACTTGGATATCGTGCCCAGCTTGCTGATGCAGCTGGAGCATCGCTCGAGGCAGACCGCCGAGCCGTGCTGCTGCCTCGCCAGCGAGCAGCTGCGCCAGTCGGCCGCGCCCGGCTGCTCCGTCAGCTCCGACGCCAGCGAGCGCGAGTAATCCACCTCGCATTCCGTGTCCTGCCTACTCTCCGCCGACGACCAGTACGACGACGCCGTGTCCCCCTTCAGGAAGACATCGCACTGCACGTCGTCGAAGGACACACTGCCCGCGAACGCTGCCGAGGGGAAGAGCTCGCTCGCTCTCGTATCCGACCTGCCGAACTGCCTGCGCGGGCTCTCCTGGCAATTGAGCGTACTCGAGCCCGACCCCAGAGCCCTTCTGCGCTGCGTCAGCTTGCCTTCGGCCGCCAGCTGCAGCGTTTTCGCTATCTCCTCGGCTTGGTCGCAGTAGAGCACGTGGAGGCCTTCGCCGCGGCCGCAGCGCGAGCCCCCCTCGAAGCAGAAGCGGCCCTCGACGACGCCGTAGCGGCGCAGGTGGCCGATCTCCCAAATGCCGACGAGGCGGGGCGGCACGCCGACCGTCATGCAGAAGCGCTGCTCCTGGATGTGCAGCTGCGCCGGGCCGGTGCTCAGCTTCGCCTTCGACGGTGCGCTCGATATTATAACTAGGAACTGTTGATCTGCGAACGGAACGAATTTGTCTTAGTAGTCGTCGTGTATATTGACACGGAAATCAATACTTTTACCGGGGGGTTAATGGTTACACGGTGGGAAAAAGAACGGGAGTGGAGTATAGCTTCGAGAACTCGCGTTTCGTGTCTACATATACCTTGTTCTGGTAACGTTATTTATGGACTTTAAGATCCGAAACAACAATGCGTCGTAAATATTTTCGGTCATTGTGTATCAGGGCTGTTGCTCATTTCCAATTCAAATTGTCGCGATGAGATAGAAATTTCAATTTTTCTGATATAGTGTAGTATAAGGAATAAATAAATAATTCATTAGGCGGAGAGTAGGATAATTATAGGTTTTTATCTAGCGAGAGAGAGAGAGCGAGAGAGAGAGAGAGAGAGAGAGTAATATCTACGACTTTAATTAATAATAATTTATTTGTTCCGCGTCTGTTGTGTCGGTGTGTGGCTTTATCGTGCATGCAAGCGAACGAGCGTGCGCTATAACCCTCTTCGGAAGGGAAACATCATATTAATCAATTAAATTACACTTAGGTACACACACGCACGGATACTTATGCGATCGATATAACTCGTAATTAAGGGAAGAATGAAAGTTCATAAAGATGATGGATGGGATGGAGTGTGATACTTATAATAACAATATAATAAAAGTCTAAATTGTATATATTATGTCATGCCATTCTTAAATATAGTTATTATTCGATAATTGAAATGATTTTACTCAATTAATTATTAGTTAATGATTTCTTATATTGGTGTCTTTATAATATAATACAACGGTGTCTTTATAATATAATACAACGAGAAACGGTTACATATTCATGAATAGAATGAAAAGAATGGGAACAATAAAAGTAAGTTGTTTAGACAGTGACATTTATATTATTTATATAAGAACGGTGAACATCGCGCCTCCTTACCTTCGCCCAGGTTGTTTGATATTTTGACCTGCCACTGTATGAGCCTCTCGCGTGTGTCAAAGGCCAGGACGACAGTGACGTCTTGGCAGATAATCGCAATGGTGTTGGACTCTTTGTCGAGCGTGAAGCCGCTTTGTACCCCGAGGAAATGCTGTAAGCTCAATGACGCTTTGGTCTGACCCTGTTTGTACCTATCCTTGCTGTCCCCGTACAGCTGCAGATGCAGGCAGTCTGAAAGTCACAATGGCTTTTTAAAGAAAACCGCACGTCGGGATGTCTACGTTTATATATACATATATGTGTGCTGTGTGTGTATACACAGACACAGCACGCAGGCGCGCGTCAAGAAAAAACCTATTTTGAACGTTGCGGGCACACACACACACACTTGGGGATTCTATGGGCAGCACGTCGGACACAATGTGTGTACACACGATGTACTAAAGTTTATCTTTCTATTGAGGATGCTGCCCCGTGCGCGTATAATACACACATACATATACATACACACCACACGTCGCTGCCTTTATTATAAGTTATTCCGCGCGGTTTGTGAAAGAAAGCTGATTAATACGCGCGTCAGTACACGTGAAAATACATTTAAGACGCGCGCGGAGGGAGAAGAAAGAGAAACGCGTATTGATTTTCTCGAAAATTATCGCTCTCGTTTCCTTCCCGCATCAGGAGAATACATTTACATAATTTACGGGACGGCCGTCGCGCGCTCGTCTTGTGCTCTGGTTTTCTCTCAAACGAGACGCGTGCGCACAATGATCGAAATCAAAGCGCCTCAATGCCCTCGGTCTTTTCCGCGCGCGCTGTTAGGGGGAGAATTTAGAGCGTCGTTCGTTCATTATTTCTATTACACGCGTCTCCTCGACTATACTATATACGACTTACGGGAGGAGGACGGGGTCTTTTTTGAAAAATTACTGCAGCTGCCGCGCTGCTCAGCTACTGCGCGCACGACTCCTCCCGGAGGTAATAAACCACCTCGGTTCGACCGAGAAAAAACAAATTGCCGTTGTCCATGCCTAATGCGCGAGCTGTATAAGGACTTGTCGCTGCACTCATAAGGGGCAGAATAAGTGAGAGGAAAAAAATGAGAAAACTATATTCGGCGGCAGGAAGCCACTGCTTAGGGGCATTTTCTCAGGCGGCGGTAGTACTCGCGCTATTAAATTTATGTGTTATCCGATCCTGCCAATCTGTAACACATGTTCTAAATATGTCGGGGGCCCGTACGAGAGGGGAATTTGTAACGGAGCAAACGAGCCGCCACTACATACAACTGCGCCGCGCGACTTCCAAAGCAAGTCAAGGCTTTACTGCAGCACGCGTGTAGTGATATCCGAGACACTCTTCGCGCCTGCAAGGGTCAGGGTCAACAAAAAAGGCGACACTGTGTGTGTGTGTGTGTGTGTGTGTGTGTGTGTGTGTGTGCGAGAGAGGGAGTGAGAAGGAAGTTCCTGTGTGTGTACGCCTGTGTACGCGCGTTCGCGCGGCTGGGCTAATACGAGGGCTTTGCCATGGCTCATTTCCAGCGCGCGCGAGTGAGTGCGCCGCCGCTCGCACGCTCACTCGCCCCTTGACACCTACGCAAACCTAAGCCCGAGATAATTTGAAGTTTCGAGAGTGCGAGCGAGAGAATGAGAGAGTGTCTCAAGTTCCCTCGGGCCCTTACGCACACTCGCGCGCGACGCGTGTGTATGCAGCCGGAGCGGAGCACAGCTCTAAGGGCTCGCGTTCAACGACGGCTAAATGTTTTTCCACTCCTCCCTCTCGGCTCCGTTCTTCTTCTTCCTCCTCTCTCACTTCCCTTCGCGCTTGCGAGTGAGAGAGAGAGAGAGAGAGAGAGAAAGGGAGAATTCCTATGCGTATGTATTCGTATAGCCGAAGGCGGGCTTCCTCTCCCCGGTGCGAAGCGAGGCGCAGGGAGATTACGTGAATTCGGCGTCGCGTGTGTGCATCACGGACGCTGCTGCTGCTGTGGGGTCCGGCAGTGCGTCATGAATTATGTAGACGCAATGAGGCGCCTTTTCAAATTCAAATGACTGCCCGTGCGCGCGCGCGCCTGTGTAGTTATAAACGCAGCTATTTTTTCTTTTTGTTCGCGCAGCGTTATTCATATAAAACAATGACGCGTAGCCTCCGGGGAGAAACAGAGAGAGAAAGAGGGAGAGAGAAAGGATGCGCGCCTTGAGCGTGCGGAAATGACTTTCCGATGGCTCGTAATTTATTTGTTTATTGGATATAGGCGCGAACGTAAAGAGGCAGCTGCTGCTGCTGTGTGAGCAACTGAAATATTTATTCTTTTTTATAGATAAAGAAGGCGCGAGCGTGCGAGGTTGGGGCGAGATAAGGAAGGATCGGAATATAATAAATAAGAGATAAGTGATTCGTGGAAGAGAAAACATTTTCCTTGCCGGTGTGCGTATGTGTGTGTGTGTGTGTGTGTGTGTGTGTGTGTGTGTGTGTGTGTGTGTGTGTGTGTGTGTGTGTGTGTGTGTGTGTGTGTGTGTGTGTGTGTGTGTGTATGTGTGTGTGTGTATATATGCCGCGTATGCATGCCGCTCCTATCCGGGGGGGGGGGGGGGGGGGGATTTCAACGGCAGCAGTCTCTTTACTCCTCGAAATCTTATTTTTGTTATTGATCCTCGGGGCTTATGAGCGAACGCCCGCGGGATATCATAAAAATTCTATTTAAAAGTGCTTTACCGCGTTAAAAATATACACGCGCGCGAGCCGTTTGTTTTCATTAGAACGTGATGCGCGAGCGAACGTGGCTTTATTATCGTTTGATGAGACGGCGAAAATACGTGCGTGGAGATGTGTTTAAATAAAATATTTTTTTATATTTTAATAGAAAGCTAATTTACGCGGGCGCTGTGTGGTTGTTTATTAAATTTTTAATTGACGCGCGATGTATACGCTCGTGTTGGAGTTATATTACTGAAATGTTTGCCTGCTTAATAAATCAACAATTATGCAATTTGGGATTATATATATATACGGTGTATGCATCATGACTATTGGAAGTCAATGATTTTATTTTTGAAAATGAATTCGAGAACATTTGGAGGTAAAAGCTTTTTCGATTTTCGGAAATTTTCAGCGAAAAATTTGTCCAAATTTTAACGGGAAATGGGCAAAAAAATCTGATTAACATATATGGGCTTTAGCTTATGCGTCGAACAGTTTTAATCTTATTTTAAAAGCGAGGTGTTTTACTTGAACATCCTGTTAAGCGTTTTATTTCAGTTAAAACTGCGGGGGTCGGATGAAATTCAATGCGCCGGTGATTCACAAAGACTCGTATTTTAATTCGCGAAAAAGATTACGGCTATCATAATTATCATATGAAATTTATGAAAATTTCGCGAAGTGAATTCCGCAGCGCGAATTCTCAGGCTCGTGAATTTTTGAATAATCATACAGGCACTTTTAAATACACGAAGAAAAATGTTTGTTGAAAAATTACTATGTTCGCTAGTAATGGGGCGACAGACTTGTATTCTAAGCCTATTTAGTCTACTTTTAGTAATTTAGTATTATAAAACTGATGAAAAATTAATAGAAATGGGTATAAAATTTACTAAGTAACATAGTAAAAAACTTGAGAGTGAGAGATTAATATGATATGAAATAATTTTTAGTACATATTTTGTATAATTTTTGCCAAGAATTTGTCACAGATTTTACTATACTACATCGTAAATTTCAGATATTTTAATAATTGACAGAAGGTATAAGAATTTTTACAAGCCAACATGTATAGTAAAAATTGAGTTGTCGTCTGCTAATGTCTGTAGTCGGCGAGTGAATATAACCTCAAGCTGTGTAGCAAATATAAACGAGTCGAAACATTACACCCGTAAAAACACGTTGGCGCAACGAGTATAAGTGCGTGGCTTTTGGCCCAGGGGGCTAGGGTTCGATTCCCGATCATTGCAGATTTTTTTTTCTTGATGGATTTCCACTTTACTTTCCAGTATTGTAAAATTTGATAGAAAACATTGTAAAATTTAAAACAATTCAAGTCTGTCGCTCTGTTCCCATACAACATATAGTAAATTTTCCTACTAGATAATTTAATAATTTTTCATAGACTATTTTTTTAAGTGTACCCGTAGTGCGGGTAAATTTTAGAAAAATATTTTTACGACTAAACGACGGTCTGAAGTCGAATAATACTTGAAAACTTTTGTAACGTGCACGACATATTTTACAGCCCTGGTAACATTAATCCAGAGCACACTTTTTGCGCAACAACGATTTTTCACTTACGTCACGTGTGGCGCGGGCGCGCGGCTTACAACTCTATAGGCGCCACATGTTCTTGTTTTTCCTCCTAGTTCATACATCACGCGAAAAAACGGTGCATTACGAGCATAATTAAAAACGACATTGACATATATAAACATCGACGGAGCCCAAGTGGAACCGAGAGTAGTGCTTTTTTTCATAACGTCGCGTGACGACTGCGCCGCAGCTGATGGAGAGGGAGAGATGCGAGAGAAAGAGAGAGAGAGAGAGAGAGAGAGAGAGAGAGAGAGAGAGAGAGAGAGAGAGAGAGAGAAATCCTCCCTCCTAATAAAAATAATTTTTAATATCCGACTGCTCATTATTCAGGGGGAAAGCCGGGTCTCGCGCGTGCTCGCTTATTTATACCGGGATATGCATTCTCTCTGTTGTGTCGCCGGCGTAAACAACTTCTTTGCGCTCTCTCGCGCCCGTTCGCGTCATAAGAAGGCGCGTGCGCTGGCGCAGGGGGGAAAGGAGATGAAGAACCGGAGAGAGTCCCTCCGGAAAATGAGCAGCGGCTCTTGAGAAATGTCCGCGCCACAATGACTTTCTAAAGCCTCGCGTCCCTCCCGTTTACACACCCACACACACACGCCTACATACACCCTCAAGCTCCCTCGTGCAGTCTCGGCTCGATCACGCGTGCCGTGGTAAAGGCCGTCTCTCCTGCATTCTGTGTGTGTGCGTTATCATATTTTTTGCCTCGGCGACACTACTATGTGTGTATGTGACACGAGCTGCGGCTGCCTACGTGGAATATGAAAAATGAGAGCTCGCGCGGGAAGAGAGGAGGGGATACAGGTTCGTCGACTCGTTGTCGTCGACGTTTCCCCCTGGAGAAAGAGAGACATTTCCAGGATATATACCTCGTTATTATGCATAATGCCGAATGAGGGAGGACGGAAGCGCTTTATCTCGCGCGATTCAATAACGGGAAACCGAGAGAAAGACAGAGAGCGAGAGTAGAAAAAGAAATATGTGACAGAATAGGAGACGAGGAGAGAAGAAGTCATCGCAGTAGCACCAGCAGCCGAGGCACCTGATGCGCACGCGTCCATTGTCCCTTTGCGTTGCGGCGGACGCCCAAGAGGGATGACTAAGTCGGCCGCTTAGAACGAAACGAGATTATTATGCAAACGCTCGAGATATAGGTATATTATGCGTACAGTGCGCTCGCGATAACGCACACACACTATAGCTGCGGTGGCCGCAGCAGCAGCGGCGTACCACCGCACCAGAGTAATACTCGAGAATACGACGCCTCCGCTCTCTCGCGCGGATATAGATACGTATATAATGTAGGATAAGTTCTGCGCCGTGCGCGAGCGCGCTGGAGCTTTCGCCGCGAGCAAGACAGTGGATCCTATAGAGCGAGAGAGAGGGAGAGCGGTAGAGTGAGGAACGGAAGTGCACGTAGTCCATCAAAAGTACCGACGTTTCCTGCCTTTTATATCACACTCTATCTCCCTCTCTCTATTTCTCCGTCTCCTCGTTGACTATTGCGCAATGCGCCTATGGCGGCTCGCGCGCATGAACGGCACTTTTATTGCGGCCTAATGCAGCGCGGCTCTCTTGTCTATCCTACTTCATATGTATCGCCCGCTCGCGCTCGCTTCGTAGAACCAGCGCAAAAAAGCTCTTCCGACGCTCCCTTTGTTGTCTTTGGCGTTTTTATCGCTATTACTACTACTGCTGCTACTACCGCCTGTCGCTGACGTCGGTTCTCTCTGTCCCTCTTCTTCTGCTCTATCTCTTTCGCCGTCTAGTGCATTATACTCGTTGCGCGGGACGAGGCAAAGCGCGTGTAATGAGGGCCGCCGGGCTGCAATCGCCGCTACCGGCTAGTCGAGTGTTTAATGTTTATGCTGTGTGTGCTGCAGCAGAGTGCTACCGTCGAGAGCTTCTGCTGCTGCTTCTGCGGCCCGTGGGTGTGTGCGAAGTGCTCTCTCGTATATACAGTGCGTGAGCGCGATCGGCACACATATATCGATCACTCGCAGCAGCAACAGCACGGACGTCCCTCTGTCGTAATCGGCGGCGGCTCTCTATGCAGCACAGCCTCGGCAGACTCTATGAACCCGCGTCGACGCGAACGCGAACTTTGCTCCTGGCGAGCGCACGCTGCTGGTGCTCTCTCTCTCTCTCTCTGTCTCTCTCTCTCTCTCTCTCTCTCTCTCTCTCTCTCTCTCTCTCTCTCTCTCTCTCTCTCTCTAAACGGACAAACGATGCATATTCATGCGTGTCAAGTAGCCGGCCGCGATTCTAGAGAGAGTGACGACGGCTGTAGCCATCGCTCTCTACCGACCCCTCGTATACGGATAATTTCGCCCACCCGCGCAGGGTAAAGCCGCAAAGTTACACGTGGAATCGCTTTAGCCGAAAAGCCCCTCAACGTTGTCCAGAGAGAGGGAGAGAGAGAGAGAGAGAGAGAGAGAGAGAGAGAGTTACGCACTTTCCGCGCTCACCTCTCTATGTACTGGCTGCTGCAGCGCGCGTGCGGTTGCGATATATGCATGCGCGTGTCGTGTGTGCACACATACGCGCGCACAGTCGTCCGTCGACGTATTTTTATTGCCATCACGGTATAGTGCAGCGAGCGAACGAACGGCAGGAGCTCGTAGGTAATTTTTTTTCTATTTCGATCTTTTCGTGCGCCGGATTTTTTCCGCGAAACTTCACATTGGCTTTGTGATACGGCGAAGTGGGCTATTCGACGAATCAAGTGGTTTTGAGAGCGAAATAAAAGTTATATAAATTCGAGTGTTGGATGAATATAGATGTATAGGTATATATGTACAGAGAGAAAGAGAGCTTTTGTCTAGTTAATCGATCGTTAAGAGCGTTTAATTGTATTACGCGGATAGCCACCGCCCCGATTGTCCGTTGTAGCGTAAGGGATGCGTATATATTTATGGGGGATTTATACCGTCAGAGTTCTGATTTCGTACGTGATAAGGAATAATTGCCAGAGGGGAGAGAGATATAAAGACGTTATTTTTCGACGCGCGTGTTGGTAGTTGGGGTGTGGGTGATGGTGTGCGGCCGAAAACTGCGCAACAATCGAGGCGTTGAAACATCAAAATCACGTTATTACGGTGGAAAAAATAAAAACACCGAGAGAGCATATACACGATTCGCGCGTGCATGCGCACGCAAAACAAACGAAAAAGCGCTTCCGGCCGCGTCGCGGCTGCGCTCGATGGTCTCGCCGCGGCGGCGAGAACAAAGCCGTTTTTCACGCCGGGCTTGATCTTTTTGTGATATTTCAAGCACCTGTATTTGCGCGCTTTCATATCGTTTAACGGATGGTCTATTTTTTATACGTATACACGCAGAGACATTCACACAAGCACACACAAAGGTATATATATAGTATATAAAATTCAAAGCAATAGGCTTTACCTGCGACCGGGGACAGTTTCCGCATGACGCACCATCGTGATTTCCACTGGAACAAAAAGAAGAAAAAACACAACGTTCGTTATTTATTTTCGGTCATGGTCAGTTTTGCAATGTTTTTCTCTATGCACTCTGCACTCACTCTCTCTCTATATATATAGGTATAGCATAACATAGACGATGTTTGTGGGTATACGGGTGTGCATCAATAATTCAAGAAAAATTTATGAATCATTTCGGTAAAAGCTAGCTAGCGTGTATAGGCAGACAGACGCGCAGTGTTTTGTTGCAGGAGAACGCGTTGAGAGAAAGAGTGAGAGAGAAATCGCTGGGGACTGCAATGTTTACCTGATTTTCCAATCAGCCAATGCAGTTTAAAAGCGTGAGACCTAGCATTTTTGACAATCAATCATGATTGGGTGGGTACGCTTGCGTAGTACTGCAGTAGCAGCACGACCACTGTTTCTCGTATTTCAGTTTCCCAGGTTTTTCAGTACCCGCAACTCTCGACTGAAATTTTTTTACTTCCTGGTCGCAAGCGCTGCAACGTTTCAGCACGGATCTCTCACTCTTTTTTTTTTACAAAATAGAGCATTAAAAGAAAATCGCGCATCAAAAGCTTATATTCAGTTCGATTTTTCATTTAAAAGTTTTATTCGAGCGGAAAATAAAATTGCAATTCTCTCTCTCTCTCTCTCTCTCTCTCTGTAATTATATAAATTGTGTTTTAATTTGAATTGTATTTTTTTCAATGCTATAAAGCTAATCTTTTTGATGTTATCTAATTTATATATTATCAATCGTGATAACTGCTTAATCTTCTTAATAATGTGAAACAGAAAAACAATAATATAATAAAAAGCAAAATGATAAAAGTTGAAATCAAATTAAATTCAATTTCGATATCTCAATCACCAAGTTTTCATAGTATTCGAAATTGCCTACAGCAATTTCATTAGAGCAGGCCAAGTACCTATATATCATTTCATAATATATGAAATACGGAGCTCAATCTAACAGCACGGCCTCAGCGTAATAGTATTGACTTTAATAATGACACACACACACACACACACACACACACACACACACACACACACACACACACACACACACACACACACACACACACACACACACACACACACACACACACACACACACACACACACACACACACACACACATAGTTTACGAAAGTACAGGTACTTTATTTCATCGTGCTATTATAGGCTTTGTTTCCCTGGAACCGAAGTTTTTTATCATCACCTCTTGCCCATTATTCACAACCTGTTAGCCTATTATAACATCGACAGAGAAAAAAAAGGTCGACTTATATACATTTACTTTCCAGCGCACGTCGTAAGCTTCACGTGTTCCAGTTTTATCATTTTCGCTTAAGGTAAATCCCTCGTGATTTTTCTTAATATCTCAAGATTCGTGTTTTATTTTCCTCGAACACAAGAGAAAAAGTATTCGTCGCGATAAAAGTGCCAAACACCTTCTAACAGAGTCTGGTAGGATTAAAAAAAAAAGCCCGTTGTTAAGGTAAAAGTTATTTATGCGGCTTTCAAACTGATAAATCTTCGGGGAATCTCGCGCTTAAAACGGTTGTTTTGAAAACACTTCATTTCAGGCTGCACACGATGGCTTAATAATGAAACAGTGTTTTCAGAGAAAGTAAAATTAAAATTTTAACAAAATCATAACAGCTCTCTTGCGAAACTAAGTGCATACATTCTCTACGCTACTACGCGGGAACAGCTTCAGCTTTACAAAAGTAAAAAACGAAAGAAGAATTCTTTTTCACCCAACGCCCTCCTCTCCCCGTAAACTTAAATTTTTCCGCATAGAAGAAAAATTTTCCGCGTGAAAAAACAGCCACAGGAGCAGCAATATATACGCGCACTAAAAGCAGCCGTATAAGAGCTTTTTAGGCCGCTCGTATATAACTGCGGAGAAGAAAAAAAGATATTTCGACAGTCCATTACTTTTTTCGGCGGCGCGCATTAAAAAAGCATCACGCATAATAGTAGCGCTGAAGCGAACGCAATGTATGGAGCAGAGCTGAATCGCTCCACTCTATACACTATACACATGTGTTTTGTGCACTGGCAGGAGCAGCAGCATTCGCAAGAGAGCGAGGGAGCGTTGGAGGGCATCATCGTTCTCATTGTCTTGCGCACATCTTTCAGGAAGAGCAAGAGAGAAAGAGAGAGAGGGGGGGGGAGAGGGAGCTATAAAAGCATTTCCCTTAATGCTTCCCCGACTATAAGTGCGCACGCGTATGTAGAAAGATATAGGCGTATATAACCCCGTAGCAATGACACAAAAGCCTATTCCCGCTTTCTCCCCCCCCCCCCTCTCTCGCTACTGCTGCTAACAACCGGGGCAAAGTCAATGTTTAAACAATTACAAACGGCCCGGAGCGAGAGCGGGAGCTCGCAAGCTCGCTACACTCGCGGGACTTACTTGCAAAGTGCCTCTAATGTCATTATACGGAAAGCAATAATAACAACTCGCCTGTTAATTAGTAATTACCCACATATAAACGAGCCGCCCGTGCGCGCTCGTTGTATCTCTCTCTTTCTCTCTCCTCTCTCTATCCCGATGCCATAGATTATATACGCGAGCGCTCAGACAGTTTATTTTCGTTTGAGGCTATTTAGCCGCTACTGTGGAAGCCGCCGCCGCGCTGCGCGCGATATAAATAAATGAGGTTGCTACCCTTTCGGCTTAAATACCCCCCCCCCTCTTTCCCTCTCTCCCTCTCTCTATCGCGCCTTCCTTCTCGCCCTCTCATTCGCTCCTACTCTCTAATAGAGCTAAAAAAGTGCGCGGGTTCCGGCGTGCAGTGCTACTACTACTACTATGCTCTCTCTCTCTCTCTCTCTCTCTCTCTCTCTCTCTCTCTCTCTCTCTCTCTCTCTCTCTCTCTCTCTCTCTCTCTCTCTCTCTCTCTCTCTCTCTCTCCGCGACTGACTAGAGCGCACTCGTTCTGAATATTTTCATTTCAATATGCGAGCGTCCCACCTCTGCAACGTGAATTCTTTATGCTAGTCGTAATAAGCCGCCGTAGGTGCCGAGTTGCTGCTGCTGCTGCGCTCACGAGCGCCACACCCACACACACACACACACACACACACACACACACAGGTTGGCAGAACTTGGCTCTTTTACCTTGCGCCACGCGTACTTGAAGCAAGACGGATTGCGAGCGCGTCGCGCGCGTATATATAGGTATATATTACGCTTCTGCCCCCGGCATAGTTAACGGCTTCTTTTTTTTAATCCTGCTCGCGAGCGCGCGAGACTTTTTGCCCTTTCTCTTCTTATATACACGCTTTTTCTCTCGCTCCTCGTCTTTCCAGTTTCCCGAAGAAACTGGGACGTAGAAGTCCAAGAAAAATATGATTATGCCGGGAGAGAGAGTATATAATATGAGCATAGCGCGTATATAGTAGTAGCTGCTATACTACTACCATCTACTGCAGGCACTCGCGCGCGCGCGCGACCTTTGTACGATTCCGAAATGATTTAGTGCCAGGCAGCCGGCCTGCAGGATCATAAAACTCTATAATACATAATAAAGCGTCGCCGTCGCCGACGTCGCCTGCTTTTATAAGCTTCGGCGACTTTTCATGATTTCTCGAGCCCAAGTTCGGCAGCTTTTATTTTCCGCCTTAATAATTCCTTACGTGCCGGCACTGTAACGCAATAAAAATACGCTTACGCTGCAGTAAGTCAGTAGTGGCATAGTGTCGCTTATCTCGCACGTATATATACAATAATTAAAATAAAAGAGCCGTCAACTCGTGAAAGTAACGACTGGAAAAATTTTCCCAACACTCGTTACAATCAACACAGGCATATATGTACTTTAAAAATCATTTTATCCTTGTAACGCACTGATAATAATTGCGAAAAGTGGGTAGAAATATAATGTACACGAAAGATCAACCGATAAGACATTATTAATATTATCAGCCGCGCGCGGGCAGGCACTTGCATAGTTCGACTCATCATCGCCGTCGAGTGTACCGTCGCGCTCTCCAACTGTTTACATCGAGATAATTATTCCTTGATTTCGCGCGCCCGTTACTAGTAGTAGTAGTAGGAGCAGTGAGACGAGTATAGTAGTAGTTCGCTCCGCCGCGCGCCATTGTCTACCCGTCGGTTCGTTTGTGCTCCTCGTCCCCGCCTGCCAATTCCGCATTATCAATATTTATGCGCACGCGGACGTCGTGATAAGCGCTGCTTTAAATTGTTAATAGCTGCCGCTGCTTGCCGCTGCCGTCGAGAGAGAATAAATATTCGCTCGCGCTTTCTATATCGCGTTCTCTTTTTCCTTCGCGAACAACGCGAGAGTGTGAGATAATAACTGCGACGATTATATACATATATTTATACACATAAAAGAAACGGTTCGCAAAAAACGCAGGAAATCAGCACTTCAGATCGCGAATTCGCGTGAAAACAATCGGCACTTTTTCCGAGTATAGAAAGCGAACAATTTTATCGCGTCATATATATAGCTAGCGTTAGCACAGATAACGAAATTAAAAGCGAAACACGTATATGATACGTATAGGTAGTATAGGTATATGTATATGTATACACGAGTCGAGTCACACCTCGTAAAGGTCGCAGGTATGAAAAAATTCGTGCCTTTATCGCTCTCGCGTAGGCGGCCCCGCGCGTATATGAGCTTTATCGCGTGTGCGCTCGCTATAAAATTAATAGTGCGGTTTCTTTTCCAAACACGCGCACGATTGCTTGCCTGGTCGCTCGCTCGCGAGAGCGATAGTCGGGTTATTAGTCGTCATCGGCAGTAAAGCGAGGGGAGGGTAAAGTCCGATTAGGAACCATAGATATCGAGTGCCCTATGTGTGTGTGTGTGTGCGCGTATGCGTGTGTATATAATGCATACATGGGCTTTCTTTTCGACAATTAACTCTCCCCGCTCGTGCGCGCGCGTAAAACAAACGATCGAAAAAGGGAGTTACGAGTATTATAAGGGCTATATACGCGCGTAGTGGTACTATACCACTATACACGGTGTATATAATCAGAGCAGAAGGCAGCGGCGGCGACGTCGGGTGGCGAAGCTCTTCAAACAGAATTCCCCGCTGCAAAATCAACGTGCTCTCGCTCTCGAGCGCCCGCGTACTAGCGGTGTATAATATTGACAGAAAAAATTACTGTACACACGCAAAATCAATTCCCTCAAATATAAGCCGCCCCCTCCGTCATCCTGTATGACGCACACTCTTGTCTCGTTATATACGAGCAAAAAAAAAGACGACAGGAATGAAAGTCCATAAAGTGCCATACGCGACGCGTTCGAAACAAAAAGCAGAGCGCACGTATGTGTGCACAGTGTGCAGCGAAAGCGATAGCTGGTATAGCCAGCTAGTATGTGCAAGCAGGCGGGGCGGGGGGGGGGGGATATCATATCGCGTATATATACTACGCGGGCGCATATAAGGGCTCATCTCCTCTCTCTCTCTCTCTCCCTATCCTGGCGCTGCTACTGCGCTGCTCCGATCCGCCGCAGTAAACAAATCATCGCTTCGAATTAACACGTCAACGTTATCTATCCTGCTGGCCGTGCGCGCGAGAAGAGGAGGGCTTTCTCTTTACAGGCGCCGGGGTTCTCTGCTGATGGAATAAAGAGAGCACCCGGCGCGTGCTGAGAGAATAATAGAAAAAAAGGAGCGCCCCATAGTAGCCGCCTCGGCCCTATATACTACACGCCGTGTAGCCCCTCGCGTGAAAAGGCGAGAATCGGCCAATTCATTTCAGCCCTCGCGCGCGTGTACTGTACAGTGTACAGAGCAGCGGCTGCTGCTGTTGCTGCTCCGCGCGAGCGTCGCTTTCCCCCTTTGTAAAGAGAGACATTAATCGTTAATCGTGCTTCGTTTGATCGTCGTCCTCGTCCTCGCTCTCTCTCCACGCTCATGCTCCATACAACACTGTAGCAGCAGCAGCAGCAGCAGCCTCTTCCTATATACTACTCGATCGAGGGAGGGAAAGACAGACTAGCTATACACGCAAACTCTCTTTCTTTCTCGATCGTCCTGCTTTCGTTCTTCTTTCCCTCTTTTTTTCTCTCGCTGGGGGCCAGCTGCCGGCTGCTACATATACATATAGCTTTCTCTCTCATATATAGTCCATCGAGAGAGACTGGCCGGTGGCTAGTTCTTGCTCGCAGGCCCCCCGGAAGAGAGGCGAGAGAGGAGGAGGTTGGCTGGCAGGCAGGAGAGAAGAAGTAGGCGCGCTATATAGCACATACGCGACAAAGAAACCGTTCTCGCACGAGCGCGCGCATGGTAGTCGCTGCTCGCTAGCGCTTCTTCTTCTTCTTCTCCCTTTGAAATTCGAGATTGACTGCGCGCTTCGCACAATGGGAAGAAGAAGAGGAGGAGGAGCATCAGTAGTAGCAGTAGGGAGAGAGCTTACTCTCGCTCGCGCGTAGGGAAAGCGCGAAAAAGCGCGGACGCCGCGACGAGGCTTGCCTCTGCCTCATCCACCTTCTCCCCTCGTGCGCGCACACTCTCTTTCCCATCATTCCTTTCTCTCTCTATCTCTCTTCTACGTACATATACGTACGTTCCTGGGTGAGGGTGAGAAATGCTGAGCGAAAGGAAAAGCGGGAGATAAAGAAGGGAGAGAGAGAGGGAGAGAGAGCGCGCGCGACTGCTATTTCTCTCACCCGTCTGTGTGCATGTGCATAGGTGTGTTTGCTTTGACACTCAGCCGCACACGCGGAAAATAAAAGCGAGAGAGTGTAAGCGCGTGCACATACGTATATACTATACCAGAGAGGTGCGTGCAGCGTGCGTGCGTGCAAGCGAGCGAGTGTTGTGTGTGCATACCTTTCGCTACGCAAACCAGGCCGCGGCGGCAGCCTCTTGCAGTCACTCGGCTCTATTAGCACATACACACAAACACACTCACACACACACACACAGCCACCCATGTACACGCGCATTTTTTGTTTTTCTCTCTATCTTTCTACATACCTACGCGTGTCTGTACGTGCCTAGCGCTCTTGCACACGCTTGCTCGTTTCGGAGCAGCGCTATAGGTGTATAAGAGTACTTTGCAGAGCACGCGCGCGCTCGCGCTTTTTTCTCTTTTATTTTGCACTCTCTCGCGAGCACGCGAGACTTTAGAGAGTGATGGGATGCAGGAGGGAAGGGGGAGGCAAGCAGTCAGGCAGGCACGGGGAATTCCTTCCTATTGACGTGCACAGCCGAAAAGAAAGGCGCTGCTGCAACGACTACAACTACTACTCACCTTCTTGCCGTCGCGGAACTTGACGTTCCCCTCGATAATGCAATTGTTATCCACCATTGTAGCGGCGGTGATGGCCCGCTGCCGGCGGAGCCCTCACTCGCGGACGACAATGCCGGGGGGATGGCGCTGATGATGTCGCTGATAGCGATGATAATGGCAACAGTGATAATAAGTGGCTCTGTTCATCACCGGTGAGGCATCATCCGCGCAGGCGGCGGCAGGATGACGGGGGACCGGTGGCGGCACGCGACGACGTCATATAATCACCAGCACCTTCTTCTTCTACTTCTACTGTACGCCTTCGTCTTCTTCTCGTCGTCGCACACCGATATCTCGCGCACCTCACTCCCGCACCACGATAACTCTTTCGTCGCGATTGTTACTCGTGCTGATTCCAACGCTGATGCTGTTGCTGCTTCTTCTTCCACTGCTGTCTTCTACTTGACGCATCATGCTCCATTTCGCTTTATCTCTCGCTCTCTTTTTTCCGCGAGAGTCTCTCTCTCTCCCTCTTTTTTTCGCGATATATCTTCCTCTCCGGCAGCACAAGATCTCTCTCTTTCTCACTCTTCGCTTCACCGAGAGAGAGATAGGTACTTATAGAGGAGAGAGTAATACACACGGGCGCGCGCGCGACTGGCACGCGCGCACTCACATACACGTACACTCGCGGTATATACACAACTGCGTTCGAATGACGAGGGCCGCGGGATGGGAGGGGAGCAGAGCGCTGTGTACGTACGCGTACTCTGTCTCTCTCTCTCTCTCTCGAGCGCGCGGCAGCCTGCTGCAAATCACGCGCTAAAATCCATACGGGGCCCGAGATAGCTGCTGCTGCCACTGCTGAGCATCCATCTTGGAGAGTTGCTGCTGCTGGCTTCGCTGCTGCTGCTGCCGCCTCTCTAGCTTCTCATCAGCGAGTGTGTGCCTGCGCTGCTGCGCGCCCGCGCCGACGACTCCGCACCGCCGCCGCCGCGAGTTTCGCGCAGCGCTGCTCCGATCTCTCCCCCACCCCTCTTTCACCTTCTCCTCTCGTGCTCCGTCTCCCTCGCTCCGCCGCCACCGATGCGCTGTGCTCCGAACTCCACTGGGGTTCACTGCCCCCTCCTGCCGCCGCGCTCGCTCTCTCACTCGCTCTCTCTCTCTCTCTCGTAAACCCGGCGCAGCACGGCCCCCCTCAATAGTCGCCGCCACCACCACCGCACAGCACGCGTATAGCCACCGGCTAGTGCGCCTATCGTACGCGTATATCGGCGGCCCGTCGTCTCTCTCGCCTCACGCTCCCCCTTATACTTTGCGCGTTACGGGGCTGTTTAGTGGGCCGAGCAGGGGTGAGAGAGCCGTGGCGCCGCAGCCCCGCTATTATAATGGTATCGCTCGGCGCTACTCAGCTTTCCCTGCTCCTGCTGCTGCTGTTGCTGCTCGTGTTTTCCACCACGAGTATATGTAGGGGGGAGAGAGAGACTCGTGCCGGCGATGCACCCTGTCGCGCGCGCACACACGCGACCGATAGAGAGAGATGGAAAGCACCCCGCGTCGCGCGCGCGCGCAGATTATTCGGCAATCTGCGTGCAGATACGATCTTGCGCTTAGGTATACCTATGATGGTATATGTACGTGCCTACGTGGTATATATGTGTAGCGACGCGTGCGGGGTGAGCCTGGAGACGCGCGCGCGAGCGGGCGCGTTCTTTTACTTCTATTTACTTTTTTATTCGGGACGGTGGCGGATAGATGATCGGAATAAAGATTTTTTTTCTGCCCTTTTTTCAAGAGGTTTTTACATTCTTTTCCTCGGGTGATATTGGTCTATGGTTTTGGATGATTCTTTTCTTTTTTAGCGATGGGCGATTACTGTTATCGTTTAGGAAATCGTATCACTGTAGGGAGTAGGTATATCTGAGATGTGATGTTTTTATATAGGGTGACTTCACCAGTGAGTGAACGAATAAGGAAATTTTAATTTTTGTTATTTAGTTAAGAAAATTAAAAATGGATTAAAAGAAAAATCTTTTTTAATTAGTATTTTAATATCTTCAAACTTTACGTCAGTGACAAAATTTTAGATAAAGAATAAAAGTAGAAATTTTGTTTAAAAGAAATCTGTAACTATCTCCTAAAAACCAGTAACTGAACACGCGATCTTAGTATCTAAAAAATACGTTTCGCCAGTGAATGAATACTTCGCCAGTGAATAAACACTCAATAGCGGCGATTTTATGATTTTATTCTTAACAAGATAATTTCTTTTATGTAGAATCTTTATGTAAAATGAAATAAAAATTTTGAAAGATTCGAAAATTATCGTCATGTTAGATAAACAATGCATAAAGCTTGATATTTTCTGTTCGTTAACTGGTGACTGTTCGGATATTGGTGAAGTCACCCTAGCAATAAGATTGTTATAGAAATGGTTAGGCTATGTGTAGTCCAAAATCAACCCAATTTCATTATTTAATAAATTAATATTCGAACGTTTATTTGGAAAAACAATTTTGTCAGGCGCTCCGTATATGTAAATACTATACTCTAAAATTTTTTTGAGTAATTCTATTAGTATTTGCATAAGTTGTACACGTTCGAAAATTATGTCGATATTTCACGTCACCTTGTATCAATATACAAATGAGTGTTTGTAATTATGTATTATTGTAAGAGTATATAACGCTGAATTAGAGCTTATTACCACTGTCGATAATGTCGTTAGGAATTTTAAATCATCCTTTTAGAAGTACATAATTCAGTTTTTAGATGGCGTTATAGTCTTAATGTTATGGCATTAATCTAATTGGCCGTAAGCGAAAAATATAAACTGTCAAAATTCGAGTTCATTAGATCGAATTTTTTTAAACTTTATGTGGGAATACTTTGTTAATTAATAACACCTTTCAAAAAGTAAGTTACCTAATTAATAGTTTATTTTTAAATATTATCTAATTGTATTCTTTAAAGATTTTATTCAAAAATACGTAAAGCACTCGCTAATATGTAGCTTAGCACTATACATGGATAAAAAGTAATTATTACTGTTGTACGAATTTTTCGGCGTATCCATTAACACTGCAAATACTTTTATTTGATAGAGGGGATTGGGAAATGTAAACGGAAATTATGAATTTCTAACCTCTCATGATGACAAATCCTAGATTAAATTCTATTATTTACAGTGCTTAAAAAAGATGTTATCACACGTGAATTGTACGATATATTAGAAAAATTAAGGTATCCAGAAGTGGCACAAATCCGTTTTGAAGAGTTTGAAAACACAATTTTAGTCGGAAAAAAAAGATTGGATTTACTAAATTGGGTTTTACAAGAAAGTCCTGGATTTAATAGTACTTCTCTAAATAAATTAAAAGAAAGCACTCTTGATGGTATTAAACAATTTATTATTTATATTATTAAGTAATAACACACATTATTAATAATTGCAATTTCTTTAATATTCCGAATTTTTTTTTAGATAAACTTTGTAAATGTTACTCTCAGATTGGGTTGTGTAATGATGACAATATTTTACTGGTAATGATAAGTAATAAATACACAATTCTTTCATACTGAATTAATACATGTAAGTCTTTTTTTCAGGGAAAACCTACTATTGATAAACAACTACCTTTTTTGAATTTGTTGATATTATTTATAAGAAATGTTCATTTGCCACAAGCAGATTCAACAATAAGTGAAGAGCATACATCCAATACTTTTTTAAAAGTATGATTGCAGTTGTAATAATTTTTTTATAGCTAATGTCCAGTCTTTTCATTCTTTTTTTTATTTTTAGGAAGAAACTGAAAATGTAAATCCAAATATACCAAGTATAAATATCAATGTGAAAGATGAACTTGAAAATGAAATTCAAGTAAAATCTTTAGAACCACCAAAGGTTTTAGAAGATTGTAATCCAGCTGGTACCAATAATTTTGACACATTATGTTTAGATATAGAGGTACTTTTCAGCATAAAAAGATATATTTTAATAAATATTATCTGTTACATTCGAAAATAACATTTTTTTAGAGAAGTACAAAAGAATCAAGTCAACAGAAATTTGATGCCTGTGAACTAATACTAGAACAATTTAATACATCTTTTAAAAAAGTGTTATCTTTACCAACCCAATCTCATTCAAATGAATTTTCTAAACTTTATACTGACTTTTGCACTGATTTGCAAAGTATATACACTACATTTTCAATAGTTAACAAGGTTGGTATCTGACTTGATTAAAAATATAATTGATTACAGTTTTCTTTATTTATGATTTTATAGACTATGGACAACAAAGCAAAAATTAAAAACAGACCACTACCAGAAAACTTGACAAGAGCAACAAAACCTTTAACTCAAGTGATCAAGAATAACCTTGTTTCAATTGAACAAGCATGCAATATGTTCAAAGGAACTTGATAAACTTAAATTTATTTATATCTACTGTATTGATATTAAATTATCTACAAAACCTTTTTAATAAAACATTTAAAAATTTAACGTAATACAGTCATTCACACATAATTGGATTTAGGTTTAAGCAGGTTTAATAATAATAAAGTCATAAGTGCATGTTTTGATGTTTATTTAAACGCAGTAAAAATACAAATATTTAAGACCTTGGTCGCTCCTTCTTTTCTTTGTAAAGAGCGAGTAAGGAAACGTTGGCAACTTTGACAACCTTGAATCTTACTCCAGGAATGTCACCAACAGCGTGACCTTTACGACCGAATCCGGCAACTAGAACTTCATCGTTCTCTTCAATACAGTTAAGACAACCGTCACGTGGTACGAACGCCGTGATCTTTTTTCCGTTCTTGATCAGCTGTACCCTGACACACTTTCTAATAGCAGAGTTAGGCTGCTTAGCTTCGACACCTCTGTAAAATAAAAGTAAATATTATTATTCATACTTCAGTTATTGTTAATATGAAACGAATATATCATAATGGTAATACATTACAATTACGTAAAAACGATAAACAAAACTTACACTTTCTCAAGTACGATGCCCTTGGCATGGGAAGCACCTCCAAAGGGATTGGCCTTCCATCTCGTACCAAGATGGGCCTTTTTGTAGTCTTTGTCGTTCCACCTTTGGTCACGTCTGTGGTTGACGTGCTTACGCGCAGTACGGAGACCACGAGGTTTACCTGTAAAATATCAAGTAAATAAGTAATACTGTAGCTGTATAACCTCAAAATTTTATGTAAACATGACAACACTATCGATTGTTTAGAATTATTTAACAAGCTGAAGTAGCCGGATATATTTAGAAAACACTTATTCTGCTGTAGTTGCAACTAAAAATATTAGTTAAAAAAAAAAAGTTAAAATAAACAGGTACTAAGTAGACACGCTTCAGTGACGATCCAACCACGTTTTAAGAGTCAGATACTTTTTCCGTAAACCAAATAAATTATGATAATGAATAAAACCGAACGATATTCCGATTATTAATAAGCTTTAAACAATAAAATGTGAGTCGATTTATTTTTATTAACACACAAAATTGTTAAAAATATAATGAATCAACAGACGTACCCATCTTGTTCGGTGTGTAGAACAACCGGAAAAGATCACCCAACCATCGACGGAAACTGAGAAGGACGATGTGGCGGCGGCGCTTGATGAATGATGGGTGCGATTTTAGGGTGCGTTTTCATGGTAGCGACATTGTCGCTTTGTCGCCGCTGCGACATATGTGTGTTCACCACCCCTCTCCCAGCCGATGAAAATTTCCAAAATTCAATAAAAAAAATACCACAAGATAGGATTTAAACTGCTCCTTCCAATAGTATTTGTTATGGTATCTGCTCCCTTTTAATTAATGCAAAAAAAATTAAATAAATTAATCATTTTTACATCATTAATTAACTCGATCCTGCTTAATAAAACTGCTCTCAATAAAATAAAAATACCAGTAATCTGCTCCTAATCAATATTAAATTGCTCCACCATCAGATTTTTTAAAATCATTAAAGTTTTCAAGATAAAAAATAAAAAGCGTTTTATATGGCAAAGCTGCCGCCAACTTTCTTCTAAGTTTGTGAATTTTTCCAAGTGTATTAAGACAATTGACTAAAGAAATAATATCTCTCTTAGTATGGAAATTATAAATATCGACACTAAGAGGGATATTATTTCTTTAGTCACTTATATCATCGTTAAAGATATAAAAAAATGGTTAATTTATTTAATTTTTGTTGTAATAATTAAAAGGGAGCAGATATCATAACTAATATTTTTAGAAGGAGCAGTTTAAATCCTATCTTTTGGTATTTTTTTATTGGATTTTGGCAATTTTCATCGGCTGGAAGGGGGGTGGTTGTGTGTTCTGTGTGTTCCCGACAAAGACAGATAGATCTGTTCCGTTTATGTAAGACAGAGACAGACGTAGAGAGAAGTTTTCTAGAACAGACAGAACACACATATGTAGAAAGGGCCCTGCAGTGAATCCACATTGCATGCCGTATGCCGCATGCCGTCAGAAAAAAAGTTGTCTGAAATCTATAGGATTTATAACTCTATGGTTATAAATCCTATAGGAATTGTAACCATAGAGTTATAAATATTATAGATTTCGGACAACTATTTTTCTGACGGCAAAGAGGGGCCTTTCTACAATGTGTGTTCTGTGTGTTCTGTGTGTTCCCAACAAAGACAGATAGATCTGTTCCGTTTATGTAAGACAGAGACAGACATAGAGAGAAGTTGTCTAGAACAGACAGAACACACATATGTAGAAAGGACCCAGCATACGGCATACGGCATGCAATGTGGATTCACTGTCAAATATACACTTAAAGTTGCCTCTACACGGCGTGCCGCGAGCCGCGAGCCGCGAGCCGCGTGCCCTAGACAAAGACAGATATACGAATCCTATAGGATTTCGTATATCTGTTTTTGTCTAGGCACGCGGCTCGCGGCTCGCTGCACGCCGTGTAGAGGCAGCTTAAAGACGAAAGGTTTTGAGGTCGTCTGATGCTTTATTCTTAGGCATTTGGATCTCCTGAATTCAAATTTTTATATTAGAATGCTGAAAAATAGTCAAGCAATTTGTTATCAACAAATTATTGTTAACAATTAGTTAATGTGCAAAATAATTTTTTTTTTGTATTTTTCAGACCATTTCGAACATAAAAACCTTGCAAAAATCACCGATTGAATCCGATTAATTCGAATTGAATTAGCAGTAAGTGAATCCGGAATTATTGCATTTCAATCGGGTTAATCGGGACCCCCGATTGAAAGTTAATCGGTTTAAATGCCACATCAATCGAAATCTGATTTTATACGATATTTCCCGATTGAATTTAATCGAAATCAATCGGTACCCTACTGAAAAAACCCTTGTGTGAACCCAAATGTGCACCCACATGGGTTCTTGCAAGAGTTCCCATAAGCGTTTCCCAATGAGTTCCCACGTG
This sequence comes from Torymus aiolomorphi, assembly GCA_036365515.1. Classification (NCBI taxonomy): domain Eukaryota; kingdom Metazoa; phylum Arthropoda; class Insecta; order Hymenoptera; family Torymidae; genus Torymus; species Torymus aiolomorphi. Next base: position 262,445,865 of record CM070873.1, read on the forward strand.
GTTTCCCACATGGGAAACCATTTGGCTAATTGACTGGGGATCCCATGACCGACCCTACTCCAGCCCGCAGAATTTTTCGATTCTTTTTATTTTGTGACTAAAGAAATAATATTCTTGTTTGTAAATCAATTCCTCCAACTATAATTTAATTTCCTCCATTTTCCTCTACATTTTGTTTAAGATTTTAATGTTATATTTTTTTTCTTTTAAAGTAAACACATTATAGTCATTTATTAAATCTTGTGAAAAATTGTGAACATATAGAAAAAAAAACTAATGGTGGAGGAAAATGGAGAAAATTAAATTTCAGTTGGAGGAATTGATTTACAAACAAGAATATTATTTCTTTAGTCACAAAATAAAAAGAATTGAAAAATTCTGCGGGCTGGAGTGGGGTCGGTGATCCCACGAGGGGACCTGCATGGGACCCCCGGAGAGTTGATGAAAATTAGTTTGCACACAATTTATTTAAATTATGTATTGTTTATTAATGCATTAAATATTGTATAATAAATTTTCGGATACCATTTTATGCTTTATTAGATAACAAATTTTTAGTTCCCATTGTAAAGGGGATATCAAAAACAAGGCAAGCCTTGTAATTCGAACTCTTCGTAAAGAGTCATTTGCATGTTTGAATTACACGGCTTATATACTCTCGATCATCCCGTGTATCCACAGAAAGCACTACCGGAGCGCAGCATAGCGGCAATAAAGGAGAACTTGTGATGGGCGGCTCTCGGTAAAGAAGCTTCGGCTATTTATCCGCTATGTGGCGCTTCGGTACTGCTTTCTGTGGATGCACGGGATGGCCGAGAGTATATAAGTCGTGTAAGTCAAACGTGCAAATGATCTTTACGAAGAGTTCGAATTACAAGACTTGCCTTATTTTTTATATCCCCTTTACAATGGGAACTAAAAATTTGTTATCTAATAAAGCATAAAATGTTATCCGAAAATTTAATATTATACAATATTTAATGCAAGACTAAATAATACTTAATTTCAATAAAGTGTGTGTAAACTAATTTTCATCAACTCTCCGGGGATTCAATACAGGTCCCCACATGGGATCCCCAGTCAATTAGCCAGATGGTTTCCTATGCGGGAAACTATACGTGGGAACTCATTGGGAAACGCTTATGGGAACTCTTGTAAGAACCCATGTGGGTACACATTTGGATTCACACAAGGGTTTTTTCAGTAGGATAATAATGATATATTTGCTGAATCCGTTTTAATCGTCGAAAATTAGTAATAGTTTGAATCGTTTTTTATCTGTTTCAATCGTAGCATTTCTATTTAACTAATAAATCCGGTTTAATCATGTGTTTCCGAATTGTATTTAATCGGGATCAATTGTCTTGAATTATAATACATTAAAAGGCTTATCTTCAAATGTGACAATTTTGATCTAACATTTCATTTCTAATTTCATTATTTCTAATATTTGTCCAAATTTATCTGACTCATGAATCCGTTTGAATCATTTTTAATCGTGGGAATCATACATTTTAATCCGGATTTTCTGGATCAAGATTCAAACGGATTTACTTTTTTAAATACAGCATTAATATTTTCTATACTAGTGTTGTCTATATTTATAGTGCAACGTCTAAACAGATGTACTATGAAATATTAATTGTATATTTTTCATTTTTGTGTGTTAATAATGAGTAGAGTTGTACACTGGCCATTGCCTAAAGCTAGCCACCACACGTTTCTCATGTTTGTGATGCCATCGACCAACTGTGGTGAGATGTACGATTTCATTTTGTTAAAAATATCTCGTGCCTGATATTTTAAATAAAGAATTTACTTACTAGGAAAGGGTCAGACCTCCCGATCACGGATTCGGCTCAAACTGTGGGATAGGTTTTTGGGTCTAGAAATATGAAAAAAGCTGCAATATGAATGATATTTTGAAGGGTATGTAAATGAAACACAGTATAGACACATTGTACAGTTATAGTACAGTATATAATCGTAAATGTAATCAAACTTTGATTAAAAAATGTTCACTTTTAGTGAGTATTGGTCATACGCTAAAAATGACAAAAATAGCATTTTTTATGACTATAAAAATTTTTATTTAAAAAATTAAAAGTCCTACAAAAAACTCATAATAACTTTTTATGTTGGAAATGGTCTGAAAAATACTAAGAAAACCAAATTCGCAGAATAATTAATTGTTAACAATAAATTGTTTATAACAAATTTCCTGACTGTTTCTCAGCATTCTAATATAAAAATTTGGATTCAGGAGATCCGAATCCCTAATAATAAAGTATCGGTAGACCGATAGGCCATCAGACGACCTCAGAAACTTTCGTCGTTAGTGCATATTTGAAAAGCGCGCGCAGCGTCTGTCGCCGTCGCAGCTAGCAGCGACAGAGCGACAATGTAGAAAGGGCCCGGCGCACGACGCACTCCATGTGGGTGAGGCCGCGGCCACATAAGCGCGGACGGACGCGGACGCACGCGGACACGCGCGCGCGTATGCGCTGACTTTTAATGATAAGGTTGGTATCTTTGGCTGTAGCCAACCTTGCAAATTTTAAAGGAAAAGAATGAACTAACCTGCTCCAAAATGTGAGAAAACTCAACCTATCAATTAGACTCACATAGCATGTAAACTTGCTTACTTGCTCCGAAAAAATTATCTATAAGAGTTAACAGTTGAGTTAAGAAGTGAGTTAAAAAATAAAATGAGAAAATAAAAAAAAATAAATAAAATTTAATAAAATTAAATGAGTTTTATATTTTTTTTTCGTCGAATAATTATGGAATAATTATGGATAGATTCACTATTGAAGTTGTTACTGTGTGTATAAATTATTTAAGATAAGCAAGGCAAGTGTATAAAGAAACAATTGTTATCCGGAGCAAGTACATACTATGCGGGTCTAATTGATAGGTTAAGTTTTCTTACATTTTGGAGCAGGTCAGTTCATTCTTTTCCTTTAAAATTTGCAAGGTTGGCTACAGCCAAAGATACCAACCTTATCATTAGAAGTCAGCGCGCGCGCATACGCGCATACACCCTCCTGACTTCTGCTCGAAGTAGCTGCATGACAGCGAATCCACATTGCATGAGCTATGCGCGATGCGCGATGCCGTCCGAAAAAAAGTTGTTGTCCGAAATCTACAAGATTTATAACTCTATGGTTATAAATCCTATAATAATTTTAAAACATAGAGTTATAAATCTTATAGATTTCGGACAACAACTTTTTTTCGGAAGGCATCGCGCATCGCGCATCGAGCATAGCTCATGCAATGTGGATTCGCTGTGAACGTAAACGCATGAACGCAAACGCACGTACGCATCTATCTGGACTTACTAGTAATTGTCGATGCAGCCAACGTGAAAAATTTAGTGCCTCCAAAGAAAGCAGATACCGAACAGTTTTTTTTGGAGGCACTAAATTTTTCACGTTGGCTGCATCGAAAATTACTAGATATTCCCTAGTTGCATACGCGTGCACCCGCGTGCAAACGCTCTTATGTAGCGGGGGCCTCAAATCGCACCTATGTATGGCGTGCCGTCACTACGGCAGTTTTGGGCTTGGTATAAATGGATTGAGATAATTGCGCCAAAACTGTACGGCACGCGCACGGCACGCCACGGGTGATTTGTGGCGACTCTTTTACAATATAGCCACAAAGTAGACGTGGAAAGTCGTAAATTGTGAAGTGTATACCTACATTACGTACAACATAAATGCGTGAATTGTTATTTTTATAGCAATTTTATTTAAACACTGAGTTTCGTTAATAAAAACGACCTATATGATATTGTTTAATAATTGAAAAGGTAAGTATAGTCAATTAGAATTGGTAGTTTATGACATAATATGATATAATAATATAAAATTATACTGCTGATACCAATATTTTAATTAAAAAACTTTCATTTTACATTTATTGCTGTTAAATAATCTTAATTTTATAGAGACATTCTATGTATGTAAACAAATTTATACTGGACTTTTATACATTATAAAGAAAGTATAGTATGCTATAAAAATGCCTGGATATAAAAGATGGTATAATAAACCAGAAGAAGACTCTCCTGAAATTCAAAGGATTGTAAATAATGCTTTTAAAAAAACCTTTACAATTAGTGGTAATGAAAAATATCTACTTCCCCAACCTAACTCAATGTTTATTGAAAATCCATGGGAAATTGAAGAATTGCAAAAGTTGAAAAGGGATTTAAACAATGTTAAATCAAAATTAAACAATTATAGTTTTGCTGAATGGCATAAACATACTTCATTACGAAATAAAGCAAAAGACGTTGAAAGGCGTGTATCTAAAGAATTTGATCCTGAATTTGTTACACAAGCATGGTGTAAATTTCATGAAATTGTATCAAAGTATCCTTTGGTACCAAAAGAAACTATTTATACAAACAATAATTTATTTATATCATTACATTTATGCGAGGCACCTGGTGCTTTTATAACATGCTTAAATCATTGGCTAAAAACAAATGCACCTACCATACGTTGGGATTGGTTAGCAATGACATATAATCCATATTATGAAGGAAATTCAAATAAAAAAATGATAAGTGATGATCGTTTTATTATGCACACTTTGAGAAATTGGATTTTCGGAAAGGATAACACAGGAAATTTAATGGCACTTGAAAATTTAGATTATCTTATTGAAGAATCAAGAGCAAAAGGAAAAATCACTTTAGTTACTGCAGATGGTAGTGTAAATTGTATTAGCAACCCTGGTAAACAGGAAAGCATTGTAGTTAGTCTTCATTTTTGTGAAGTTGTAGCTGCCATGCATATTTTAGAAGCTGGAGGAAATTTTTTGTTAAAAATTTTTACAACTTTTGAACATGAATCTATTTGTTTAATTTACTTTTTAACATGTGCCTTTACTAAAATTCACTTTTACAAACCTGTTACTAGTAAAGAAGGAAATTCAGAAGTTTACTTAATATGCCTTCAATTTAAGGGACCAGAATTTGTTTTACCATATTTAGACATACTTAAAAAACGGTATGGGTTGAATTCTGTTACAGCTATGTTTAAAAGGGATGATATTCCAGAAAGTTTTATACAACAAATAATAAATTGTGCTCAAATTTTTAAAAACCATCAATGTGAAGTAATAGAAAATAATATTTTAACTTATCATTCTAATAACCAGCTATTATACTCTCAAGAAAAAAGGATTCCTAAACTAGTTGCTGATAAATTTATGATTGACTTCCCTTTGCAAAAATTACATATGGATTTACAAATAGTTGGGAATTTAATATTGAAAAAGACTAAATTTAGTCATTGGGTAATACAAAATCCAATAGATTCATTTAATGAAAGACAAAAAAAGCAAGTTCTAGAGCCTGTTGAACAGTTACTGATGTACGCAGAACAATTGAATTCTTTAGGATCAACATCAAAAACATTTACTTTTAAAGTAAGACTATTATTGTACCTTTGACTAAATAGATATTTTATTTTCATATTTTTAATCTTTTTTATTTAATATTACAGTGTACTAATCTTCCGATAGATACTTACATAAATGTAGGAAAATTATACCAACGAATACATAGTTCAAGATTCTGTTCAGTACAGATCTCAGAAATTTACGATCTTTTCTTCCAAATACTAGATATGGAAAAAAGTATTCAATTTCTTTTACCAACCAATGAAGGTATAGAAAAGTTTGAGTTAAAAATGCAAAAAGTTTGGGATAATACTTACAAAATTTCACACTTTAAATATACTGAAATATGTGATAATAAAAAAACCATTTCACGTATTAAAGAAATTTTGGATAATCTAGAAATGGAAAATAATCTTGTTTTAATTGGATTTCTTTCATTAACCCAATTTAATGTTGGACTTATTTATCTTTTGGCACATACTTTTGATAATGTGGAATTTAATATTAATGAAGAAATTGGATGTTCTATAACTTTTAAATGTTTTAGAAAAAAAGACATAGTTTTAAAAATAATTGATCAAATTAATGAAACTGCAGAATCTGTTTTGACTAATGGTACCACTATTTTATCTGTGATATCTGTGACAGAATTATATGGTAAGATTGCAAATATATTTTTGATTAATATGGTATATTTGATATTTTTAAAAATTAAAACTAATTTACAATAATATTCTAGGTTCTGAATTATATCCCACTCTGATAAATGTTAATAATTGGATAACAAAATTTTGTGTCAATTACATTGATTCAATTTATTATAAACATCAGCAACTAAAAGTTCAAGAATCTACATAACATTTTAATACAACATATTCTAAATTTTAATTTTCAATAATTTAATTCTGAAAATATTTTAAAGAAGTATTTAAATATAAAAGTGACGTTTTTTATATACAGTATAAATATACAAATTGATAATTTTATTAATATTATAGAAAACTAATAGACCATCCTTGTAAAAAATCAAGTACAGAACATTACTTTATTGACCATAAAATATATAGCTGATTCAAGAAAATTAGTTATAATAAATAGAGCTCAAATGGGTTTATATTTATAGTGTAAATTAGAATTTATCTTTGGAAAAATTGGTGTCAGCAGTGTAAGTTTCAATAAATTTTCTTGTTCACTTATCTATCTGATTGAATTTTAACAAATTATTTAACAGAAATAATTGAATAATTGAACAAATATACAATTTTGATAATGACAAAGTCTGGAATACTACTAAAATATTTTAGACAATTGTCTACACAAAATGTAACACCCAATATATGTATTGTTGGTGCTGGACCAGCTGGATTTTATGCTGCTCAACAAATTTTAAAGGTTTGCAAAATTAAAATTATAATTTTTATAACTTTGTTATTTCTTAATTTATAATTAATGATACTATTATTATTATTATTATTAAATTATTATTATTAATTTATGATCATAATTTTTTTTTGTGTTACAGAATGTTAGCAATGTAAAAATAGATATTCTAGAAAGATTGCCTGTTCCTTATGGATTAGTTAGGTTTGGTGTGGCTCCAGATCATCCAGAAGTTAAGAATGTTATAAATACTTTTGATAAAATAGCCAAAGATAAACGAGTGCAATTCCTAGGAAATATAAATGTAGGAAAAGATATTAATATAAGTGAACTCAAAGAGCATTATCATGCAGTTTTATTGGTAATTTACTTTAAATGAATTTTTTAGTTGTAAATTAACGAAAAGGATATTTTTCTATTCATTAATATACATTTCTACTAATTAATATAATTCGAAATTATTTTTATTCTAGACTTATGGTGCTGAAGAAGATAAGTTATTAAATATTCTTGGAGAAAATTTAAAAAATGTTGTATCAGCAAGAAACTTTGTAGGCTGGTACAATGGACTTCCTAAGGATAGAAATTTTGAAATTGATCTAAGTTTCGAAGATGCTGTTATTTTAGGACAAGGAAATGTAGCAATTGATGTTGCTAGGATCCTGCTTTCACCTATAGATAAATTAAAAGTAAACATTGTTTCACAATTGATACTTTAGTATAATATAAGAAAACTCTACAACTACGTATTATTATAATATGTATAATCTTTTTTATAAGTATATAATCTTTTTAGTGTACAGATATAACTTCTTATTCTTTGGAACAATTGTCACAAAGTAAAGTACGAAGAGTTTGGCTCGTGGGACGAAGAGGACCTTTACAAGCAGCTTTCACAATAGCAGAACTCAGAGAATTATTAAAGCTTGAAAATTGTAGAACTTATTGGAGATCCCATGATTTTATAGGTGTAAAAGAAGCTGTCTCTAATCTCCCACGACCTAGAAAAAGGTTGTCTGAACTTATGTTAAAATCGTTAGATGAAGCATCATTAGATATCAGGACATGTGCCAAAGAATTTCATCCAGTATTTTTACGTGGACCTATGGAATTCACAGGATCAAATTCTATTGAAAAAATAAAACTTTCCATCAATCAGTTGGAAGGTGAGGATTTAACGAAACAAACCGCTATACCAACTGGAGATACAGAAGAAATCGCTTGTAATTTAGCAGTTAGAAGTATAGGATACAAATCTATTCAAATTGATCAAAATATTCCATTTGATGTTCGTAATGGAAGGGTACTCAATACTTCTGGTAAAGTGGAAGATGCTCTGTATGCAGCTGGTTGGGTGGCGACTGGACCAGTTGGTGTAATCCTTTCTACAATGAATAATGCCTTTGGAATTGGACAATTAGTTTCTAAAGAACTTGATGTTATTAAACAAAAAACTGGTTATTATGAAATAGAAAAAATTCTCAAACAGAAAAATCTTAGCCCAGTATCTTACGAAGGATGGGAAAAAATTGATAAAAAAGAACGGGAAAGAGGAAAAAAGCTTGGTAAACCCAGGGAAAAGATTGTAGATATTAATGAAATGATTCAAATAGCTTTAAACTAATAAGATATTTCAAATAAATTATTGTCATAATACAATATGTACATTAATTTAATAAGTTTAAAAAAAATTTAAAGAAATAAATTTTATATTATTTTAAAAACCGTCTTTAATTTAACTATTCATCTTTTCAACACACAACGAAACGATAAAATTATATAATTATTGTAATACATTGTCCTATAATCAGTGCTTCTGTTAACACAAACAAATTATGATTTCTGAATATAGATGGTTCCTATTGAGTTTCGTCATATATTAGAGGAAAAAAATCAATAAGGAGTTTAACAAAATTTGGAAATAAATCGAAGATAAGGCATCCTATTAGGAAAATATAAATTTATACTATTTTGACTGGGTACTTGATATGTCGCATTATTTATTTTTTTCAAATAACACAATATAATAATTCAAATTTAATTTCGATAATCGAATTTAAATTATGAAACTTCCGGTCAAAGTCGGAACCGCGGTGCAATCCGGTTCTTTTAAACTTCGAAATATAATGGATCTAACATTGGCTTTTAAATATGGGTGATCAGTAAATATATACAAGAAATTGCAAAAATTAAGGTGAAATTAGCAATGTTAAAATGACAACTAAATCTCCTATGCAACTGACACTTGCCATACTAAAACCTCATGTCGTTAAATCTCCGTTCGCATTGCAGGTATTTTTCTAACCTTGAAAAAATAATCAAGTTAAAGATAAATTAATTATATTCTGTAAATAACAAGTAAATTCTACTTTTACGTGAGCAATTATTTTGTTATTGATAAAGAAAATACGTATTCATTTTATTAAAAATGTTCGCAAATTTCTACAGATTATAGTACATTCAATTAAAAAAAATTTTTATTTGATTTTTCATTTAATTTGTTAATGAAAATTCCATTTTTTTTAATTTGCAGAAAATCAGAGAAGTAATACTTAATAATAACTTTAAGGTTGTAAGAAGCCGCAGAACCAATATAAATATAGAAGAGGCTGAAAATTTTTATAGAGAACATAAGAATAAATTTTTTTATAATAGACTTATGACATTTATGTGTAGCGGACCTTCCGATGTACATATTTTAGCTAATCAAGATGCCATTACTAAGTGGAGACAGTTATTAGGACCCACAAAAGTTTATCAAGCCCAATATTCTGCACCTGATTCCATAAGAGGGACATTTGGTTTATCTGATACAAGAAATGCTGCTCATGGATCAGGTATGACAAAGTTTTTGTACTGCAATTATTAACATTTTATACTTTTAATTCTTTTAGATTCTGAAGAATCAGCAAGAAGAGAAATAGCTGTCTTTTTTCAAGATTTTAATATCAAAGATTGGTATGAAAATGATGAAATATATTTTCAGAATGGTCAATTAAAATTTGACCCTTTTTTGTTTGTACATACTGTAGATAAAAATATTTAAAATATAACTGTTATATTAAGAGTTATTGTTATTGTTTATATCATTATACTGAAGGTATATGCATTTACAAATAAAAAACTTTATTTTACAAAAATATTGAGATTTATTTTTTTATTCTTTGTACTTTACATAAGAATATTATGAGTAAAATAAAAATTAAACTAGGAAATTTAATTAATCGAAAAATAGCTATTTACAATCTTCAACACAAGAATATTTCAATATTAACAATGAAAATTGTTAAATGTGCTGTACATTAATGACATTGACAAATAATAATCTTGAGTTGAAAGTATGATTTTATGAAATTATCATGAATCATGAATCAATTTTAACGAATACTTTTGGTCGTGAAAACACCTTAATTGCTTCTTCTAATTTGGTTAATTGTTTTTCAATTTCCATTTTTCTTTGTTGAGATCTTAAAGTATCTGTTCTTATTGGTAACATATTCAATTCACTGACAAATTCTTGATAATCTACAAAATAATTTTATTTTTTAAATGAAAAATTCATAGTTTGAGTTTTATTGACTTTATAGTTTCAGACTTACTTTTTTTTAACATGCTAAGTGTTTCTTTACGTTCATTATCCGGAAGAGGAACATGCCCAGTAGGACAATCCTTAGGTTTTGCTGTTGTTTTAGCTAATTGTTCTTTTTGTAAGGCTTCTTTTCTTTCTTTAATATACCTATATACATTAAATATAAATAAAAAAAAATATAATGAATAACTAAATTATATTTTAATTTTACTTACTTAGGGACAACTCCTACACGATAACTTGGTGGTGGTGCGGTACCGTTAAGTTGTGTTGCTAACTTACTTGCTATAGAAATGCGTTCTTTATTTAATCTAACATAATCAATGTTGTCGTCTGATTGCTCTGTATTATTTTTAATGTCCAATTCATTATGTTCTTGTAGTTGAATTACATCATCTCTATCAGGGGATTTTTCTTTTGTTTTAGTGCTACCTGATGGATACCTGAAAGTGTATATTTGTATAAATAAAAACTTATTATTAAATTTACTTATTGTACAAGAATATTACAATACCTTATAACTCCCTCTAAATACAAATTATCCATTTCCTTTGTATCTAATGTTTGAACACTTTGATTTTTACACTTCGAATAAACTTCATTATTACAAATTTCATCACTCGATTTCTCATGCATCACGTTACCTTCAGACTGTATTTTTAATTTTTGGCAATTGTTATTTGTACGACCTACTTGATCCCGGCTCTTTTTTATCACATTTCCGTTTATAGATGGCCTGGTTACCTTTCTTAGGGTAGGTTTTTTACTTGAAAATACAGGTGCACTTTTTTTTCTGTTATGAGTTTCTTGACAGGATTTTTGGCTCATTAAATTTGCAAAACCTTTAGCGATCATTTCTTCATCCCTCAATTGTTGCAAACCATCATTACTACTAGTCGTTCGATTTTCACACACTTCATTATATTTGCTCGATGTAGTGTTACGCTGCCTTAAAGCAGGTAATTTCAAATCCTTGGCACTTTTACTATTGGAGTGAAAAAGTTGTTCCATTTTACGCAAACTCCTAACATTTTCCTTAATAAAATTTTTGCGTTGTGGAGGTTCTACAACAGAAAAGTCAAAATTATTATAGTGAACTGGAACTTAAATGAATATGGTACTTACTGGGATCAGGAAAAAGACACTTTAAAGTTCTCGTATCCCGCATCATTGTTACGAAAAATTTACAAAGATTTTAAAAAATCTGTCAACGATAGATTTCTATAACATTTCCTTTTCAGAAAGCTGAAATAATTTATATAATTTTTTATTTCATATATCGTATAGCTAATTTTTTAAATAAAACGATAAGTAATTATGTTAAAATGTCTCACTAATTTGAAATGAATTTATTTTTCTTACATATGAGTCGCTCTCCACTCTCAAACAGTTTTGTTTACAAAATGAAGCATGGCCGCCACCGATCTATTAATTCACACGCCGATTATTTCGAAAATTTATCTCGTCCTCGATCTATATCTAACAGTACTCCATTATTAAATGCTAATACGGAAAAACACTTATTAATTTTTTAATATAATTTTACGAAAAAATTGTTTCCACAAAAATTCGTAACATACACCTGCATGCGGAAAATTTTGACGCGAGAAAAAATACTAAATGAACAAACGCGTATAGGTACTTATATACAGAATCGTAGCAGAAGAGTCCAGATAATGTAATGGCGGACTAACGTAACGGCCTTCAGCTGACAGCCTGACAGGTCAACGGGTCAACCGACAGCCGGTGTAGTTAAGTGTAGTCAACCGCGTTCCTTGAGAAAATGTATGTACTATAAGAGATTTCCATAAGGGATAGAGCTAGCCTAATAGGCGTAGGTATAAGAGTCCTCATTAAATATTCTAGTATCTTACACACACGAAGTATAGTTGTCATGTCGTAAGAATATCTAATTACCAAATGAAATATATTTAAATTTTTATTTAAGTTTATTCACTAGACAACTTAACGTTAATTTAATGTTTGTAAAATTTGTTTGTATTTAAAGTTCGTGAACTTTTTAAATTCAAACCTTTGCTGGCGTACTTCCGGTAAATAGTCAATATTTGATTGGTTAGGAAACGAAAGCATAATTTTTGTCATTTTTTTTTCTATCGAAATCTTTTTAAAAAAACAGTTAACATTTATCGCATAAACTTTGAATACAATGCTTTTTAATAATTAAAGTCTTGATTGTTTAAATATTTAAGACTCTAAATTACGTATTTACATAGAGGGAGCGCTTACGTATAAACCGCCTACACACGATTACGGAGTTTATGCAAAGTGCATATGGACAAACTGCAGTCGCATGCAGATCCGTCGTAACAACAAACAACTGATACGAAGTGAGGAAAAGCACGGTCAAACCGGGTACAGTTAGTTGCCAAGGAGACAATAATAAAATTTTCATTTAACTTGGTGCTGATTTAGAGTTTATTTTGTGAAGTATAAATAACGCTAAAACTGTAAAATCTCCCGTTAACAATAATCATGGTACTTTTGGGAGATACTTTTCCAAACTTTGTCGCACAAACCAATGTTGGTGAAATAGATTTTCACAAGTGGTTGGGAGATTCGTAAGATGATTTTAATTTACTTCTAATTTACAACTTATAATTAAAATTTTGTATATTATGTGCTATATGTAACATTACATCTTTATAGGTGGGGAATCTTATTTTCTCATCCAAATGATTTTACTCCCGTGTGCACAACAGAATTAGCTCGTGTAGCAAAATTGATTCCAGAATTTCAAAGGTTAGGAGTTAAAGTTATAGCTATTTCCTGTAACTCTGTTGACTCTCATCGACGATGGATTGAGGTATGTTTGATGTAAATAGATTTTTAACCTTTCTTTTTGCAATTCATATTGAAATTCTATTAATTTACTCAACTTTAATCATAATTAAGATAAAAATATTAATTTTTTGTTGTAGGACATCAAGTCATATGGAGAAATAACGGGAAATGAATTCCCATATCCCATTATAGCAGATGAATCTCGAAAATTAGCTGTGGACCTGGGGATGCTGGATCCTGCAGAGTTAAATAGTGAAGGTTTACCAATATCTGCTCGAGCTGTATTTGTGATTGACCCTCAGAAGAAAATGCGGCTCTCTATTTTGTATCCAGCAACCACTGGCAGGAATTTTGAGTAAGAATTATTTAAAAGTTATAAAATCAACTTATCATTCGTTTATATTTATTCTTTTATTTTATATTACAGTGAAATATTGCGAGTTGTTGAATCTCTTCAATTAACTGAGAAACATAAAGTAGCCACTCCTGTTGACTGGAAGGTATGTCTACAAGTTTAAAAATAATTGACATAAATTTAAAACTTATATAAAAAAAAACTTTTTTACAGAAAGGTGATCCAGTAATGGTTATTCCAACTATTTCTGATGATGAAGCTAAAAAAACCTTTGGAGACAATATAAAAACTCTTTCTTTACCATCAGGTAAAGCATATCTTCGTATAGTTCCACAGCCTACTAATTCTTGAAATTAATTTTTAAATAATAAAAATAAAATTATTCCTATTCTAATGTTGGTTTAAGAAAATAATGAAACAAAATACAAGTAATTACATTTAACAGGATTTAATGTAACTTTTTATACAGAGACAAATTTTAAGATGTACTTTTATGTTTGAAATAAATTTTTTGATTTAATAAACATTGATTCGTTGATTTAAGTGAAATTCATGTCTGCAAACAACAAAAGAAGCCGTTTATTATTTCACCTATTATATAATTAAAAGTACACTGCATTATATACATTTTTCCAAGTACACGTTTTCACTTACAATATCTAGGCGAATTGTATATTATTTACAGTTTCGTTTAACAAGTTATTACTAATTTACGTTTTTCATACTATGATTACACTATTATGCGTATAGTATTTAATGTATATAGCAGCAGTTATACAAAACAGTCCCTGGTGAAAACCAATACGATCAAAAAGGATAATAAATTTAACAAAATTATATCTCGTCATTATAACGTTATGTAATAAAGAATTAATTACCACACAAAGGATTACATCACAAAATACTATTGCCCGCCCTCGAATGTGGTTTATCACGCGTTCGTTTCACTCTGTGTCCTTTTCTTTTGTCACGTTTATTCATTAATCTTCTTTTAAATAATCAATTTCACTATATTACTGATTGTTCTTATCAAAGAACAAGAATCACTTGTACGCGCGCTTTATTTTTTTAAAAGTCTATCGTCTTTTTCGGTGGATCACTTTTAAAATCTAGTTACTAAGCGTATTTTCAATCAGACTAAAAAAGTTCCGATTAAAACACTTGCAAAACTTCTGGGGAAGGGAAGTGGCCTTACTCCGATGAAGCATGACTGTCTTGTTCGGCTTGATGTTGTTCGCCTTCCATTAAGCTTCGAGCCTGTCTCTCTGCGGCTGCTCTAGCTTGCCTGCCAGCACTCGAGCGCAGATTCTTCCGTTCTATTGGGGGCTCGGGATTCAAGCGTTTGGCGCTCCTCTGTTTCTTGCTCTTCGTTCCTTTGCCATCCTCCGGTTCTGACTCGCCGGTTGTCGGCGTCTTGAGTACGTTCTCGCTGGATTTGGCACCACCGGTGCCACTGCTGCCGACTTGTGCGGGTGAGGAGCCCGGATCTTCTGGAGGTGGCTGCGACGAAATGGACTCGTTCGATTCTTTATTGCTATTAGACGACGTGTTCAGCATCGGACTCGCCACGGGACTCGACTGTTTCATCGGCGTCGAGGGTGGCGCGGGCGAGAGCGTGGGCGACGCCGTCGGTGGCTGCTGACTCGACGCCGGCGGCGTCGTGGGCACGCTCGCGGGTGTTGGGAGTGGAGTCGGCGTTGGGGTTGGTGCGGGTCTAGGTGGCATCTCAATGATCTCTGTCACGGGCTCGATTGTGGCAGCTATTTTCGGGGTAGCGGAGCGGCACGGGTAAGGGGGAGGATTACTGGATTCGCGGTGAGAGGAGGGTGGACGGGAAGGGGGTCGGGAAGGTGGCCGTGCAGGAGGAGGTGGAAGTTGGCTACTTTCGATATCCCTGTGCTCTTTGGGCTCTACTCGCGGCTTTTTTATGATAGGTTCGAGCGTTACTTCGAGTGACGGGGGTATGTGTGTTTCGCCAGAGTGACGATCTGGAGTTCGGACTCTCTTGCTCGAGACGTGCTGCAAACTCTCGTAATTTCTCGTCAAGAGTTCCGCGCTTGTCTTACTTAATTGTTCGAGTGCTTCTTTCATTTCTTGTTCTTTAGTTTTGCGCTCGATGCGCGCGGACAGGTCAGCAATGTCACCCAACTCGATCGTTTCTGTAATTGGGTGTTTCTTGTTTTCAGATTCCACGCGTTCGATAGTGGCGGCAGCAGCGGCCGAAGCGCGACGTCGCTCCTCGGACGCAGCCGCGGCCGCTGCGGCATGCAGAGCGGCGTCCGTGTACTGCTGCAGGCTCAAAGTCGGGTCTAGCGAGTAGCGAGACTTTTTGTCCGCGTCCTTACGCTTCGCGGCTTCGGCCATGTCCCTGGAATGTCTGGAAGCAGCCGAAGCTGACGTGGATTTACGCGACGATGAGCCTGAAGCGGATGCACCCGTGTTCGAGCCCGGCGGATTGAGTAGGCCGCATTGTGCAAGACTTTCATACGCTGAGGACACACCTCCTGGTTGCATCGTAAACGGGTTGAGCGCACCGAGGCCGAGTGGCGTGTAAAGCAATCCAGGATTCGGGAAGAAGAAGGGGAACGGCGTCGATGTCGGTATAGACGAGGACGTCGAGGTGGACGGCGGCGCCGAGGATTTGCTCGTCGGCGCTTCCATCTTTGTGCGCGACTTGCTTGTACTACTGGTGCTCGTGGAGTTGTTGTTCCTAGTGCTTGCCGAGCTGACGACATTCGTCTCGGCCTGGCTCGTCGACGTCGCCGTGGCAGAGACACCTGCACCCAGCGCCTCCATACCAGCGAGCGAGGGCAAGCCTAGTCCGGCAAGATTTGCAAAGAGCGAATTCGTGAGATTCATGTTGCCGAGATTACCGAGATTGCCAAGACCACCGAGCGCTCCGAGATTTGGCAAGCCACCGAACGGCATCAACAGTGGGTTGTTCTTTGGATCGAAGTTACCTAATGAAAGGCCCGAGAGGAGGGAGTTGTTGAGGTTGCCCAGTGAGGGGAAATTTAAGCCAGACGCCATCGACGTGGCTACTAAATTGGCTTGGTTTACGGATTGTTGGCTGTTAGGGCTTGGCATCATCGGCGGCCTTCCAGGACTCTTTCCTTTGTCCCTTCCCCGTTCCTGTCCTGGCAATCGTTTTTGTAAATCGTGGGGCAAGTTGCCACGCTCTTTTACAAGTTCAGCCCATTTTGGGTCAATATCAAACAATGGATTTTCCATAAGCCACTGTCCAAGTCGCTTTAATTGAGGAGCTTTGCTTCCAGTAACCTAAAATTACATAATTAATGTTTTTTATAATAATTTTATTTAATCATGGAAATGGTTTTAAGAAATACAGGTTTTCATTATTTTATCTCGAAGTATTTTCTTACCTTTTTGCCAGTTATTCGATTTATTACGGCTACGTTTTCTTCGCCAGTAAGTTTTTTCCAGTCAAGTAAAGATGGATCAACACGAGGCCTCCTTCTTCGTGGAGCATTGAGATACTCAGCACTCAGTTGCTCTGTTAGTGCCGTTTGCTCAGCTAGCCACTTATTGACTTTAGCTTCATGCGAATAAGCACCGATCTTGGATGAATACTCAGCGACTTTGTTTATTTCGGCAAACATTGACTCATAACTCTTTCTGTGGCTGGACGAAGAGGCTGCATGAGCTGCGTTAAACGCAGCTTGTTGCTGCTGTTGCTGTTGCTGCTGCTGCTGTTGTTGATGCTGTTGTTGCTTCTTTGCGAGTTCTCGATTTTGTTGTTCTGCCTGAGCAAGTAGAGCTGAGAAACTATCTTTGTGCGAATGCATCGAGGGAGGCGGTAGTTGGTTCGAAGAGCTGCCCGAAGCTCTTGAAGATGGGATTGATGTAACAGTAATAGAGAATGGTTTTTGTGACGGTGGTGGGTTTGGAAGGCCAACAGGCGCCGATGTCGGTGTCACTGTTACGTTAGGAGTAATTGTAGTGCCCTTTTTACTGTGTTCAGGGTAATGAGTACTTTGTTGCTCTTTTTCTCTCTGCAAGCCTTGAACGATTTCGTCAAGTTTCCTTCGCTTTTTCTCTTTTCCTATAACTGGCTCCTCTACAGCCTAATTTTAAAATTGTTTCGTATAATTTATATCACCATTGAAAAATATAGGTAAATGTAACTTATTAAATATTAAAATTAATAAAAAATATACTTACAATGTTTTTCCTCTTTACGAATTTATCTAACATACTATCTAATTTTCCTTTATTGCTGTTCATCTGCTTAACTTTACTCGGCATCGAGAAGTCTTGTACTTCGTTCATCATGTCTTTATTACTAGTATCAATAGATGGCTTGGAGGAATATCTACGAAAAGTCATTAATGTTAGTTTATGCTAAGTTATGCAAATTTAATATAAAATTTAGCAGTACTCACCCAGCAGATAAATCAATTGGTGTTAATGTACTGGATGTGCCTGGAATTATTGTTGGTTTTCCAGGTACAGTATACTTCAAGTCAAAAGGTATGGTTGGCGTTCTTGTTTGTTGATGAGCTGGAGGTGGTTGAGCTCCTCGTCTGGTGTCATCAGCATGTAAATCATCATTAACGTCCCAACTGGTACCACTAGATAATACTGGCTTAGTCAATTGAGGTGGAGGCTGAGATGCTATATGACTGCTATTAAGCAGCGCATGGAGTTTAGCTAAAACATGATAAATTTATTGTAAATAATTTAAAATGATAAAAATCACACATGCGTAGATAGAACTTTTAAATACCTCTTTCAGTTTCAACGTCGATAGCAATGTGCCTTTTACGTTTCTTCATAGCAGATGAAGTGTTGTTGTTACTAATACTACTTATACTGATGTTATTACCGATATTGGCAGTAGTAACAGCGTTACCAAGGGCACTAGTTATATTAGTAATGTTAAGACCACCAACATTATTGCTTAGGCTTACAGGAATCGACCGTGGGATTCCATGATCCGTTGTGATGGTTATGATTTCTGATTGGTCCTTTTCGATGATTTCTATTTCATCCCCAGCAGTGAAGTTTACAGAGACTGGCCACTCCTTATGTTCAATTGCGTGTACGATATGCATTAAACGAGCTTCAATAGCGTGTTCCTAAAAAATAAATATTTTATTAGTATCAAGTAATAATAACGTATTTAAAAAAATAAGTAATATTACTGAAAAACGTACCTTGGGCCATTTAATTGACGACTGGAAATTATGCGATAAAAGTTGTGCGACTGTAGGCTCATTATAGTCTGTTCCCTTATCCCTCAGAACGAAAGTATCAATTTGAGTTAACCGCGACAATGGTTGGATAACTTCTAAGTCTGGAAACATTGCTTTTAATTCTGCGGCTTGCATACTACACTTATCTTCAATTTTAGAAATTGTTAGTTTTTCTTTAGGTGGCTCAAGGGCCTTTTCAATTTCTTTAGTCATCTCCTTTTCTTTTTCGCTTTCTTTTTCTTTTGGTTTTTCCACCTCCTTTTCTTTCTCTTCTTCTATTTTGACATCTTTCTCTTTAGCTACAATTTCTTTTTGTTCTTTTTCTTTATCTTTCTCTTCATCTTTACTTTTTTCTGCCTCTTCCTCAATATTTTCTTCTTCGACATCAGCTTTTTTACTGTCACCTTCAACTTCTCCAGTCTCCTCTTCTTCTGAAGGAGTCAGTTTGGATTCGTCTTTATTTTCACTCTCTTTAGAATCCTTATTTGTTTCAGTCCTTGATTTTTCCAATCCTTCTTCTTTTTCATCTTTTGTTTCTAAATCAGTAGAATCTTCTTTAACTTTTTCAACCACTTCTGTACTTTCTAACTCTTTCTCAGATTCGTTCTTTTTGCATGATTCCTCTAACTCTTCCGGATCTTCAACTTTAGATTCCTGTTTCACACATTCTGTTACTTCCTCATTTTCTTTTTTTTCACACTGGTCTACTTCCATTTTTTCTGATTCTTCTTCAATATCTGTAAGTTTACTTTCATCAATATCAGATTTATCTTTATCAGAAAACTCTTCCTCCGTTTTTACTTCAGTTGATTTTTCTTTCTCTTCTTCAATAGGCTTAGATATTTCTTCAACTTCCATCTTAGGAGGTTCAACTTCTTTTTCGGGAGTTACTGGCTTAGTGATGGTAGTAATCGTCAGTCCTCCAGCTGTAATTTGCTTTTCTTCAATTTTATTTTCCGCTTTGACAATTGTCAATTCTACTTGACTTTTTCCAATTTCAGATTTTTTATCGACTGAAGTGTCTTTTTTAATACCTACTTTTTCAATCTTTAAAGTTCCTTCACCTTTCTCTAATTTCACTAGAATTTCATCTTTGTCAAATTTCAGTATATCTTCTCTATTTTCTATTTTGATCGCCTTTTCAGATTTATCTAAATTTTTCATAGATTGATTTTCTCTGCATATGCTTTTAGCCAACATTTTATGGAATGAGAAATCAGGATCGTTCAGAATAGTAATATCAGTTCGACCTAATCCATGTTTAGCAGCTCCAAGAAGGAGTTCCTTGTCATGTCTACCAGGTTGCCACCAATCAGGAGTATCTCCTGACGGTTTGCATAAACACAGTCGTTCTTCTAAATGAGGATGAGACAAAATCTCTTCGCGGATTTTACTCAACAAGTCTATGCGATCCAAGATTTGCCTGGCTTTACTAGCACTCAATAGATCTATTGGAATCTCTCCAGAGCCTAATACAAAAAATAGTATTATTGCAATGAATTAATTAAAATACATTGTTAAAAAACTAAATATATAAATGGATAGTAAAATGTTACCTTCTTCTTCACTAATTTTAGCACTACATGCTTTCTTGCACATTGCTCTAAATGACATGCAGTATTCTGTAAGATCGTTATCACTCTTTTTATCAAATCTTGCCAAACTCTTGAATTTCATCCAATCATACTGAGCCTTCTTTCTATCGTAATTTACTCCATACGTGGATACAACTCTCAAAAATTCGCTTTCTTCCCGTTTTGTCCATTTAGCTTTTTGTTCTTCGATACGTGTTCTTTCGCGTTCTTTGACCATTTGTTCCATTTTTTCCTTTCGTTCCATTTTCTATAAAGCACATATAATAACAATAATTTAATGATAATTATTTATAATTTATGCATAATTAAAATACTGAACATAAAACGACTATACTCACTAATAGATACATCGCCAATTTTTGTAAATCCCAACTCTGCATGTTCAACGGCGGTTCCATGGCAGTTCCTTGATGATTTCCCATCTTCATATCTTGTCCAGCCTTACTATTGTTCGACATGGCAGGTGCTTTCATATCTTCCTTCTTATTGATGTTACGTTGGTAAGAAGTGATCACTCGCCTTAAGCGTGTGTTAAGATCAACAACAGATGGCCATGTTTTTTCGTCTTCGGGAATAATTTCTAATCCATCGTGACTACCACTAGCCCCAGCTTCCGATGTGGACGTATCGCCTTTGTTCGATACAGACGGGGAATCAACTGTGCCAAATTTCTCCGTGTCTTTACCCATACCTGAAGGTTCTCCTTCCTCAATTTCGCTGATTTCCATACCACTGTCTTCCCTAAATTCAGAGAATATACGTATTATATTTGTGAATTTCTACATTGTGCGTTTAACGTTAAACACACGTTTAATAGTATTTCAGGTTTAATAGAAATTTATTGCTATGATTAAAGTAACTAGTATTATTAATATTATTTATAAAATTAATATTATTATATATATCATTATAATAGAAACTGAAAACAGTAGAATTAAATAAGATAGTCCTTGAAAACCCTTAATTTTCCAGGTGATATCAATATTTTGTAATATTTCCTTTGATGATCTGTTTTTTAAATGTTTATTTCTCGTGTACATATTATAGATATTAGTGCCAATTATTATTTAATGAACGAATAATGTAAAGTAAAGAACATAAAAGAGCATACGTGGCCAAGCATTTTATTTTCACTGGCTCTGAGTTTATAAGCAAGTTGCACATTTGTACAACTTATGATTGCACTTGTGATTTGATTCAGATATGATTATTGGCCGGTGAAATTCGCAGTACCAGCGAAAATATAAAGCAAATTCGTGTAATGTGTAATTAGCATGCGATTAGCACTTTCATTGGGGCAGCGGGACAGCGTGTAAGGAGAAAGAGAAAATGATAAACAATTAAAAAATAATGTACTCACTTTTGCTTATCAGTCGGGGAGGGGAGAGGACAGCTTGTAATGAAAGAAAGCGTGGGGTCGCTCCTCATCTGGTCGAAACTGTCATAGCCGTGCTTGTAGCAGCCCACAACTAAGGATTTGTCTGCCGTAGAATCCCACCACTTCACTGGCTTCTCTGGCAATTGTGGGAGGTTTAGCCGCAACGCACTGTAGGGGCCGTTTCATTTACAATTTGCCAATTTTAATATGCCAATCGATTTTTTTTTTTTTCTTTTTAAATAAGAAGTTTTTTGTTACAAACGAGAGTTTGCACCGTAAAATTTTGAAAAAAATACGTTTGATAACATCAGAATTGTCGCGAAGAAAAGAATTATACTAGTCCTTTTGTATGTTACGTTTTAAAATTGTAAATTAGGTCACTAAATAATTTTAATTGAAGAAAGTTTTGAAAAATTTTGAAAGCACTATACAAGACTACTGATATTGCCAAACGAGTGAAAAAATTGTAAAACTGTTGCCCTCCAACACAGTGCACTGCTTTATTTTCCTTCTTACCGTGTCACGCTGATAGCGCCGACTCAATTTGGTTCCGGCATGGAGTCTTACTTAAATTCTTATATTCGAGTATAAAATATATGTCTATATGCGTATGATAAAGGATGAACTAAATTTATTAGTAGCCAGTAAATCAGCGTCGCTTTGCAGCTATGAGGGTAAACATAGATTGGCTTTATGAACATTCCTTATACAGAAACAAGTCCCAGGGTGAACAAATACATTGCACATGCAACTGTATAAGCGCTGTGTAAGCACATATGTGAGTGCACGATGTTTCGCGATAAATCAATTGAAAAATAACATTAAAGCAAGAGGAAGGATATACTGACCTGACATGAACGCCTTCATTAATGTGTTGTACTAAATCTCCAATGATTTCGTGCTTTATGTAGTACAACATCCTGACTCGTAGTAACACTCTAAAATGTTACAGGAAAAGTTTATTTAGTAAATGTTAATATATAAATAAAACTTTTGTAGATATATATTTAAATAAAATTACTAACTTGTTGGCATGACGACTTAAATGCTTTTTGTAATTACTTTCCAAAAATATGTCGCCATCATACTTTTCAGCATGGCTCCAGTGATTAGGATCACTTGGGCCATTATTAGTAACAGTAGCGGATCCTCTAGTTTCTCGAACTCTGCTGCTCTTTTTTTTGCTCTGCCTACTGTTTCTGTTGCTACTACTCGCTTGATTCATGGGTATGGTTTTAACTTTTTCTCCATTTTCTACGGGAGTAATGAGGTCCCATATAAAGTTGCGAATTTTTTCATCCCCACGATAATAGCGCAGACAGTAGAGCAGAATAACTCGAGCGCAATCTTCGATATCAACCTCACGCCATCCTCTTCTGAGTTGACTGTGCTTCAAAATTTCCTCCCAACGTCCCCATCCAAAGGTTAGAAGTCCTCGTTCTACTTTGAAGCATTCACTTCGAGCCCAGTTGCCGTAAACAACTTCTCCTTCACGAGGTACATACTCGTCATAGAATTTGCGGGATTTCTTATTAAACTTGTCTCTATTTCGCTTCTTTCCTGTATTCAATTAATGTAAATAATTTAGAATATATTTAAGATAAAATAATTCCTTAGTTATTAACTATTTTTTCTTCTTTGAAGTACATTCAAGATTTGTATTGATGATTGGATATGATGTGGCTGATGATGTGATTTGTAAATTAAATTATTATTTAAAAATTTAATAAATTTTATATGATCAACTTCATTTTGATAATCAAATTATAAACTTAACCTTCAATCAGGTGTACAAAAATTGAAACGCAATTATCTTAAAGATTTAATAATTAATATGGAAATATGCTTATGGTAAAATAAAATAAAAAAAATATACATGCGCATGCCGGGAACATACCTCTACCTGTTAGACTGCCGCCTGTTTCATCGTCGCTGTCATCTGAACTGTCAAGTTCTGACATATCAACAACTGATTCATCGTGGCCATAACGTTTGATTTGAGTTCTACGCCGTGGTTCAGAAATAACCAAATCTTCTTCCTCTTTCTTTTCCGTAGTATCGATTTCAGCTTTCTTTGCCCATTTCTTCCAAAAATCGGGATCATCAATATTGATATCTGTTCTGTTCGAAGAGCAAGCAAAGCTAGCTTTCGAGAAAGTTGAACCTTTTTCTGCTTCGATAGTGATAATCTAAAAAGAAATGTAGGTGTAAATATTATAGATATTTTGATTCACGTTAATTGAACTAGATGTATTTAGGAAATTAACGTACCTGTGTTCTTCTTGATAAAATTACATCAATATCTTCTTCACAGAATTTGTCGCCAGCATTATCATCATCCATAATCGCTCCATAAGCTCCTTTTTTAAGTAGATCTTCAATTTCTTTTTTCGTTAATGTCTTATTGCCTGGGTCTTTACCACCTTGACTTGTATTCATTGACTGTAAAATGGCTTTATCTAATCCCAATTTTAGAGACGCTTTGTCAAACATTTCTCTTTCATACGTGTTGCGACATAATAATCGATATACCTTCACCATTTTTTGTTGACCAATTCTGTGACAACGTGCTTGGGCCTGTTGAATAAAAAAGAATTAATTGATGTATATTTAGTTTATTACATTTTTAGTGATGTAATGAAAAATTTGGTATACCTGAAGATCGTTTTGAGGATTCCAATCGCTATCATAAATAATAACAGTATCAGCTGCAGTAAGGTTAATTCCCAAGCCACCAGCTTTTGTACATAGGAGAAACACAAATCTATCAGAATCAGGTTTGCTGTACCGATCTATAGCTGCTTGTCTCAAATTTCCTCTGATTCTTCCATCGATTCTTTCGTAGGGATATCTGTAAAAGATGTGAAAAAATATGTTATTTTGTACTAATGTTGACAAATGGTATATATTTATAAATAATATTAAAAAATATTACTTTCTATAGACGAGGTAATCTTCAAGAAGATCTAGACATCTAACCATCTGACTGAAAACTAAAACTCTATGACCGCTAGCCTTTAACTTTGGCAAAAGTTTGTCGATTAGCACCATTTTACCCGAACTATTTACCAAAGCCTGATAGTAAGCATCTGAATCTTCTTTTTCATGTTTATAATCGAGCTGAATTTGATCTTCGGCTCCATTTAGTAAAAATGGATGGATACAACATTTTCGCAATTCCATCATAGTATTCATCAAGTTAGGAATATTAGCAGAAGTAGTTCCTTTAGCAAGAAATGAGAAATTTCTTTCCAAAATACCGCGATAATATTTCTTCTGTATGTTTGTCAATTCGACTTCTACTACAGTTTCTTGTTTAGGAGCAAGTGACTTTTCAACATCTTCCTTTAATCTTCGCAACATCATGGGTTTCAAAAGAACTTGTAATTTGTGCACTTCATCTTCACAACTCAAGTTACCAAATTCTTTCAAGAATGCCTCATTACTTGCAAACTGAGTTGGTTCAAGGAAGTTCAGCAAGGAAAACAGTTCATTAACATTATTTTGTAGAGGAGTACCAGATAGAAGAACTCTGTGCTCCAGATTTAATTGCCGAAGGCCTTCCAGTAATTTACAGTTTCTATTTTTCAATCTATGAGCTTCATCAATAACGCACAACCTCCAATTGTAACCTTTCAGCTCATTAAAATCAGTAATAATAATTTCGAATGTCGTAATAAGAACATTAAACTTTATGAGATCTTTTATCTGTTGTCGTTTATCATTCTTGTAATATACTTCATACTCGGATATCATGTTACGACTTGCAGCACTGTAAAAAAAATAATATTCCATGCAGTAATTTACAAAATGCATGTAAAATATCAGTCTATAAAGTATTTTTTTTAACACGTGCATGAAAAAGGTCCTTTTCCTGCATAGAAAAGTGAATGGAAAATCCAGCATTTCGAGCGTCTAATGAGGCCTTCCGCTGTAGCGGGAGGAAAGAACTTAGCCTCCCGATATGACAACTCGATATACCCGATCTCCCATCCACTTTTCATGCAAAAAAGGCCCTATTCCTGAACTTATTAAAAAAAATTCTATGTGTAACAAGGGAGCAATTTATTTTTTCAGACTTGGATGATGATTTTGAGCACTCGTGTATCACTCGGGCGCCCGAGTGAGGGATCATCCTCGCTAGAAAAAGTCAACTTCCCCCCTAGTTGCACAATGTACTATTTTGTAACACATGTATTTTCGCCGTTTTTCGGCCTAAAAAAAGGTCCTAAAGTGACTTTTTTTACCGATGGGAAAAATACTTCTTTGCCCGGCGGGCGCAAAAGTATCTGAAAAAAGATACTTTTGCGCCCACTGCCCATTAAAATTGCATAAAAGTTGTACTGCATATTTTAGATAGCTTTTTTTATTTGAAGATGAACATCTTCAAATTTGCACAAATTTGTGGTGGATTTATTATTATTTTTAACTATCCCTACGATTATTTGATTGTCATATAAAACAAAAATCAATTTAGCCTCGCTTTTTAGGCTCAAAAACCCCGAAAATCAATACATGAGTCACAAAAAATATGGTGCGCACCCTGGGGCTAGCGGACCTTTTGACCTCGTGTGTTTGCAGTACTCATCTTCGGTTCGCAAAACTCATTTATTTGTCGCCCTAAACGCACAAATTTATTTATATAGTATCAAATAACTTTATAACAAAGATTTAGATAAAATTTCCATTGCTTAATAAATTTCATTAATTGTAAAAAATTATTTCGTTGCACTCCAACGATGCAAACTTCAGACCCATTCTTCGGCTCGTACTAGCTCACCTACGACTCGTACTGCAAACTTCTCACTCGGTCTAAAAAAGGCCCACTTTACGCCCTAGGTAGACAATATACTATACTAGTGCGAATATTTCGCAATACTTACGATCCATGATATACAATAACATTCATATCGGTCCAGCCTTCAAATTCTCTCTGCCAATTAGGAATTGTTGATAAAGGAGCAATAATTAAAAATGGTCCACGAATACCATATTTATACACTTCATTTACAAAAGTAAGAGATTGAATAGTTTTCCCCAGGCCCATTTCGTCTGCTAATATACAATTGTGTCCATTATACCAAGAAAAGAGAAGCCAATTTAATCCTTCAAGCTGATATGGTCTCAAACTATTGGCAGCTTTATAGTCTGGAGATTCTTCCAATTTAACCCATTGAGATGCCAGTGGCTTCTTCTTAGGCTATAAGAGAAATACATAATTTATAAATAATTAACGGTAAACTACTTAGTTGTTGATTATCTATAATTTTTGCTAGACCGAACCTTCCATTGATCTTTTGGTGGAAGTTTATTGAATTTATGGAATTGTGCTATTTTTTCTGGATCAACGTCTTCTTCCAACTCCCATGTGGAATCTTCATATTGCAAAGAACGCCATTTTACTAAATAATGACGAACTGTTTCACCCGTAGTTGGGTCAGAGTGTTCAGCTTCATCAAGCACTCTATCAACTTCCACAAAATCTGGATTAAATGGATCATCTTCAGTCTAAAAATAATGCAAAAATTACGAAATAATTATAAATTCATTATATAATTTCAAGTTTTATTTAATTTCCATCGAATTACTTACATTTTCAAATATATTAGTATTTTGTTGCATTTTTTGCTTGAACCTTTTTAGTTTTGCTTGGATCCTCTTATCACCTTTATACAACTCATCTTCCGTCCTCCATTCGCAATGTAAATATGAAAAATTCCTGTATTTAACGAAATACTCTTCAACTTCAATTATCTGTGGTTTTCCATCAGATGATTCTACTTTCACAGCATCTGTTATTTCTTCTTTGACATCAGTTTCTTCTTTCTTTTCATCAATTTCTTCGATTTCGTTCTCACCCAGTTTTTCTTTATCACTTTTTGCCTCTTCATCTTTGTCAGGTTCTTCTGTATCTTTGTCTTCTTTTTTAATTTCATCAGATACTGATTCTTTCTTTTCTTCTTCATCTTCTTCTTCTTTCTCTTCTTCTTTAACTACTTTAGACTCTTCTTTTTCCTCTTTTACTTTATCTGTATCCGCTACGATTTCTTCAGACTTATCTTTTGTATCGTCATTTTCTTTGACTCCTTCTGTTTCTGTTTCTTTTTCTATTTCTGTTTCTGTTTCTTTTTCCTCGTTATCGTTTTCTTCTTCAAGTTTATTTTCATCAGTTTTCTCTGGAGCAAAAGCTTCTGGCTTTTCTTCAGGAGCTGGAGGTTGAGGTTTAACTTCTCTTTTACCAATGCGCGAACATAGAATATGTTGAACAACCATTGAGTCTTCATCAGTAGTATTCTAAAAAAGTAGTGAAATAATGGTTTATTATAATGGTTAGGGTGAATATAGAAATATTAGGTAAAATAAATACAAACTTACAATGTATACAAAATTTGGTTTGCTTGGGCCAATATCGCCGCCCTCAATTGGTTTCTTGTCAGAAGCAGATTTAGTAGCACCGTTACCGTCAGTCTTTTTGCCTTGTGAGTCTTGATTAGGTAGTTCGTCATCTGAAAATCGGAGCATAACATCGTCAACGTATTTCTTACGATGAGTATTTCTAGCCGACCGCCTTTTATTATCGTCTGCTTCAGGTGATGGAGGTGGAGTAGCTGCCAATTCTTCTCCATCTGAATCTGGAGCAATACGACTCTTTCTTTTCCTAAAATGCAAGATGGAAACATAAATAAAGATGCTATTACATATTAGTCCAATTTCTAAATTCTAGATACTGACTTAGAACTTCTAGGAGATTTTGATGAAGAACTTTTACTAGGCCTTTTACGACTTGGGGCTTTCTTTTTAGCAGGTGTAGGAGTGTCTGTCACTTGACCATCTTGATCCTCTTTCTTCTCTTCATCACCAGTAGCTTTGTCCGATTCTGATTTTTCATCGCTGGCTTTTAATTCTGATACTATTGGTTCCGTAGTTGATGAATCTACTTGCTCATTATCGTCATCTGTAGCCACATTACTTGATTTCACATCAGAATCTTTAGCAGTTGAATCAGCAATTTCCTCATTGTCACCTTTAGTCTCATCGTCTCCCGATTCTGATTTGATTTTCCTATGATTAAAATATTAATAAATATACTATTTTATTTACCTTTTAATTGTGGTATTATACAAATATTTGTATTATAAAATGTTTTCTTTTCAAACTATATAATCGAAACTTTGTTGGCATAAAAAATATTAAAATAATTTAATGTAATTATTGAAACACACATGCATGAAAAAGTTTATAATCAAAATCTAATTTATTTAGTCTTTAGGGTCTTGATTGAAAAAAAAAAAAACAAGATTATGTTAATGTTGGATAATTCTTACTGGGAAGTAAACCACTTACTTTCTGTTTCGTTTCGGCGTCGTTTCTTTGCCTTCCTTTTTCTTTTTCGGTTTTGGCTCTTTAGGAGCCTTAGGTTCCTTCGGTTGTTTCGGTTCCTTCTCCTTCTTGGGCTTTGGCTCTTTTGGTTCTTTTGGTTCTTTTGGTTTGCGCGGTTTTCGTGGAGGTCTCGCCTTCTTACCCTTTGTAGGCCATTCCTCCTCTACATCTCCACCTGAAGTAGGTTTCATATCTTCAACTGAATCCGCAGCACTATCAACAATATTACTGCTATCTCCAGGAGTGACTAGATTTTCGGATACCGGTTGCTCTATTGGCTCCGTTGTCTGAGCTGTAATTGGAGCTGCCGCTTCTTTATCAGCCTTTTTCCTACTCTTTTTCGCTCGAGACGTGCCCTTGCTCCGACCTCGGCCAGTCGTGCTAGATACCTGAGGACTATCTACAACCACAGGTGCAGTAAACAAGGGAGTTTGTAGTATGCATTGAGCTCCTCCATTGCACTGCTCATTAGCTTCGTGTTGCTGCAGAGCTTGTAGCTTTTCTTGTAAAGCGACAACTTTCTCCTGTACTTCTGGCGCTGGCGGTATGCAATACAGCTCCTGCAATTGCTGTTGCAGGGCAGCCCTTTCTTGGTGATGAGTAACTGGAGCTAATGGGTTTGTAAATCCAGGCGTAACAGATGTAGGAGTACTAGTGGGCGACATATAACTTACATTTGTTATACCAGTGCTATTTACCACAGCATTTGTATCACTTGGGGGATATGGTTGAGGTGTTTGTTGGGAGCCAATGATCGAATCATTTGATTTTGGAACATTCATATATTCTACGAAAGCTGTTTGCCCTGGAGGAATATTAGTTTGAGAGTCAGATACTGTAACAGCAGGTACGTTTGGTGTAGGCACAGGTCCACCAGGAGTTTGCCCTACATCTGGTACTTGCTGCGGCGGTAATTGTGCCGTCCCGCTTATCAGTGGTGGTGAAGCAGTACTCGCTGGAATTTGAACTTGAGCTGTTGGGGTAGCCTGACTTTGTATCGGGGACGATTGATTAGGAATTTGACTTTGTATTTGCGTCGATTGATCTGGAATTTGACTCTGTACTTGCGTTGATTGAATAGGTACCTGATTTGGTTGAATTTCCAGTAACTGAAGAGGAGCTTCATTCGAAGATTGAACCTGTGATGATTGATTTGGAACATGACTCTGCATTTGCCCAGATTGATTGAGAATTTGATTCTGTACTTGTGGTCCTGTTTGGCTAGGAATCTGACTCGAAGGTTGAATCTCTGTCGATTGATCAGGTATCTGTGGCTGTAGAGGACTAGCCACGGCATTACTTTGTGAAAGCACATTAACCTGAGGCGTCTGTGACGTATTAGACTGTGCCTGAGATTGTGCCGGCGATTGTAAACCGGGCTGCGGAGAGTGCCCTAATACTGCTGTTTGTGGCTGTGTCACTTGCGATTGATTGATCGGTTGCGTTTGTTGCGGAGAAACCACCTGCATTTGGTGCGCCTGGCCCATCGACACTGTTGATGGCGATATCGCTTGTGGGTGTTGTGGTGCTACAGAACCATCTTGGCTCACTTGGGATTGATTCAGCTGGGGCATTGGCAACATTTGTCCGTTCGGTTGTTCCATGCCCATTTGTGGTACAGACGATTCGGCTTGAGAACATTCAAGCGATTGCGACTGACTTATGAGTGGCTGTTGCGTAAGTGGTGGCGTCGGACAAATGGGTTGTTGCTGAGCAGAACTAATTTCTGCCGCTTGATCGTTCGTCCTTACGTCAGCCATTTTATTCTCCATACTAGAAATCAAACTTTGCACCGGCATCGCACTGGGGATCGATTGTTGCTGTTGTAGAATTGGCGACATACTGTTACCCTCAATATTGTTACTAGTACTAGTGGCAGGTAGTGATTGTACGGGTTCCATGTGCGCTGTATTTACAGGCGACGGTTCTATTGACGTATTGATTTGAGGACTGCTATGAATCGGGCTTTCTCGCTGTTGCCCCAGCATGTCCTGGCTGCTCATCATTTGGCTCTGCTGGCTCGCTTGCTGATGATGTGGTTGATGCAACTGCTGCTGGTGAGACTGTTGTTGCAGGTGTTGCTGATGCTGCTGCTGTTGGTGATGCTGTTGTTGGTGTTGATGCACCAATGATTGATCGGAAATCTCGGGCTCAGAAACAGATGGCGTGTGAGAAAGGGGGTGCACGGAACTCGGTACCATTTCCGCGGGCTCCCTCGACGATGTTTCTACCACGCTGTGAATACTATCACCTCCATTCATAGGATACAGCGGCGCACTTTGTTCGGAGACAACAGGAGCAGGCGGCGGCGGCGGCGGCGGCGGCGGCGGTGGCTGTTGCTGCGGCGGCTGTTGCGACTGCTGATGCGGTTCCATCAGGCCTCGACCGTCATTCAGGCCCATCGGCGGCCTGATTGGCGCTGGTTGAGGCTGTTGCTGCTGTTGTTGCGGTTGAGGTTGTGGCTGAGGTTGATGCTGCGTAGGGGGCCACTGAGAAGGCATAGGCATTCGTGGACTGCTTGCAACGGGGCCCATGGGACTTTGTGCAGTCTGCTGCGTCAACGTGTTTGGTGCATGAGACATGGGCGGCCGCGACTGATACTGACCGTAATCTTGAGGCGGCACGTTCTGGTTCGAGACCGAGACGCCTGGTATGACCATTTGTTCGAGGGCTTGAAGCGTCGTCTGTTGGGTAGGAGCGGCAGAATTCATCGGTATCGAAGTTGGCGGGCAAGGAGACACCGATACCGGCTGAGGCTGCTGCTGCGGTTGCTGATGAGGAAGCTGTACATGGGGGTGAGGCGATAGCGTGCTCGGCTTGGCAGGGGACATTATCGGCCTGAAATTTCGATAAAATAAAGATATACCATTAAAAATATTTATATAAGGACATTTAGGCAAACGTTAGTATTTTATGATATTACAAAAATATAAGACATTAAATCATGTGAAACCTTACCTCGGAGACATTTGTTGCTGTACAGCTGGTGGCCTCGGAGACATTTGGGGTCTGGGAGACATTTGAGGAGACAATTGAGGAAATGACGCCCTGTACTGCGGGCTTGTGGCATGTTTTGTAGGAGCATATTGTGGTGCAGGTCCTGGATGCTGTGGCTGATTGAACATTTGTGAGGAATGATGCGGATACTGGGGGTCCATAGGTTGCTGCTGTGGTTGCTGTGGCACAGAATGCTGGGTATGTTGTTGCGTATGCTGGCCCTATAAATAACAACAAAATCATAAGATCACTATAAAATCGTACAATCATAATAGATAATGAGGTATTATATAAATCAACGTATTTGAAATTCCGAACGTTCATAATGAATGAAATATTAACTTATAGTTTCTAATTTTGGTTAGAATTCGTCGGACTAGTTTTAGTGGTGATTGCAAGAGTGACAAGTGAAGAGATACAGTTATTATCATTTTTTAAATATATCAAGTAGCCAACTTCGGCTAAATCTGAAAATGGCAAAAATCTTTCGTTCACTACGAACGTTTGAAATTTCAAGCACCTATAAATCAAACGTTCTCGTTACGTAATCAGCTAAATTGCCTACTGATAAAAAAACTGCTTACCATAGATGGGTATTGTTGATGTGAAGGATGTGTCTGATGGGTAGAGTGGGACGGATGATGATGAGGCAATCTCTGGGACTGCGGCTGAGGCGGCTGGGGCTGCTGGTGCATCGATGGCCCAAAGCCGAGATAGCTCGAGGAGCTGCCGTACATCGAGGTCGCGCTACTCTGTTGGTAGTGCTGCTGCTGGCCGACCATATGCTGGTAAGCGCTGCTGCTCGTGCTCGTCTGCAGGGCCTGGTGCGGCACCCCCATGCCGCTCATCAAACCCTGCTGCTGCTGCGAGAAGTGCTGCTGCTGTTGCTGCTGTTGCTGCTGTTGCTGCTGTATCTTCTGGCTCATGCTCGGCTGATCCTGCTGATGGCCATACTGCGGCATGTGCTGCCTGTAGGTTGCCGGTTGCGGTATCATGTGATTATAGTGCCTCTGCATCTGGGGATAGGCGTTGCTCTGAGCGGGCCAGCCCTGCATGCTCGGGTCCATGCTCATATTGGCGCGCGCCATCGAGTGCTGCTGCTCCATCGAGTACATGCTATCGGTGTAGCTCGGGTACTGGGGCGCTTGGCCGGGATGCGGTCCTTGGGGTGGACCGCGCTGCTGAGGCCCGGGCCCGGGCGGGCCAATACCTCGGGCCTGTTGCTGGAAGGCGGGTCCAGGCCCGGGACCTGGGCCGGGTACCATGCCGCGCTGTGGCACGCCGCCAGCACCACCGGCACTGCCAGCGCCACCGCCCCCGGCACCGGGGCCCGGCTCGAAGCCGCCCAGATTCTGGTTAAACATACTGCGTTGCACCGCCGCCGCAGCCGCCGCCGAGGTCTGTAAGGGACCGCCGGCGCCGCCGAATTCAGATCCACCGAAAGTCGTTAATTTTTGCAAGGGAGATTCCTGGTTAATACCGTACGATTGGTTAATGTAACTCCCTCCTCCATTGGGGCCGGGATTCGGACCATCTCTCGACACTACGACAGAATTGCTGCCTGCTGCTGTCGGGTCAAAGTGATCATTCCCCCCGAGATCAGGAAGAGCATCGAGCATCGATCCACTGACATCTTCGCCGAATAGGTCGTACGAGTCCATGTCTTTACGCTGCACGACTCTTCGCCTCCTTGTCGGGCTTGTGGGAGTATCGAACAATTTTCTCTAATACCACGAGCGTGCCCATCATTGCTTCTTCTCTGGGTCTTCTGAAACAACAAGCAAATACGACATTTCACTTTACCATTCTCGCACTCGCTCGCTCTTTCTCTCTTCTACTCTTTCTTCGTCTCTCAAACGCGAGAGCCCAAGAGATAATTATAGAGCGCAGATAAATTTAGTGCAGTAGTTTTTTTAGGATACACTACTGCCGGCGACATCGACGACGTGTGGAGCGAGCACCAAAGGGGAAAAGCTATACGCTTATGGCTTTAATTTTCATAACCGCTATAACCTTTCCCCTCAGGGACCCGCCAGTCTTCAGTTACTTCTGCGTGTTCTCTGTAAAAATGGCATTATTCGCGAAAAAAAACGTGCATGCAAGAAAAACACATCTAAAAACAGCTACGTTCGCACACCCACGTACCGCGTCGCACACAGTTGCACACACAAGTTCAACCACCTAGTCTCTTTATAATCGCTATCCATCGTCCCATTAGTATATCGCATTTCCGAGCCACTCTGATCAGCCAGTCATCATGCTGTGCTTTGTCAAACACGAAAAAAAATTCGCATCAGCTGACCCAGCAATATTTATGGCAGCATGGCAAATCATTTTCCGGCATCACGAATCACACCCTCTCACACCCTCACACTCTCATCTCTCTCTCTCTCTTTCTCTTCATCTCAGTACACTTGTAAGAATTTCTTCCACGTTTCGTTTCACGTATACACGCAGACCCATGCGTCATGCTCTGCTCAACTCTTTGCGGCCATCAAAAAAAGGACAAGGACTACTACAACAACTACCTACCCGCTTTTCACGGCTCCGCGCCACGGAAACTCGAAAAATCAATCGACATTTCCCCTGTCCTCAGAGTCGTCGTTGCCGCTGCCACCGCGTATAATGCAATACACCACTCTCGCGCGTTGGTGGCTCGTCGTATCAAAGCTAGAAGCAGCCGCAGCAGCAATTCACTCTCAGCGAATAAATAATTCACCCCTTCCACTATCGCCGGAGCGGGGGACCGGCTCCCGAAGAAGAAAATTCGCGACGAGACGGTAGCAGCAGCAGTAGCGTCTGGAAAATCGATTTTCAGGGCTCCCGCAGTGTGTCTCCGGGGTGCGCGCACACACACACACACGCGCGCGCGTGCGCGTACACACACATACACACCGACACACACCACTCACGTAGGGCAAGCCGGATGAGCCGAAGGAATGACAAAAATCCATCGAGCGCGTACGTCCATCTCGCTCGCTCTCCGCGGCTGCAACAGAGCCGGAGCAAGAGCGCGCGCACACCGGGAGCAAGCCGCTCACACACACACACACACGGGAGGAAGGAAAAGGGGTAAAAAAGAAGCGTCGAGAGAGGCGCGCGCGACGCCTGACGTAACCCCACGACGACGGCGGTGATGTCGTGTATGCACTATTGCTCCCGGTGGCGCACTGTGGCATTTATCTCCCCCTTCCTCGCACATCTAACTCTATCACACTGTGTTATAACATTTTGGAGTGTATGTCCTTACTGTCAGTGGTAGTTCCTCCAGCCGCCCATCTGCCGCCGCTCTTCACATAGGGACACACACAAGCACGCGTGTCTAACGCACACTAGCGTTGTATTCTCCGGCTATCCTTGCAGCACAGGCTGCAGCAACGTTGAGAGGAGCAATCGAGTGCCGGCTTCCAGCCGGAGCAGAAGTAGTTGTCGCTGCCACACGAGGAGGACGAGGACGTCGGTGGTAGCACAGTGTGGCAGGACAGATATGTGTATTATATATACGTACACCGGCCGACGCACATACACGCACGCGACCACGACGAGGACGACACTCGCGGCCGCCCTACGCCATTATCGCGCCTTGGCTCGAGAGCGAGACCGAGTACTAGTGAGCGAGCGAGCGAGCGAGCATCGCGCGCGCTCTCTCTCTCGCGCTTGGGCACACACACATATACACTGTGTGTGCTGTACGCTGCCGCCACCGCCGCCACTACACCGCTGATACACGCACAACTACACCCGTTCGCATTACGGCGCGTGACGACGCTCGACTCTCTCAATCTCTCTTTCACTGTGCGGGTGCTCCGCTGTCCTCTGCGTGATGAGTAAGTGCGTGAAAGATGACGACCATCACGACGACGTCGTCGCGGCAGCGGCGTCAATTTTCGCGAGACCAAGACTGTGAATTCGCGAAGGTCGTGTCTCTGTGTGTGTATGAGTGTGCGAGCGTGCGCGCGTGTTCGACGGAGCGGTGTATCCTGCGAGAGAGAGAGAGAGAGAGAGAGAGAGAGAGAGAGAGAGAGAGAGAGAGAGAGAGAGAGAGAGAGAGAGAGAGAGAGAGAGAGAGAGAGAGAGAGAGAGAGAGAGAGAGAGAGAGAGAGAGAGAGAGAGAGAGAGAGAGAGAGAGAGAGAGAGAGAGAGAGAGAGAGAGAGAGAGAGAGAGCACTAGACGACGGACCGGCCGCTGCCCTCTCTATATATACAGTTTATCCCTGTCGCTCCGTCTCGCTCGCCGCCGCCACTGCCGCGACTTAGCGAATAAACGCGCACACGGCGTTCTCCAACCGTATACTCAATTGAAGTGAGTGAGTGAGACTGTCGGCCTCCTATAGTCCGTGAGCGGGTCTCTTCCTAGTTCCTGAGCGCCCTGCAAGCCCCCTATCTCTTCCGTCCTCGCGCTCTTTCGAACGCTCAGCAGCGGTGGCGGCAGCGGCGGGCGCGTGAGCCACCTTTTGGTGACCGCGCGAGAAGAGCAGCGAGCAGGCAATAAGGGAGGGAGGGAGGGAAGGAGGGAGGGACGGAGAGAGAGAGAATTTTCGTGGAGCGCGAAGGTGTGATGTCGCCCCGAAACGTCCCACTCGGATCTCTTTTTCGCTTGTATATTTGCTGCTCCCTTACATGGGCTTCTCTTTTTCCTCATGTACTTACACACGCATCTTCTTGCGCCTCTCCATACAGCTGTTTCTCTCTTTTCCCTTTCTAGACGAATATACGCATAAGGCATACTATATACGCGTATATTACACGCATAGCGGATTGAGCAAGCGAGTAAGCAAGCCGACCGTTGCCATCCTTTTCCCACGCTCCTTCTCCGCGCTGTGGCTTTCTCTTTTCGCGCTTCTCTCTCCCTCTTCTGGCCCTGCTCCGAAACGATCGCGCGCCTCTCTCTCTCTCTCTCTTACTGGTTTGTTCTTTTCTGTCTTTTTTATAGTTGGGTAGGCGGGCTGCTGCTGCCGCCGCCGCTGCTGCTCCCCCACCAGGCTCGCGAGCCTCGGTTACTCGCAAATACACACGTACATGTATATACTTTGTATGTACGGGTGTATGTGTGTATAGACCGCGCCATGGACACCCACACAAAGATGCCGTACCGCCGCCGCTGCTCAGCCCGTGCGGCACACGACCACTAGATATATCTTCACTTGTGCGTGTGTGCGCGCGCGCGCGTGTGTGTGGGAGGGGGGGAGCTAGGGAGTAAGCAAGTGTGAGTGAGAGAGAACGAAGAGTATAAGCGTGTGCGAGGGATCAAAGAGAAGGAGCGCGGGCAAGAGCAGCCCTCCTCGAAGCGCGCGTGCGAGCGCAGCGCAGCTCCTCCGCGAACTCTGAAAGGAGTCTTGCGTGTGTGTGCACTTCCTGCACATACTCTCGACGCATCGCGACAAGGGCATATGCATGTGTGCGTCTATGTACGAGCATATACTGCCGATACGGCCGATACGGAAAGTACCCATATTCTCGCGAAGATACACACGCACTCTCTCTCACCTTCCGATATTATACGTACACGTCTTCGTCTCTCTCGGGAAATCTTTGGCGAGCTCGTTATCGCGAGAATTCGGGGAGAGAGGAACACGTGACTGGGCGGCCGAGCCGTGGAGATTGACAAAGGACAGAGAGAAAGAGAGAGCGAGAGAGAGGGAAACTGGACGCGGTGATGGCAGCCGGACGGTCGTCGGGGCAAGGTGGGAGTGATGGAGCTAGATACGGAGGAGGCGCGCACGCGAGCCCGCGGAAAGCTTAAGAGAGCAAGCAAGAGCGAGCGAGAAAGACGGAGAAACGAGCTGTGCGCGATCAAAAGAGAAAGAGATGAGCAACGTCGCACGCGCCCGTGCACGCTCTTTCACTTCGACATCTCGTTGCTCGTGTACAAGCGTATGTATATGTATATATATATATATACATATATCGTTGCGCGATACGCAAAAAAGCCAACTTCTAAACTCGCACGAAGAAAAGCCAGTTTCGCGCGAAAAAAGTGAAGTATGGGCACATTTTTCGCTTTTTTCGCCTGTAACTTCAAAGTTGGCTTTTCTTCGTAGCGCGCGACGATGTATACTAGTTTCCCGATGCCACCGCGACAAAATGGGAGGGAAAGAGAGAAGAGAGCGAGAGAGACGCCATGGCGAAACATACGTATCGTCGCTGTGGCCGCTCCCGTGCGTGCATATATGTATGCATATATATACGGTTGTCATTGTGTTTCGCTCGATCGTCCCTGATATAAGTGTACACTCGCTTCTCTCTCTCTCCTCTCCGCGCCACCCCAGTTCTCTCTATACTAGTTCGTTCTGTGGACTGTGGGTGTGTATAATACAATACGCGTGCGCGTGCGTTTGTGTATGTATATACGTGTGTGCGCCACGCGCGCATCGTAAGCGCGTGAAATTGCCGATGCCGAAGGGCCGAACCCCGCGAGCTGTCTTTCCCTCTCCCCTGGAGAGAGAACGAGTCAGCTCTATCTCTCGTCACCTCCTACCCCTTGCACACTCCCCGATACTGTACGTGATCGCACCCCACTCTACTATCCGCGGACGCATTTCTCTCTGCTCGGCGTTTACTCTCTATCTTTATTTATTATCCTTTTTCGAGCATTTTTATCTGGATACGGCAGCGGCGCTGGTAGCGGCAACGGCGCGCGTTCTATATAACGTCGACTCACCTCGGTGTATATACGCGCGCGCTCAAGAGCATGGAACCGCCGATCGATGCTTATTTTCGGGCACGACGATGACTGCCACGCGGCGGCTACGTATATACATACACACACACAACGAGTGAGGGAGAGACCCGTTTGCAATTATAAACGCTTGCGTGCCACCGATGGCGGCGGTGTGGCAGTGGTGGTGGAGAGTTCGATCAGGTACTTATATACACATACCAGCGGTCTTAGTGCTATTTTTTTTACGATTTCCGTAAACTTGGGTAATATCAAGCTGTGGAAGAATGTGTGACTCCTTTGTCTACACGCATATTGACGAGTACTACAATCACTCGTTCGCTCGCAGCTGATAGCTGATAAGATAAGCAAAAGACACCGGTCGAACGTGCAGACGCACATTTCGCAGATGCATATCTCTGCTCGAGCGCGCTCCGGCCTGCTGTATACGTACTTATCATTCGGAAGATTTCACCTAAACTTGGCTGCTTTTGCCGAGAAAGAGAACCGTATACGAGCTCCTTCCCTCCCCTCTGTCCGTTAATCTCAATTTGTCTCAGGCTTCAAAAATAGACGCGCGTGTGCGCACTGCGTCGATTCGTACAAAGCTTCCGTTCTCTCTCTCTCTCTCTCTCTCGTGACGATTATCAAGAGAGAGGAGAGAGGAAGGAGAGAGAGAGAGAGAGAGAGAGAGAGAGAGAGAGAGAGAGAGAGAGAGAGAGAGAGAGAGAGAGAGAGAGAGAGAGAGAGAGAGAGAGAGAGAGAGAGAGAGAGAGAGAGAGAGAGAGACTGCAATTGACGGACGAAAGGGGATAAAAATTGCGATACGTCGCCACGCGCATCAACACTCTCTTCTCGCGAAATGAAAATTTATATAGGTAGGTATATACGCTCACTGCAGCTGTTGCTACGAAAACGCCCCGGAGAGTTAGGACTTTCGAAAGTTATGAATTCGAAGGATTCAAGTACACGGAAAGTAGAATGTAGCACAGCGCACACGTTAAAGACGGTAAGTTGAAGTAAGGAGAGGGAGGGGAAAGAGAAAGAGAGGGAAGAGAATGGTTTAGGGTTTCAGTTTCGACGAAACAAAACGCAAAGCACCTCGCCTGGCACCGACGCCGACGAGGCGCCCTACAGACGACGAACCGAGAACGAAAAAGAAGTATATAACACATATATAGCGACAGCGAACGTTCTAGAATATCGTAGCGAATATACGCGCGGACGCGACATCACCGCCTGACCTTCCGTCTCTCTCACTCTCCTCCACGCTCATTTCTATCTTTTTCTCTCGATCTCGCCCTCCTGCGACTCGACGGCGTACTTGCACTGTACGCGCAAACAAGTACACCTACGCTCGTGTGCGTTTGCTGCTTGCCGAGGCACACACGCAGGCACACTCGGCTTGAAGAATGCCTAATGGAAATAAAACAAAAGATGACATAATTGCGGGAGATCTCAGCGCACGCTCTCCTGTACGCTGCTGCTGCTCATGCTGCGGCAACTGCCGCGCGCGCGTCTCCGAAAGGCAGCAGTGAGGAGGAGGAGAGAGAGAGAAGAACAAATCAGCCGAGTCGAGTCACGGAACTCTTTAAAAGATTATTCTCAGTCCACCTAAGTACACGACAACGTGTAAACTTTTCCCGAGGATACCGGCGAGCGACAGCCGCCGCGTCGACCACCTATATTGCTCTGCGAGCGCGTGCGTGCGTGCGTACGCGTGCGTGCGTGTGTACACGGATCTATATGTGTAGTTAGGTATAGACAAATCCACGGGGGGAAGAATCGAAGTACAGAGTCGGGGACAACGAGGCTCTCATATATAATCTACGACAGGACGGCGATCTTGACATTGGACTTTGGAAAATTTCCTGGAAAAACGCGCAATTTTGTTCCGCAAAAGACGCGCGAGGGGGGGGGGGGGTGAGGGGCGGTGTGTAGTATGTGCGGGCTCCATTCGTGACCTAGATTGTTTACGGGTGTGTTCTGGGATTCGTGCAGAGATTCGGCTGAACTTCCAAGTTTGTTTTGTTATTGAGTGTAACATGCGTGTGAAAGTATGTTATATTTACAAAATATACGTATTGATTTCCGTTGACATGTACACACAGTGTCTATAATTGTAATGTTGATTTCGCAGTTTTTTGCTTTAGGTCAATAACGATTTCCAGAAAAGATTTGCTATAGTCACCAAAATTGGAGCAGACTAGAATTATTGCATGAAAATTTTTTCCGAATTCATTGTAAATTAGTAATATATTGTAAACGTACTTGTATCGATACTATAAGTTTTTCAAAAATAAATTAAATTTCTTACTTTTATGCACAACATATTCATCAATTCTCAGAAATAACAATCCAAAAGCTTTATTAAGAGATTTCAATTGGAGTGGATTAAAGAAATCGCTTATTTTTAAATAAATTTACATCTGAGTTTATAACTTTATCATTCCGACAAGATTCCTGGTAAATGAAGTTAACATCTCAGAAACGGTTTTCCATCCGATTAGCATAAATACATGCGATCTTTAAAAAAATGTAAACAAATTGAAAAATATTCATGTATAATACAATCCCAAGTACTGAATCATAATACCACCGAGCCACCGCCCAAGCATTTAAATATTATATTCATGTTACAAGAGTCTCGAGCGAGCCGCACAAGAGAGGGAGGGAGGGAGGGAGGGAGAGAGAGAGAGAGAGAGAACGAGGGTCCATTGACCCGAAAAAGGAGCAGAGGTGTGCGCGAGGAGGCGAGGATGCACGCCGGGAATGAAAAATCTAACTGTACACGGAAAGCGACCTATGTTTCCTAGAATGCTGCGATTCTTTAGCAGGATATACGGCACTGGGCGAGTGTCCACACACACATACACACACACCCTATTACCACGCTGCTGCGTGAAACAGACATTCGGGCTGTGGCCTCTCGTCCAACCAAGGCAGACATACACTGACACACGCATGAAGTAGCGCTGCGTTGGCGTCTCCGTTGGCGTACTATACAATATGCAGCCACAGGTACAAGTGCGACGACACACCGAAAATCTCACACGCGCGCGCTTACATGACGTTCACGTTACACAGTGTATATGTACGTATGTATGTATGTATTCACGCGTGCAGCGGGCAAAGACGGATCGAGCAATTGGCAGTAGCCGAAGCGAAGCCGAAATTGCACCAGAAAAGAGAACCAATCAGATTTTGCCTTATAGAGCCGCATCGAGTCGCGCAGGATACTTGATTAACCAATCGCGTCCTGTGATTCTCCGCGAGCATATATGCGAGAATGTATGTGCTATATGTATGTACATACACACGTATGTATATGTACATATATGTATGCGGGATCCTCGCGTATATTATGCGCGCAGTCACGGTATAATATAAAGGTATATAATATAATGCGTGCGCTCGCGTGGCCGAGCCATTGAACAGTTTCGCGATTTTCGGACGTTGTGCATGTATGTGTACGTGTATACGCGTGTATATGAGCGTAGCGGTCGATAAGTAATTTTTTCGTGACGCCTTATATATATTCGCCTTCGCCACTTTGTGTTTTTCGCTTTCGACTTTCACGCACGCCCGTGCATATACGTGCCGCCTGCGTAGGTATCTCATATGCGCTCGCCTTTTTCAAGACTCACTCGACGCCGCTCCAAAATCGGCTTGATTATTCGGGCGATCTTGCGGTTTAGCGCTGTTCAGTGATTTGTTGTGATGACAGTTTTTCAATACTTGAAGAGTTCGAATCGCGAGCGTTTTGTTTACAGTGAATTGTTATGTATTGTTTTAATCGACAAGCGTTGAGATTTTAGATTTAAAAACTCGTGTTTTATCCTATACCGTGTGTGTCGTTATGTTGAGGTAAAACTTTTTGGAGCCTAATTATCTTGGAATTGTAATATTGTATAATAAAAACGTTATTAACTCCGAAAACTTTTACCCAGAGGCTTTTGAACTTCAGTACTCGCTTGGCTTTTGAAATTGTTCATAACGCATTTTTTTTTTTCGTAAACTCATTCATTATCGGAACCGAAATTATCTTTTATAAAATGAGTTTATTCTCTCGAGTGCATTAGAAGAGAATGCGTAATCAGTCACTCATCACCGATCCCCCGTTCGACTTTAATTTCCATTGCGCATTGAAATAATTGTTAAAGAACCGCGTGCATTATCCTTGTCTTTGAATAATAATGCCTCATAAAGGTCTCCAAGAGCGTCGATGACGGAGGAATCGCGCTGCCGCACGACGTTCAAATTACTTATGTAATTAACGAGTAATTGTAACATTGCACAATCATTTGATACTAATGAACACTCTCTCGATTTCTCAGAAGAGAGCGTACAGATGAGTGTGTGCAGTTAAAAAACAGAAGAACACAACGATTCGCTCGATACATCGATTGAACACCAATCCATACACCGCTTCTTGCATTTAG